>VXBI01001219.1:1998421-2050034 GCA_013397375.1 Toxostoma redivivum
GATACTCTCAATTTATTTTCAAATGCTTCAACTCTCTTTACTAGGAAAAAATAGTTTGCAAAATTGGCTGAGAACAGAGGTGCAACAGCCACATTGTCTGACATCAATGGAGTTCCACAGCTGTGGAACTGGCATTTGAAATTGCCTTCTAGGAGCTCAAGTTATTTCTAGCTATAAAGCCAAAGGGAGATCTGTCCCTTTTCAATTGTCAATGTATCTGTCCTTCATTTGGGAATAAGAGTCCATTAGGCTATCTGTATTGTGGATTCCTTTCATAAAAGAAATGTTTTAAGAGGCATTCTCATGTCATGTTTAAATAGTGCTTCTTAGGTTTACAGCACCCATTTCTGGATGTGTGTTCTCCTGAAAACATTTCCCTTTTGTGTCAGTGTGAGAAACACCACTCACTTTTAAAATTTCAAAGGTTTATTAAACCTTAACAAAATACAAGAAAAGGACTGAGTAAGGAAAAAGGGAAGGTGCACTGGGAGCGTATGATCAGCCGCCATGTGCTCGTCTACAAAATGGCTGCTCTGCCTTTTGTACCCCTGGGGCTGTGTCAGGCAGCCCTGGCCCCTCCCACAGTCTGTCACTCAACTCTTCCTCACCGTCCATTGGTGGAGATCACTTTCTTTCACCTTGATTGGCAGTCAGGTGTTGTCATGCCACGCCCCTTAGCAACCAGCCTGCCCTATTCCCAAGGGCCCGTGCGAGGGCACAGGGACACGGCCTCCCTCCACATGTCCTGGCCACCAAGGCTGGCCCTTGGCAGCCATGCAGGGGGTGAAGGGGACTGTGGGGAGAGCAGAGGATGTCTAAACAACAAATCACAATAACATAACTATACATCAATAAGACTTCTCTTAACATATACACAATATTCATCCCTTAATTGCGAGAGTCAGCCATTGCGTTATCTATCTATAACAGTCAGTAAAATTTCTGCCAAATTTTAACTCTGTAACTCCTTGTTAACAAGGAAAAGGTTTTGTATTTTGAGCACAGGACAAACTCCAGAGTTCAGAGCTCATTTCCTTCTCAGCACCTTCATATGTGGTCAACCAGAAGCAATTTAATTTGGTGAGTGCTGATGTCAAAATTTTGTTTGAATGGGTTGCTTTCAAGGTCTGTGTCCAAACTATCCCTGGTTTCATGCTCTGGTTTGTGCTGCAGAGAAAATGCAGAATGTGTGGTAACTAAAGCAGACCAAGTATGCTGGGATAGCACCTGAAGTGGTTCTGGCAGTTGGAACCAAACTGGTCTGAGGAAACCCTGCAACCCAGCTGCTGGCCCTTTGCATCACATATGCTGTACTTTCCATGTAGACCTGGATAAACAAATCCTTTGGCCTGTACTTGTATGTGTGTGTGCACTGCACTGGTCTGACCAAGATAAGCGACCTGATATTCCCAATTTAGGTGTTACATTGGGTGACTATATTTCAGGGACACCAAATTTCAAATTATACTCGTGGTTGTACACATATTTTCAAATGGAGTAGAGAAGACATATGTACTGTGTGACTGTGAGGATATAGGCTATTTTAATGGTGAATGAATTTTAAAGTGAGCCATCTACAAATTATTCATGTTACTAAAAAGAGCATGAATTATTTCATCATTCCCTTCAGTTAACAAAGTCTTTAATGCAAAGTCAAACCTCTCTATTAAAAAGGCTTTTAAGCAAATCTCCACCTGGCTTTGTCCCACCTCCTGGACAGTAGTCTGGAGAGTTGAACAGAACTGGCATTTTTATGTAGTTTGTGATGACAGCCACTGTGTTTTTCCTGGCCTATTTGCAAGACTTTCTTATCATTATGAGCAGTGATAGGGTGTTTCAACTCCTTTTCTCACTGAATCATCTTTACAATTTATTTTTGAACAAGCAGGGAGCCATTTTGCTTTCAACCTTGCTATTTCTATTCTTTTTTGGCCAGTCTGTTGGCCACACCCCTCTGCAGTACTGCCAAGGCCCTTCCAAGATAATGAGCACAGCACTTCTGCATTGCATCTTTTCTCAGACAGGGTGGATTTCAAATCCGTACAGAAAAACCTCAAGTATCTGGGTAGCAGCGTGATGCTGCACTGCACCCACCACGCCACAAAGCAGACATTATCAGGTTATTTCAGGGTTCCAATAGATAGGAATATTGAGCTGCCTCTCCTGGGACTGCTCCAAATTACAACTGAACCAATACGTCCAAGGAATGCAGGATTTTAATGCAGAACTCCAGTGTCAATCAATCATTCAGCATTAAAGATTAAATACAAGTAGAAAGATGAAAGTTAACTAAAAGCAATTGAAATGTATCACAATATTTTCTCAACTATTTTGTGTATTTTTAAACCAATGGACTTCACAGAAGTAAAGCATGTACATGTTGAAACAAAACAGCACAGACTGCAGAATCCTTGTCATACAATCTTTGCTTTGGGTTATTTATCTCAGCATAATTTCAGTATAGTTTTTACATATTCATATTTATTTTTTTAGCAGGACAAAGATATGTATTTGACAATAAAGAAATATTTTAACTGCTTCTGAAAACTTAATTAAGGAAATACTATTTCCTTGAGAATCATGAAACTTTGGCATACACACCCTCAGTTTCTGTAAATCTCATATTTTGTTCATTATCACTGTTTTAAACATTTGAGCTTTAGCTTATAGCTTTTTACAGACTAAAATATGGTTATCAAGTGTGACTCTAAGTAAAACAATAGCAGCTTAGCTAATGCTAGTCTCAGATGATAGAGGACTTGAATATAATATAAAAATAAACCCTTTTAGGGGGTATGGACTTAGTTGTTTCTCATAGAGGAGACTGCTTTGTTAGTAAACCACAGTCAGGTCAGTGCAGTGAGGCTGTGCTAGACAGCCAGGAGAAAAAGAATTCCTATTTAAAAGCAAATTGGAGATGTCTTTGAAAAGGATATATATATATGAATACATTTTAAAGAAGAAACAAAATGGTTTAGTTAAAGAAACTTTAAAAATGCATGTTAAATTTGCATCTTAAGCATGTGTGGGAATTGTGATATAGTAGTACTGTGTTCTAAGGAAGATATGTAAAAAGATTTCAAAACTTTCATTAAGCTGAAAATTAGTGAAACACACCTTTTTGTCTAGGTTGTACCTCCTTGTCAGTAAACTGGACAGTAATAAGCATAACTCCTCTCTCTCTCCCTCTCTCTCTCTCTCTCTCTAAATACAAGTGCTTTCAAACTGGAGAGAAAATTCCCCTGCTACAACAGATTTCATTTGACCAATTGTGTACTTGGAATGCAAACTCTCTTGAGAAAAAAGAAAGTTTTCTAGAACACAGAAAAAGTGAAATGTATTAAAACTCTTATTTTGAGCTTCTATATTAACTTTAAAAATCACTCAATGCTCTGAATACTTCAGATATTACACATAAGCCAAAAATCTCTCTACTAAATCAAATAGTCCGAGCAACAACATCAGTGATTGCTATTTGCTTATGACAACTACAGTCCCAATTGCTCCACACTTCCACAGAGCATCCTTGATTTATTCACAGCTAATTTCTTAAATGTCACAACAGCCTTATGAAAGTCTGCGGCACCAAAGGAATGACAATATTTTTTCAAAAACCACCAAAATTAAGAATATCAACCATTAATGCCACTATGAAAAGAGGTTTTAGAATCACCTATTCCAGCCACATCTGCCATACATCCTGTTAATACAGGTTACCTTTCTTTCCTCTTATGGAAATACTTCAAAATAAACAAGACACAACTGAGCAAAGAACAAATATATAATCTCTGCAAGATATTACAACTGGATGTGTAAAAATCTTGTGAGGCACCACCTTTCAAATGTGTAAAACTGCAATGTAAAATGGCTCTAGGGAGTGG
Source organism: Toxostoma redivivum (assembly GCA_013397375.1). Classification (NCBI taxonomy): domain Eukaryota; kingdom Metazoa; phylum Chordata; class Aves; order Passeriformes; family Mimidae; genus Toxostoma; species Toxostoma redivivum. The sequence goes on from VXBI01001219.1 coordinate 2,002,303, forward strand.
AGAGACAACGTGTCTCAACAAAGAGGTCAAAAAACCTTGGGTAATGATCTCCCACTCTTAAAATGTCATGGAGGTGAAAGTTCAGGCCAATTTTAGATTAATGCAGCAGGGATCTCATGGAAAAATGAATTCCAACAAGAGGAACAGTATGGCAGGCTGACTTTTATAATTGCCATTCAGGAAAATGACAAATCCACCTGCCTGCCTATTTCCCACACTCCTGTCTCTGCTTGGCCTCTCCTGGTGCCTTTTGTGCATAGCTCACCCTTGCTGACTGGCAATGGGTGACCAAGGGAGCTGGTTGGCTCAGCAAGTCCCAGATGAGCAGGGGAGAACAGGCAGCTTCATAAACAGGGTTATTTTGCCCATTTAGGGATTTAGATCATGAGTAGGATCATGAGTGGCTCTGAAAGCCAAACCTGAAGTGTCAGATTCTAGGTGGGGAAAATATATCCCAAGACATAGATTTTTTTTTCATTAGAATTTTTATTATTCTAAAGGTCATTTAATGACTACATAACTAATGAGAAAGGATATATTCCTTGAGTCATCTGGGATCTGCCACAGAACATTTGACCAAAGATGTGTAGCTACTGAACCATAACAATCCAGAGAGATGAGGGGCGGCCGTTTTGCAGCTCATATCAAATCTCGTGTGGCAGTTCATATTTGCCAATATATCTTTCAGGCTAAAAATACGTGATTTCCTCCCTGGTGGTTTCACAAGTAGCTTTCATCAAAAGTTTGTTTAAATCTGGCATGGCAAAGGTTTGCAGCAACACACTTGCCAAGACACAAGAGGTTTCCTTTATGAGATCATATATGTTTTAGTTTTCCCTGGATACTAATATGAAGCCTAAGTAATTATTTCTGAGTTTTATTTCTCCAGAACCCCAGAAAGAATGAAAAGGACAATCATACATCCATGATTTGCCTGCTAACGTACCTTTATCTCTGATACTGCGCTCTCTCTGGTCATTTTTTGAGTACTTTGCCACTTAAAAATACACATATTCAAAATGAAGCAAATCCCGCAGAATCTAGAATATACTGTTCTGCTGTGTCATATAAATAGTCAATTAAATGCACTTTCTGTCATTTCAGCACGTCGAACATTTGTAATTTCACAGTGAGCTGTAGTTTAAAAACTATTCTGTGTCAAAATCAGCAGTAGTTTAAAATTGTTATTCTTGAGTATTTCCTGCCATATTAGAAAAAAGACATCCTAATTTCACAGTGACCCTCAGTACCTGTTTTCTTCTATTTCTGTGCTATAATTTTTCACTTGTTTTAATACATTTTGTTTAAGGATGTTGAAACTATAATGGCTTCCTTTGATTCTACTTAGTATTTTTTGGCTGTAGTGTGGCAGTCTTCTTATCCTGTTGGAAACCTTTTCTGAGAAATGTGCATGACACTACCTGCAGAATCTTAGCAGATTCTGGTGCTGATGGAAAGGAGCCAAGCATGCTGGATTAAATTCACCCTGTGCTCTCAGGCTCTGAGATTCCCTTTCCTATGTAGTAAATGTCAGTAGAAGAGTCCTTGCTGATCCTTGCAGCTCCCGTGGTCTGTGCTGAGGGATGGGCCAATGTTACTTGGTTGAATATTTGGTTGAATGTTGTTCATTCAACAACCTTTTGTCACCATTTTGGTGAATTTCCCCCTCTCATACTATACTAAAATCTTAGCAAAACTAAGAAAAAAAAAATTCTGCTTATGCTTACCATGCAGGTTTCATCCAAATTTTACAGTTATAATTAAAAACTACATTTTCATTAAGGAAATTATGAATTGCAATAAAGTGCAAGGAACATGCAAAATGAATAATTAACATTGTATAGACTTCAGCATCTTAATGAAGATTAAATAATACATATATTCAAACTGGATTAGCACATCCACTGAAAGCTGTTATGTGCTCAGTAGGGGAGTCTATGCACTCACGAAATAATGTTTTATGAGGAGTATTCTAGCAACATTAAGCATAAGGTTGTCATATATAAAACGATTAACGTTTTATATAAAAGAAGCTGTAATTCCAGTGAATGAAGTAATTTCATCTCCCTGCTGCTTCTACCTTTAGGAATATACTGTAAATGAAAAGTGGCTCAATGTGAAGTCTAGTTAAATAGAATATGAATCCTCTTTTTCAAAGTTAATGAGACTTGGAAACTCGCATTTAAAAAATGTTGTGATTTTAAGTCACAGATTTCATTAAGATTTGCATACAACATCTACATTCTTGTTTTATTAAGACTCCTACTTCCTTAGCTATGTAGGACGAGATGTCACCTTGTTTTTCCTGATCTTTGTGTGCAGCCTGTCCACCACTTACAGCTACTTCTTTTCAATGGGGAGGATTGCTTTAGAGATCCTGCATTAATGAAAGGCAGGTGAACAATTAATCTGCAAAAATGCTCAGACAGAACAGTGCTGGGAAAAGTAACTCCTTGGCTACTGGTTATGAAGTCATTTTGTCAAGGCTGAGTATGTACAGATTGCTGGGGTATTGCCTCCCAGCAGTAAAATGTCCATCTGCAGAAGGGGTGCTGACAAGTTGCCAGCTGCTCCAAGCTGACAGATCAGAGGAGGAATGGACTGTAATTTCCTCCTGAAGAGAACAGATGATGGCAAGGTTAAATCACGGAAACATAGGGAAGTGACAGGAATGTCAGATGTAGATAAGGCAATCCATGTATTGTTATTTACTGTTTTAAATCTGTTTCATCTATAGAAGTAGCTGCTCTCCAGGGAACACTGATTTCAAACTGGGAAACTCAGGTCAAACGTGGTGGACAGAAGATTATAAGTGCTCAATGCCAATACCTTTTGACTAAAGAGATTTTGGTTGTAAAGCCACAGTAAAGGGGATAACTCATTTTACACCACAAGTTACCAAACTATTTGTCAGGCCTTGCCCCCTTCCATTTCTAGGAACAGGCTGTGGGGCTGGGGCAGGCTCTTCAGGAGGAGATTAGGCAGCACAAGATTGAGCTCTGGTGCAGCACACAAGCCATTCTTCAGACAAAAGCTGCACTCACTTCTCTCTTGTCAGTGTTATCCTACACCCCAGAGGGGCTGCCTGGGATCCTTGTTGAGCCTCTGCCCAAACACAAACAATTCTCATTGTTGTCACTGCCTTCACCTTAACCTCTGTGGGCCTGGCACAGCCAGGGCTCCCCTGTGCTTTTCATGGCAGAGTAACCAACTCTTTGTAGCCTGTCCCTGACTGTATTTTCTTTTAAATGGAGAATTTTTGATAATATTAAGAATATTCAAATAAAACTTTTTCTTCTTTTCCCCCATGAAAATGAAATGGAAATTATTTTCCATTTCTATTCTGAATTTACAGCAGTGCCTCTAAAACATTTTTGGAAAACTTCCACACCTGCTTAACCACATGAGAGGATGCAGTTCCTGAGGAGCTGTTTTCTCATTTACATGCAGTTGGGATTTCACAGAAACACAGTTTTCAGTCCTCCAGAAATAAATCTTTTTCCTTATTGTAGTAAAGAAAGTCTATGCAAACATAAACTAACAGATTATAAGTTGAATTGTACAGTCTCAATTTTTAAAATATATTTTTGATGTAGTAAAATCTTGGCAAGATGCATGTTGCTGCTGTCAACAGAAAAAAAAAATCAGCTTTTTGGCTCCTGCACTTGATGGAACCCCTGTGCTAATAAATAAGGGGGAACAAGGCACAGACCCAAGAATCAGTTGGTTTCAGGTTTTAGTAGGTATTATTAAAAAAAAATAACATCCCTGTGTATGATGTGGATGACTATTGTTTTACTGCTTCATGTTGCATTTGTCTGCACATGCCTGCTGGCCACTGCCTTCTCACCAATGAGTGAGCTTCGTTTCTGACCCCTGGGCAGGGATTCATACAGCGGGAATATTGTCTGTGATGAAGGCCCCTAGTACTATGGAAAATAAATGTATTTTCATGCTAAGGCAGGCCAGGCTCAGAATGGTCTTTGGGATGGAGGATGGAGGGAGGAGGCAGGGGCAGGAGATGGGGTGTTAGGTGAATCCTTTAATTCTGTGAAAGCAGGGAGGCAGGAGCTGCTGTTGGCACATAGGCAGGAAACCTGGACCCACTGAAACCTGTGTGGGGTGGTGGCTCGTGGCTGGTCCCTGAGCAGCCACACGCTGAAGGTTTGTGATGAGAGCAGCCACTGGACTCCCCTGACTGGGAGCAGGGTGAAGGGGACACCAGGATCTGTTTTGGGATGCTGAAAGTCTCCTCCTTTCACCTGAGCTCACAAGCACTGAAACTCAGTGGGAAACAGACTGACTTCTGGGTCCTTTTATGTGGTCTTGTGTCATACCTGCTTTTAATTTTAAAGACTGATTTCAGTAGTTTAAAACAGCTGGGTAACTTTGGGATTACAAGGAAAGCACAGGTGCTTTATCATGTGAAATATTCATACAAATACAACTAAATTAACCTTATAGATTGCATGATTTTGAGAAATTGTCCTCCAGGTTGCAAGCTTGGAATGAAAGAAAATGACAAAGTGGAGCTCATGTCTCAGGGAGCAAGCACTCTGAATCTCAGTCAGACTGGGCTCACAATATATCAAAAGTCTCCTGGAGCCAAGGAGTGTCTTATCAGCTCACAGAAAAAACACACAGTGTGCCAGACATCTTGGTGATCTTTTTTTATTATTTTTTTCCACTGGGAATGCACTATGAGCCCCAAGGTATACAGAAGAAATTCAGAGAACTGCTCAGAGCCCTGCCTAGGGATGAGCATATCCTGCATGCCCTGTAACACTCCAGTGCTCGTGTGCAACTCTGCCATGGCCACCGAAGGTAAAAATGCACTAGGCTACCAAAGGTACTAATGAACTGAAAGATTCCCTTCCACCTTAAAAATTGAAAGTTTCACCTGTCCACTCAAGCATTGCAAATTTTCATTCATTTTTTTCCACTGGCAGAAGGAAGCCCATTATTTACCTGTTAAACCCATGTTTAACAGGTAAACTCATGTTCTAATATGTAAAATTCCATGCACAAACCCTGGCAGTGTTAGAGGCCAGGTTGGGCAGGGCTTGGACCAGCCTGGTCTAGTGGGAGATGTCCCTGTTTAGGACTAGATGATCTTAAAGGTCCATTCCAACCCCTTAACATTCTATGATTTTATGGTATACAAAATAAAGTTATTGCATGGATTTGTAAGCAGATAAAATTCCCTGAAATGACATTTAGGTAATGAGTAGCCAGTTTTTACAGGCAAACCCTTCAGAGAATTGTGCTGGGGACTGTGCTGTTCGATGTTTTCATAGACAACTTGGGGAAGAGCTGAAGTTTTCTTATGATATGTCTAGTGATTAATTATTTGTAGTAAAAAGAAAGGTGGGAAGATTTACAGATTGGTTAATGATACTTTGTCTCAGTTATAAAATGGCATAGGAAAATTAGTGTTGATAAATGCAAAACAATGTTTGTGAGAGAAACAATTATAACTTAATAGATAAAATAATGAGATCTAAACCAGCTATTACCACTCACAGAACTTTTGATATTAAAAAAGATATTTAGATTACTTTGCTCAATTTTTAGTAGGAATAAAAAAAATAAGGAAAAAGTCAATTTTTCCCCCCTATGGAAGTGGATATCTCTTTATAAAGAAAAAAAAATCCACAAAGTCTGTATATCTGCATACAGGAGTATCAGCAGCACATCCCTTATAATATTTACATTAATAGTGGATCTCTGAATCTAAAAACTATGGAGAATTTTCACCTGGGGCTTTCTTACAGACATGGATACTGGAGCACAGAAACACATGGATGGAAAGGGGTCCACTGGACAGACAGTTTAGCTATCCAGGAAAAGATGATTTAACAAGAATGAGCCAGCAGCCCTCATCCCATATATCACACAGCACAGCATGAGCAGTGTTCTTCAACAGGCTCATGATCCTATGGCATGAATGTAGGGAAAAGTGCTGTTAAAGACAGTATTAGATTTCCTTGTCCTTACAACAGCTGAGAATTTGTTAAGGGAAATACATGCAGGTTATCCATGTAATTGCTCTCAAGCTACAGTAAAAGGCAAACTTTCTTTCCTACCCATCCCAAATCCAATTTGACATGGGGAGAATTTTCTTCTGGGAAACAATTCTAGTGACCATTTTAATCCTGAGCAAAGGAAGGTTTATGAATTAATCACTTATGAGATTTCTTAGTATCTCTAGGTATGTTAGTGCATCCTTTCAGCAACTCTTTCTAGCCATGTTAAGTCTCCAAGCTGAACCCTTCAAGCACAGATTTAATTAATGTCAATATCAATTCAGTACCTGCAACAATCAACAAATGACACCTAAGAGTCTCAGCATCCCGTCTCGAGGATACCAGCACATACATGGAACACACAAGGAAAAAGATCACAAGTTTTAATTTTTTTAATTCATTAATTTTGTAGTTCTATTTTTTTTATACTTCACACTCCACATTGTCGGAAGTATTTCAGTACTTCCCTTTTGGCTAGAGCTTAGAAATATTTTTCTGTTTTCACATCTGTGTTTATTATTGGTAAATCTGAATATATACAATATTGTACCACTAATGTCCTACAAAGAATTAACTTTATCTTATTTCATTATCCTCAAACTTAGACTTGATCAGGATCCAATGCCACCCTCAGGATATCTGCAGTTTAAAATTTACTCCATTAATTTTCTTAAAAAACCACAAAGCCCAAAACCCAAAACATACAAACAAAACCACCAAAAAATTTGGACCTCTCCACTTTGGTTATAAAAAAAAGCTTAGAAACCATACAAGTGTTCTGACAGCTAAATACAGCTTGGTAGTATTGCACGCTTCTTTAAGATGACATAAATTGCATCTAGTACTTCAGTGGACTTTGAAAATTACTTGTTGAAACCCTTGTGCCCAGAGTCTGCAGAACTCCATTTGCAAATAACTGGTTCCACCATGAATTGTAATCAGGTGAAATTTGTGTAAGGTGGCATTTTTCAGCCTTTCAGACGTGTAGGTCAATCAGCCTTATGATTAAGATTCTTGCCTAATCATGCTAAAGAGCATTAAATTTTAATTGAAAATTGGATGAGAGTTCAGAGAAGCAAAATCTTTATTGACAAGAGAGCACAGTTTCCAATCTGTTGCTGCTATTTCTGCCCTTGTTCCCAGCTTTAAAATATTTTATATACATGTCTCTGGCTTTAGCATTTGACAGATTCAAACACTGACAGTAAAGCAAGATTGTCAGGGGTAAATGTAAAGTGACATGGAACAATTACCTAAAGCAAAGGACTTATAAGAAGGATGGAGAGGGACTCGTTACAAGGGGCAAGGGCTTCAAAATGAGAGTAGGATTAGATTAGATATTAGGAAAAAAATGCTTCCCTGTGGGGGTGTGGAGGCCCTGGCACAGGGTGCCCAGAGAAGCTGTGGCTGCCCCTGGATCCCTGGAAGTGTCCAAGGTCAGGTTGGACAGGGCTTGGAGCAGCCTGGGACAGTGGAAGGTGTCCCTGCCCATGGCAGGGGTTGGAATTAGATGATTTTTAAGGTCCTTTCCAGCCCAAACCATTCTATAAGTTTATCCTGAAAAATACCAAACACTTTTATTTACACCTAGTAGGCCCATAATCAACAAGCAAGCATATGGATTAATATGACACCATCTCACACAGTTTGGCTATACAGAAAGCTCAGGTATGTATTTCAAATTCATGCAGCACTTACTGCACATGCAGATGCATCTTAGTTGTAAATGAGTTTAGCAAGGGTCATTTTAGATGCATTGTTACAGAAAACTGGGAAGACTTGCTGCCTGCTTATTTATATAGGGTTCTGGATGGCTTTTAAAATCTATGCTAATGAAAAACACACAGAGAAACTTTCTTAGATTTTTTTCTTATGCCAATGGCATGTTCTTCACTGTTTGAATACTCTGCAAGTGCATCATCCATTGAAAATAAATATTCAGATTGTATAGCATTGGAAACAATGATAAACAGGCATGTCAACTAATTAATGTCACTTTCACTGGTGAGGTAAAGGCAGCTTAATTAGGAAGCTAATGTACTTCTTCACCTTGAAGATTATGATTCACTTCTAGTATTATCCTCAAATTAAAAGTTCATATAAATTAGCATCAGCTCAGCTCTGTCTCATTGTACTTCAAATTGTCCTAAAGTGTTCCCTTGGGTCTATTTGTGTGGGAAACCATTGTCATTATTCTTATTTTTATCCTGCAATAAACCAGCATGGCTGGAAATTGGTTAAAAGAATAAAGAAACCATGATGAAAGCAGGCAACTGAAGATGTCAGGATTACATTAAGAAATAAAGACCTGAGGAGAAAATACCAATCTGGTGCTGAAAACATGGAGTGCTATAATAAACATTTATGAACATTTTATGTCTGTCTTCCACTATGGGCAGCAATTTATAACAGATGCTTAGTTGCTATGAACAACAGAAAATACCATTTGGAAAATCTACACTATTTGTAATTTTCTAGGAAGTTTTAGCCTATGATTAATTAGGCTATACCCAAGGGCACTTCAAAAAGAGAAAGAAAAGTTGAAAAGACCTCTTATGAGTGCTTCCAGGAGGTCTATATACATTAGCTTTGATTCCATCTGAATATGCAAGAAATGAAAAATCTTTAAAAACCGATTTCTTTAGTTCTTCAGGTGCCAGGTTCAAAAGGCTGATTTGCTTCTAATGCCAGAAAATAATGCCAGAAAATAGCCATTCCACAAGTTCAAAAGATGCAAAGATTTTGTGTCTGTCTGCCAAAAAAGTTGCACATATGGGCCACTGCACATTATCACTAGAAATGAGTAATCCCTCATAAGGGAAGGACCAGAAATAGCAGTGGGACTGTGTCAGCTGAAGGTTTATGCTGAAGAACTGTAATCACCAAAAGACTTCATATAGACTAATGATAGGCTTTTGAACCTAGACTAACTGTCCTAATCAGGGGCTGAAACAGGTTACATTTTACTCATCATGTAATTATATTTTGTACAAGACAAAACTGAATGACAAACGAGCCACTTGTTAACTGTGTCGTCCTGTGTAGCAGGGAGCACGAACCTCACCCTTCTGTGGCTTGGAAATGCTGCTGCTGGTCCTGCTGGGGAGGGCAGAAATGGACATTTTGGGCACTGCAGAAATCACAGTGTCCCTTGAGATGGGTTACAACTCCTGGGAGTAAGGTGCAGTGTTACACATTTCACTGAGTTGTGGAACACTGCAAATTTAATGAGGAGATGGCTGAGGTCCCTGGAGAGTGAATCAATGGCCCTACAAAGGGTGATTGTCATTAGGCAGCAATTTGGATCTCTTTTGTCTTTGTAAACCATGCAGACTCATATCTCATTGAACAACTGGATACATGTGGCAACAACCTGTAGTGATTTTGACTCGTACATGAATGGACGCAACTGGATTCTCAGAAAATTTCCTTAGGGAGAAGTTTTTGCCAGGCACCATCAAGGTGGATATAATTATAGGAATTATAATAAAAATATTTTTCTGATTGATCAATTAAACCAACATGATGATCAAGTTTTTCATGATCATCAATAATGCTAAGTAATCAGCGTGATATTTTGTTCTACCACCTGGTAATTTTAAAAAGATCCCATTTATCATGAAAGTACCCTATAGAAACAAAAGAAATTTAGCCAATAGAAATACTGTAGAATTTTATAGAATTTTAACTGCATCACTTTAAAAAAAGTTAGTCAAAGGGTTAAAAATTGAACAGAAAATATTAGTCTCCTGTAGTGTTCCTCAATAACCTGCCAAATCCAGGAGTTACAATGAAAAGATTGTAGGGAAATTCTTTTGAAGATATTTATTTTCTCTGATAAAACATAAACTTCTTCTCTAAATTAATGTATTTCTGTTATGAAACCCTAAAGATGCATAAAGAAGAGAACTGGTTTTGGCTGTAAGTAGGTCCGGTTCACAACTGCTTTGTAGTGGTTTGGACATATTGGGGAATCCTGATCCAACCAACCCAAAAAGCTTTTTGTGCTCCATAGTACAGGGGTTCCGATTTATTTTTCCACTGAAGTCAATATGAAGTCAGAAAGCCAAATGCATCCCTGGGTATAAATGATGGTGGCTGTCAGAACGGGCTCTATCACCATTACAAGTAAGAGTAAATCAGAGCAGTCCCAAGGATGTAATAATTTATGCTGGTGACATTTACCTTAGGTGGTTGGGGATTATCATATACCAAAAAGTCAAGTTTTCCCCCAATTTAAATTACATTAATCATAGCTTAGCTAAACATAAAGATCCAGCTTCAGTTTTTAGTTGCATATCAGCTACCAAACATAAAATCAGTTGCTATGGCTTCAAGCATTGCCTGGTTCATCTGTGTTCAAATATTCTGATTCAAGGAAAGGGATTTTTTTAGAAATCAATTACATCTTATTTATAAAACAGTCTTATTTATAAAACAATGTAGAAAGTCAGATTTAAAATAATTTCAAACTTCCTGGCAGTAAATAAAAGCTTAAGTCCAGCAAATCATTAGTTTATCTTCAAATGTAATAACTGTATCCAACACTTTGTAAGTGGCTTAAGGGCATTAGGGTGCTTAGTGTCTGTAAACTACATTTTTGGAACTTGATTTTAAATATTTATAAGTCTACTATTAAGAACAAATCATTTTCTCAATCTATTTCACTAACAGAAATTATTTATAAGTATATCATTAATTATTTATATTTTCCTGGTATTATATTTACATTAATAATTAAATGCATCTAATTATTAAATCATATAAATAAGATTTGTTTCATTGATGAGTTGAAGTGCAAACAGCAGCTCCATCACTGACTGTAAACATTTGAAATGAGATACTCTTCATTACCAAGCCCTTGTACTTGCTAGAAGTCATGACACCAAAGTGGTGAGGTAACTTCTCCTGCAGTGTCTGTGGTACATCATTACTGCACCTGGGACAGGTTTTGGGTTCTCCCAAGCACAATGAGCTTTGCCCACCTCTCAGTCATCACAAGCAGCCAGTGTCTCTACAGTGACCACCTCTGTGCTGCCTAATGACAATCACCCTTTGTAGGGCCATTGATTCACTCTCCAGGGACCTCAGCCATCTCCTCATTAAATTTGCAGTGTTCCACAACTCAGTGAAATGTGTAACACTGCACCTTACTCCCAGGAGTTGTAACCCATCTCAAGGGACACTGTGATTTCTGCAGTGCCCAAAATGTCCATTTCTGCCCTCCCCAGCAGGACCAGCAGCAGCATTTCCAAGCCACAGAAGGGTGAGGTTCGTGCTCCCTGCTACACAGGACGACACAGTTAACAAGTGGCTCGTTTGTCATTCAGTTTTGTCTTGTACAAAATATAATTACATGATGAGTAAAATGTAACCTGTTTCAGCCCCTGATTAGGACAGTTAGTCTAGGTTCAAAAGCCTATCATCTAAATGGCAGTGTTTTCTATTTACTGAGGTATTATTTTGTGCTGGCTGCTGGCAGTGGGGAGAGCACTGCCATTCTCCACTTTGGGGGTGTGTGTCACATCAGTGTCAATACATTTACCCCTTGGGTGACCCTGTAAAAGCCTTGGGTGATCCTGTATTTAATTCTTAGCAGAAAACCTAAGAAATTAGTGGGATAACAGAGAGTTATTTTGCATTGCAATCATCCAAGTGCATTTAAAACAGAAAATAGTCTGATCATTTCTTTTTAGGTTGTAAATGCCTCTGAAGTATAAGATAAATGTAATTGTAAGATATCATGGGGTAGTTTGGATTTTTGTTTGTTTGCTTGGTTGTAGGTTTTTTTTGGTTGGTTGGTTTTTTGGGGTTTTTGGTTGTTTGGTTGTTTTGTGTTTTGGTTTGTTTTGGCTTGGGTTTCTTTGTTTGCTTTTTTCCTTTGGTGAGAATATATTAAAGAACACCTTTGACAAAGTTTTCAATAGCTAGATTCATGTATTTTAGCCAGCTGCCCTGAGGAGATGCATTAACACCATAACATCTTCAAGTAGCACCACAGAATATCCCACATGTAATAATTGTGCCTCACCTGCTCTCTGTGCCATAGAAATGAAACATTTCCTTACCAGTCACAGTGGGCACATGAGGACTAAGGCATTTATGATAAAAAAAAGTTCATTATATCTAGGGATTTTAAGTGCATCTGATTTATCCAGCAATATGTGTACAGTATTTTGACTATTTGGTCAGCACATTATAATAATTTGGGATCATTTGGCAAATGCTTATTGAGGGACTTTTTTAATCTTTATTAAATAGAACAGCTCTTCCAAAGGCATCAGAGTCTTTTTTTTCTCATTTTTTTCATTCCTTTAGTTGTTTTTCCTGCCTTGGTGAGTGACCTTGTACAAATAACAACTTCATTGAAGCCAGTTTATGCTATCATGGTAACATAAGTATTATGAACCAAAAAATGCAATTAGAGACTATCAATATATGTGAAAAGAAGCATATAGCAAAACAAAGAGGATTGAAAGCAAACATGTTCTAGTTTTTGCTGTCCCTGAAAACATCTCTTAATCTGTTCCAATGTACACATAGAAAAAATCTTCATTAATTTCTCATCTTTTTCTCCCATCTTTACCATTTTCAGTTCTACTTTGCCATTAAGCAAAAGGATATTCAGGATATTCAGTGCCTTACAGCCTGCTTTGTTTTCCTCAAATAAGAGAAATGCTTTCTGTGCAGGTTAGTGGCTGCACTTTCTGAACCACCACAGTGCCCATGGAAGCACTTTCTATTTATAACAAATAGATCCTGTTCTTTAGAAGTGCAGTAGAAGCACTTGATTTTGTTTCTATTTCCTTGGAAAGCCCATCTCCTTTGCTGAGTGTCATCATCTATTGGATTCCATCATCCCAGATCTTTCTCCTGCCCTACCTTGACTCCCATTCCACCTTCTTAGTTCATGAACTCAGTCAAAGATTTGAGGAGAACATTTACAAGCCATGTTGGATAAATGCAGAGATAAATGGGGTTTTGCTTTGAGAAACACACAAATCCCTAGAAATTTCAGTGCCAGGAACACTTCAGGATATATCCAGAAAAGTTGGACAGCAGTGGGAGATAATACAAACCCTGTTGTGTTAGTTACCATTATTTAACCCTTACCAAGATGAATCTTTCTCTCCATTGTATGAGTACTGCCCAGGTAATAAATTCTTCTGAAATCTCTGCTAGAGAATACATCTAGCAACAACCAGGAACCAGGCTGTGTCAAACACAGTGTTCCATTGAATTTGAATACCCAGGTACAGAAAAACAGTTGTTTTTAATTTCAAACTAGATTTTACAATCATTAATGCATCTGTATGTCATCATACCATCATGCATAACTTCATACATGGTGTGAGGACAAAAATCACAGTCTGATTATTTAATTCTGACTCAAGAGTGTCAGTATTCTGGGATGCCTCCATTCTATGATACATCAGTCTTAACATCAGTCCTAACATCAGTCCATAGTCTGACATGTTCCAAATTTGATGTGAGCATCTATTTCACAGCAGAAACTTCCATGTAACCTGGCATGTAGGTTTAAATCAATATATTTGCTGCAAACAAGTTTCCATATTTGCTTTGCAGATTTTTTTTTCTGAGTCCTAGGAAAAGCTTTGAGCTAAGAGAGAGAAAATGCCATTATGCCACAGTATGAGTGTTTAAAAGGGTGTTATTCTAGCAGCAACATGTGGATGTAACAGGAAAAATCTCCTGGGTAAACAAAATATCTGAAAAATGTCAAAACCTCCTTAGGAATGCTCTTTATGACTTTATGATACTAATATGAGTATGATGATGATACTCTGTGATACTAATAAAAGTATCTGGCCATGTATCATTTTGTGTATAATAGCCTCTCATAAAACCTAAAATAGGAATATGAACTCTTGAATCTTGGAAATCTCGGTCTAGTTTTCAATGTCCAGTGATTTCTTATGTAATCTGAGACACAATTTACAGCTGAGATTTGACCTCTGCCAATTGATCCCTTTTCCAGCTGCACCATCTGTAGGCTAGGAATTTTATCAATAACATTCTCCCCCGTACTCATTGATATCTTCAGGGTATAATTATATTTTGTGAGGTTTGGAAATTCTTTAAAGTCGTAAGATTACATTGAAGCCACACTGAATAAACAGTTACTTTAGATTAATTTTACCAACTGCTGATCCACTCCAGTTGCTGTATTTTAAGAGGCCCAAACAATGTTCAGAGGGATGTTTTGAAAAAAAATTTCTTCTGCTGGTGAAATTATGTAAAAATAAAAAGCTTTGAAGTTAAAAGTTGTTTAATAAATATATTCCATGCTGTGCATGCTTCTTTAACATAAGTATTTAGGAATGTATTTTAGAAAAGTCTTCTAATTGCTGGGGAAACCACCAAAACTATTTTATTAGCATTAAGGCAAACAGCATGAGCAATATAATTCTCTTTACTAACTTTGTTTTGATTTTCAGTCATTTTGATATGGGAGTAATTACTTTCTTCTCTCACTTTCCTAGCAAAGGAGCTATTTTGTAGGGATAGTTTTACGTATGAGTTACAGAGGTGAGGGCAACACAAAACTGGTATTTTGTGTTACCTACCCCTTGTTCCTCTGGTAGCCATGACAATCCTTTGAGATAGATATTGCTCAGGACATGCAAGGACAACTCAAAGCAATAAGGGTCAAAGGATGTAGTTTTCACATTTTCAAACCATGCAAAAGTTTCTCTTTTTTGGACCTTCAGATTCAACTTGTGCCATTGTAATATTTGAAATGAAACACAATCACTGATCTCTGCCATGCTGTACTTCTGCAAGGCTCATGGTCAGTGCTGGCCAAGGGCCACAGCACAAAGGCACTGGTTAAGCAAAAGCTATAAACCTTAACTTCCACTTATTCAAATAATAAGAATTAAGGAATTAGAACGAACAATACCTGTTAAAATGTATCTATGATTAAAAATGTGAGAAGGAATCTGTTTTTATAAAACAACTAGTAAGACAGAGTCAGAAGAGCATGTAAGCACAAATTAACACATGACAAAATGCTTTGTGAAACATGCTCAGTTCATAAGGGGCCTTCAATATACTAAGTGTATATTTTCACTGTTGTCCACAGTTCTTCGAGTTGGAAATCTATGAATCTCAGCTTGATTTTTTCATCTCAGTTTCTAGATGAAAAATGTTAGAGGAAACAGATAGTTTAAATGCAGAACACAAAACCACAGATCATGTGATTGCTAAAACTGAGTGTGGTCTTATTTTAGTAATTTAGGAATACAAATCGTTTGAGTTTGGAGCTCCTGTGACAAGATGTTTGCCTATTAAAAATCAGATACCTACTGAAAACTGTAATGTAGCATTTATTTATGATATATTGATGAATTTTTAATATAGATCTGCCTATAAAAATTAATTTTAAAAAAAGTTATACTTTTAAAGAGAAAGGTTGTAGGTGGCATAGATGGAATGGAAGATATTTCTTTTTCTGACTCTCAGACTTCAGTCAGTAATGACACCGACTGGTAGTCTTCCACATCTTTTTAAAAATGCTTAAAGCTCACCCATAAATGTTTCCTTGCAGGAACTACACATTAACTAATTTGCTGGAGTAGATATTTGGTTTTAATTTTGGTGAAATTGCAGCATAGTTGAAAATGCTATTTAGCTCCCAAAGGTGTGAATTTTGACTACATAAAATGTTCCCTTAAAATTTGTTTTGCACTAAAAGCTGAAGACAACTACTTTTTAATTGAACAGTACATTTAAAATTGTTTATTGTTCAGTGTATAAAGGGAATGAAAAGTAGCACACATCAGTTTTAGAGTGACATAAATGTCATTATGACCTTCGTAGATTTTCATATAGTCTAAGTAATCCCTATAAACCAAACTGATTCAAATGCACATCTTCAATCATTTCACTGCTGTTTTGCCTTCTGCTGCAGTTTTATAAAACTCTTTCTAATACATCTGTTGAAAGAGAAAAAAAAAAACCAAACCAAAACCACAAAACAAATCAACAAATCACCCTCGGAAAACCCAGTTGATGGTGTTAAAGCTGTAAAGCTAAAAATCAGAGAACTTGTCAAGGAGACCTGCTCAGATACTGACAGGCAGCAGTATTCTGAGCTTCTGTTGTTTTAATTATATTGTATCCTTGCTTTTTGCACCACTTTAGTTAAGGTTGTGTCAGCATTTCTGTTACAAATCCCTGCTCCCTGGGGCTTTACAACTCATTGTTAAAAATTCCCTAAAGGCTGTATCTTGGCATGCGAGATTTCATCCAACAAGTGAAAACTATCTCTCTATGTATAAATAGGGGTTTGGAGATATAGAGTTTTCATATAAGGGTTAAATCACACCATTTTAAGAAGCAAAGGAAGACAAGACAAGTTTTGTAATGCCATATATTTTTCTCTTTTATGAATAGAAAGCCAAAATAGCTTCCTCTTAATTAAACTTCTGCATCTGTCAATTCTTTTATTTTTTGAAGGAAAATATAGAAGTAAATAAACAGGTAAGTTGACTCATAGTGCAATTTTCTACACACATGGTCTGTGTTTTGCTATGAAAATGTCAAACATATGTTCTATCTATAGAACAGTGCACCCGTCTAATAAAAATAAGTTTTGATCAAATTTATAGTGCCAAATTTCAGAACTGGGAGAAGCTATGTGTCAGATGAAAATTAGGATTTTCAGTCTTAAGAAAGAGCACAATACTAAGTCTAAACTGAAAAGTGAGGAGAAGGAGAGATTTCTAGCACATCTGATTCAAAGTGATGATTAAAAAAAAGAATGAAAAACCTACATATAGTAGCTTTAGTCTGAGCAGCAATATAGCAGGAGATGCAGTGGGACTAGATTCTGCAGGTATTGTCAATCACAATCTATGGACTGTGCTTATGGAGCTGATTGTGCATTGCAGACCCTTTCACCATGTGTTTTCAGACACATATACTCCTACTGCCTAGTCTAAAAATTAGATCAGAAAAATTATTTACAAAATAACCAGCATTCACTCATCTGGGTACTGCAAGCCCAATCTCACACTGCAGTTTAGACCAAATGAATGTTATAAAATATACTGATGAGACACAAACATACAGTAATATAGTATTTAATGAGTATTTACAGCTCAAATTAAATTTAAAATTGGCAGTCAAAATATATTTTATTATTTGCTAAATATATTAGCATTTTCTCAGTTTGTGAGCAGACACATAAAGAGCCTTATGCTTATATGATATATAAGGAAAGGAAGCTCATAAAACTTCATAGTCAACTTCTTTTTTGCATCGTGCTGTATAATTATAGAATATTAATATTTAAAAATGAAATTAACTTTTTTTTGGTAACAAAATGGAGCTATTGGAAAAGAGATGAGACTTTCATCTGGGACAAAACATTCCAGAGAGAGCTGGGGAATGCTTTCCTCTGTGTAGGTTATACACTGTTGATAAAATGTTCACTCCCATACTTAAATATCCCAGAAAGCTGATGTAAAAATATGGTTTTAAAAACGCATATCTGTTTGATTGGAGTAAGAGCTGGCAAGCTTGCTTTTTTGGTTCTTTTAAGTGATTCAGTTTGATTTAAATTAGTTTCAAAGCTCTACTCGGTAGTAATACTCAGCCTCTATGTTCAGCACTCTATGTACAGAATAAGGAAGGATTAAAATGAAAGCTCTTCTCTCCTATTCACAGCTCATGTTCTCCAGCTGTTCCCTGACTCCATTTTACTGCTCATGTCATAGGTTTACTGAGAGCTGTGCAAAATCCACCTTTCAATTGACAACACAGCGACAATAGTGCCAATAGAGTGACCATCTTTGGGTCCTTAAGTCAGACAAGAACTAGTACAAAATATTATTTTATAAGGGGAAAAAACTAATTAAAAGAAAAAGCTAATGATAAGAATTATAATTACTATTCACTACAGATGCAATTATAAGGAGATAACTTCCAATTACAGCAGCAGTGGTGAAGCAGAAGAATAATGACAATTAGTTCTTCTCTTTGCTGCCTGAAGACTGTTATTATTTAATATCCTGTGGGGCAAGACAGCATGGGCAGCCATGAAATCTGAAACAAGTATGAAAAAGGGCAAATACATTAATTTCTTAGGAGTTTAAGAGATGATGTTTTTTCCTGGTGGCTGTCAGTCAGCCAGCATCACTCCAAGTAATATTTGAAACTTGCTTCTCCATTACACCTTGCAAACTCTTTCTGTTTCATTTAATTTCAACTGTTTCATTTGCTATTGACCTTATCTATGTCTTAATGTGCAATGCACAAAACTCTCTACCACTTGCCTTGTTTACACAGCTTCTAATATATGAAAGCTGGCCTGAATCTGTAACAAAGGCAAGAAAAAGCAAAGTCATCTTCAACAGGGAAATAAGGAGGTGCAATGCTTCTATTGTGCAGAAACTCATGAGGATCTTCTATAGCTTCAGAAATAGAAAGGGAGATAAGCTTGCTACTGTTAGAGGTAACCAAGGGTATTTTGGCATTAGGTAAAAAATTTTAAGAGTAATATATTCCTAGGGAAGATATCACATACAGACTGCAAATTTTAACAAATGCTAAATTTACACTTTAAATGTCAACTTTTGAGTGGCATATTCCAGACAACATCCAGCCTTTGGGGATCAATGAAATGGCCAAGCAATAGACAGCTCTTTTTCCTGAGCTACAGGATGTACAGCAGAAATGCTATGTGTAGATGGGGAACACTGAATTTTTAGCACATTTCAGTATCCCCAGTTGTGGTGAATAGCAGCCCTGTTCTGGAAATGGAGCCACCATCTTTCCCTGGAGGATGTACATGCCTACCTCCTCGTGCGTATGGCAGGGGGGGTGACAGATGGTGGGCTCGGGAGGATTACAGCTCCCTTAGAACAAAACCAGATTGGGCGTGGACAGAACTGACTGAAATGTTTTAGTGCCATCTGCCAATGGAGAGGAGAAACCGACTGGTCTACCTCTGCCAGCCTTTTGCAGCTCTCCTACTGTCCCTCTTCCACCTGCAGAGACACTGAGTCTGCTCCCTGCTTTCCCTCTGTCCCGAGCACTGCTCTCATGCCATGACCCCATGATGTGCAATCCTAATCCTGCAGCTGGATGTGAATGGTCAGCATTGATGTTTTCAAAATATATCCTTCAACTTTTCCTCGCCAATACCTTCCTGCACATGTGAAATATGAGTGGGGTATTCTGGTGCTGGCAGTGAATACGGGCTCAGGACAGAGCATGGGACAGAACATCTGCTGCACAAACACACTGCCCTGCTAAATAGTGACATATCAGTGTCACAAAGGGACATCTATGGATCAGTCAGGGTGCCTGGCTATATCATTATAAACTATGTCACTGGTTGATTTGCTACCTGAATGTGTATTCCAAGAATATGAGGAGAAGAGTTATATTTTTATGCAAAGAAAACCCATAAAGAATGTGGGTATTTCTGAGTAGGAAAAAGAGCCACGTAAATACACATAAGGATGTGCTGAATTTGCAGAGAAATTTGAGTGTTTTAGATATGGTTGCCTCCATAAATGTAACATTCATGTAAACAAAAGAAACTGGTAAAGAAGATCTCAGAATGTACTTAGATTTTGGATCTTTTACAGCACTCTGCCACTGTCTACCTGTTAAAGCTGTGCATGTCACACATGATTCCATCTTTGTGTTCAGGACCATATATGCTACAACTGGTGAAGGAAAAAGGTGTGCACCCTGGGCCCACAGGGTGGGCAGAAGGAATAGGAAACATCAACACTGGGCTGCAATACACAGGAAGAATCACCTGAACTGCTATATTTATTTTGTGGAAAAGTCAGATACTACTATGGATTTTTTAGCACAATGCACACAATGGGTATATGATAAAAAAAAATTACTGTTCCATTGCCTTTCTGTGACCATGGTCTAAATCAGTGGGAATATCTCACCTTGCTGAAGCTCTTAAATACATGCTGCCATGCACTGGGGATGACATGAATCACTCTCCTTTGAACTGGAATGTCACCAGTTCACCCAGAAGAGCACTGTGGCTCTGCACTAATCCCAGCACAGCATTATTCTAACACAAGTAGGCAATAAATTAAATGAACTGCATTATGTACATACAACATCTGTGCCTGCCTAGACATGACTTTACCTGATTGAAAGTGAGCTCTGGGATCAAATTCCACAAATGGCTGAATCTTTACATCTCGCCATGTGTTAAGTGTGTCCAGATGGCAGGTGATACAATACTATTAACAATCTTTCCCTTCCCTGAAGTGTTTTGTAGCACATCGCTGATGTAATTTTAAAGACAGAGGTGATTGAATATGCAAAATATTTAAAAATAATCCTTGTGAGAAAACTAGAATGCATTCATGTGTTTAAATAGATACATACTCACACGGTGTATTTTTCAATGCTGCCAACAAAGTCATTGTCCATTTACAGAGAGAAAAAGTCAGAGATAAACAGAGTTATAATACAAGCACACTGACTTGAACCCTTTATGTTGGCACTTATACTTTCTCAAAGCCATTCTTTTACCAGCCTGCAGAAACAGAACCCAGACTTTTCATCCAGGTTTTGAGATGCTCTCCTCAGAAAAGTGGTGCATATTTGAAATGATTTGTCACAAAACTCAAAGTTTGTTCATTCTTCAGCATATATGTCATTTCAGTGTAAAGGCAAGTAAAAATTATTGCCCCCACTGCATTTCCACTGGGTAGCTCAGGTACCACAGGTCAGTTATTAAGGACCCTTTGATGGCTATTTAATAATTAACACAAATATATTTAGTACAGGTGTCTCTGTAACTGTGAAAGACTTGAAAATCTGTAGAGTTCATTGGCCTTTAAACTCACACTTCTGCATGATGGGATGCAGTAGCCTAATGTTAACATGCTGGGCTGCAGTATCAAAGATTACAGGATCAAGATCTCCTTGGGATTATTTTCTTACTCAGTCTCTTTATCCACATGCCTTTTCTCATTTCAGCTTTTGGAAAAGAAGTGTATTTAGGAGAAAAAGACAGCAGGTTTTTTACAGAAGTTAATTTAGATGCTTAGTGTTGGTCTACAAAAGCAAACAGGCAAAAAAAATTGGCACATAAGTAATTGGGGAATGCTTCCCTTTTTCTAGCTTTCTAATTCTCAAATTACTTATATGGTGAAAATTTAAAAGTGCAATCTATACCCATTCATTTGATTATTCAGGATGTGTGTAATCCTTGCTTTTCCATTTTATAGTCCTGTCAGATTTTCCCAGAGATTCCAACGAGGTAAAAATGAAACACAGTATATATAATACACTTAATATACATAAACTGGCAGCTGGAAATCCTTTGTCCTCCAGCCATGACCAAAGAGACAGAGTTGATTAGGGAAGACCCACTGATTCCTGAGCTGCCTAGTGTTTGTTTTCATATGTCTTCTGGGGCAATTGCCCAAAAGTCTGTGCATTGGTGGGCTCTTTGATCAGACAAGAAGTATATAGTCCAGAGTCCCAGGAACTGATGATATCTAGGAAAATATTCCTCTAATGGCATTTGGCAGAGTGGCACTGGTAGTGTGAATCAGGGCCCCATGAAACGACCAAAGCAAAAGGGGAGAGTTGTGAACCTGCTGCAGGGTCCCACAGCACAGCTGGGCAGCCACCCTCCATCCCTCCACCTGGAGCTACATTTGCTCCATGTCTCCTCTGCATCTGCTGCTCCATCACCTGCTTTGTAACTGCTGTAGTAACTGCTTGCACAACAATATCCAACAAATTTTTTTCATTTCCTCTTTTTTAACTCTACACCATTCCTGCTGTTCCTGAAAAGAGACAAGTTCCTCACCTCACTTTCTGTTCCTGGGAGTTCACTGCTTCCAGGTGCTGCCCTTTCCCTTGGGGTAACTCCCTGGCTGCACCTGCAGGTGTTTAGTGGACTTGTCCCCTCGATGCCACATATAGAGACAAACATCACAGCCCTAATCAATAGCTGTCCTCAGGGAGCCTTTTGTAGAATTCTGTTTAGAAAAAGTATGTGGAACTCAACCCTAGATCTAAACAAGGAGGCATGGCCCTCAAGTTTTATTGATTGAAAAAATAATATAAAGCCACATGAAAATCCAGGTTGTAGGGCAAAGGGAGAGTTTTGTAAAAATCAGGCACTCGACAGGTTGAGTTTTCTTAACTCAGGTAGTGACACTTCTGTTTTTATAAAATTCTCAGTAAATGACATATTGCCAAAGGTGCTCCCCTCCACCTGGGACTCAAGTAGTAATTGACAGTACAGGTCACCATCTAGCTATGACTTCTACTTTATTTGCTTAACACAAGCAATGGAAAACAAAGTACTATTTCCTTGAGAAATTTCTTGGCCATGTTGAATGAGAAAAAATTGTGGTTATCCTAGTTTTAGATAACAATAACAATAAAATAACAAAACAATTTTGTACTCTACTTTTCCAGTCTCCTTCTTTTATGACCTTTTCTATGCTTAAGAAGCATTAACCCATTATGCCTCACATGCTTTTTTGGTTTACTACTATTATTATCAACATCATAACACTAAATATCTATGATAAAAATATTATTAAAATTTTGCAGATAAGTGTTCGGAGAAGAAATTAAATCATATAGCTTAACAAGCCAGCAGCAGAACACAAATGTCTTCACTATAACTAAACTGACCAGGAATACACAAATCTCTTTTTTTTGGTAGTTAAAAAATAAATAGAGAAGTAGATTCTTATTTCTCATCATAGTGTTGTCACCTCCCAATCTAGATTTACACTGACACTCTCCAGGGCAGGAATAAAAGTTATGGAACAGCTTCTATAAAAGCAGCAGCTCTGTGAGCCAGGGCTGCTCTGTCTGCCTAAGGGAGGGATATAGTAAAGGTCTAACCTCTTAATTTTGGGGAGTTGAAAGAAAATACCCAGATGCTATCAGCTGGTAAAAACGAATACAAACACATTCTCTAATACAAAGGTGTTTTCCTTTAAAGAAAGGGGTTTTTGTTAATTTTGTATATCTCTATACAATGGGAAGCTTATAAAAATTGTATTTCATACAGCAAAAAAAAGGTATAAGCCATGATAGTGTTTGATAGATGACTGAAAGAATTTCTGTCTTCTCAATCCTGAGTATTCTCCTCATTTGGCATAAAGAGAAGTCTACATATCTACCCCAAAGCAGTGCCAACATGATAGGCAAGTAGATCTTAATACCCACAGCTGAGCAGCTCCTGTCGAGCCTTTCAGATTCACCAGAAACAAAAGGATTTCAGTAACTCACTGCCTGCTTGGGCTGAGGTCACAACACTCAGGAGATTTTTTTAAAGCTTTGTTTGTTTGTAGTTTTTGTTTGGTTGTTGTTTTTGTTACAGATAGCACTACTGTTTGCAAAATGCTTCCTCTTGTGGGGAGTCAAGATGCACAGTAAAATGGTTGCAGAAGTTTCTTGGGAATATAGGTCAGAATTAGTATATAAGTACTAAGAATTACTTGAACCATGAGAACAAATAACAGTTTCTAAGTATCACACCAGTGTATCACAAATCATCATTTCAATCATTATTGTAATTATTCCTGTAACAGTTCTGGAAAGAATAATTATTCCTTAGTAACCATTAAGGAAAGAAGAAAAGTGAGAAAAAAAATTAGGCTTGTATCATTTAAATGAAAATTTCATGTCCAAGTATGAAACAAGAAAAAAAATTTAAAATGCACTTTTTTTTATGTATATGCAATATAGAACTATATCACTTCCAAACCAAAATATGCATGAAATATTGAAAGATCAATGTGGAAGCTAAAATATCAAAGCTAATTAAGAAAATTAACAATTTGGTATTTTACTGAAAATGCATGTAATTAGAATTACATCAGCCTGATATGTGCATGAATTGAAATACACCACCAGTGTGAGAGTTCTGCACAGAACGGGAAAATTGGCTGTGAGGGAAGAGAAACCAAGTTTACTTTATGATCTTTCCTGTGAGTGGAGGGATGACAAGTGCGCTTCCTTGGCTTTGCTGCTTGTTTTCCTCTACTCTGTGGCACGCTGTCAAATCTGAAATGGCCTTAGAATTCAACCAGTTCTTCATTCGGGATGAACAAATGAAATGTGTAAGAGAGGATTATTGTGATTAGAATCATCAACAGAATGATTTTTCCACAAGAAATTATATTAAAAGTTTTTCCTTCTATACTTTCAAATTAATGTCCTTTTGCAAACATACAGATCCTATCAAGAAGGTGTGTATAAATGAGGTATGTAAATGTGTTTAATCTGTTACCAAAGATGGACATTTTAATGCTTGTTCTCTCTAACTTATTCACTTCAATCCAAAAAGGAAAATAATTCCTTTCATTACTGCGAGAGACAAATTGTGTTGGAAAATACCACTTTACCTTTTCAGCCTTGCACTTGACAAGGGTCTTCCAGCCCCTGGTGATGCTGAAGTGTGGCTGCAGATGGAGAGTGAACAGTGTGTTGTTTCCTTCCAAAAGCACTGATTTAATTCCCAGCAGATCTTGCTGAAGCACAAAGGACAGTGAAGCAGCAGCTGACATGAACCTGCCTCCCTGGGCTCTGTGCTGACTGCCTTGAATGTTCTCATGGCATTTTCAGCTTGAGCATTCTATAAACCTTTTTCTGCTCTATTGAGAAATAATAGTCTTATCTTTAAAAGGCTGGCCCTTGGCCTGGAAAGAAGGGTGGTGTTCCACAATAATTATGGACAGTTTTTCCAGAAGGGTTGGTTTGTCTGTGTTTTCATGCTTTGGAGTAGAGGGCCAATGTGACAAACAGCATTTTTTGTTCCAAAGTAAGATGGCTACCCCGTAGTAGAATCAGTTTAAAGAAGATTTTTGTCATTGAACTGGAAAAGAAAAAGATAGGCTTGTCACTTTCCCTCTTTTTTTTTTTTTTTGTAGAGGAGGAGTATGTTAAAGATTTCAACAGTGATATTCTTAGACAACTTCAATTTCACATGAAAGTATATTTCTGCCTCCTCTGCCTCTCCTGTACTGTATTGATAGGTCTTTGGTTGTGCCTACTGTTGTGAAGAAAATTAGCTCTTTCTCATTTCCACTTCAAAACACTGCCTGGCAGGACCATCCTCTTCCTTACCTCAAATGCATGTAGTGTAGAAAGTGCCTTAGAGGAAGATTCTGGTAAAATTATGAATACAGTACATGATTTCAGGAAGGAATAAAACCACATCTGCATATACATGTATATATTAATGCACACACACACATGTACATAAATATTTAGCATATGTGCAAATATACTCATAAATATGTGTGTGTACATTTCTACATATGCAAACACATGTATTAATATAGAATTAAACATAGAAACCTCAGTGCAATGTACAGATACCAAACCAAAATTTCAATTAACTTGTAATCAGAAGCTGGGTTACTTTGTGTGTTCACACCCACATGAGCATTTGTCTTTTTCTGCCAAAACAACTGATATTTTATAGATATGACTGTAAGAGTAATAAAATTAAAATTAAATAATTATTAGTATCATCAAAAAATCGAATTATGGGAGGATAAGCACGGTGCACTTGCTTTGAAAACTCCTTTTCCTTTGCCACTGAGGAAATGCCTGCTCTTTACCCAACTGCCAGAGATTTGAGGAGGTTTGGAAAATTGTGCCCATGATACTCCGTGTGTTGAAGTTAATATTTCCTATGTGGCAAGTCCCAGTGGTCAGAAAACAAAGTGATTCCATGATTTATTAGCACTCAAACAAACTGTGGACAGATTCTCACACTCCTCATATTGCCTTTAATATTCTACACAGAATATCACATGGTTTTCTGCATACAGATAGATTCATGTGCAAATCTTGCTAACTGTACACTTGTTCAAAGTATGAAAGCAGAAGCAGAAACTATGCCTAAATCTTAAATTTTTTTAATACAAATTATAGAAGAGTAGTCAAATAAGTAAAGAAATATGAGGGAAAACAAAGTTCTATGGAAATCTATTTCTAGAAATTACTTTTTGCATGTCACTTGAGCATATATCTCTGAAAAGGAAAAATCTTTCCTACGGAAAAGTAAAACATGGATTAATTTAATTATTAATTTTTCTAATAAAATCTTTGTAGAACAGCACTATTTGAAATCTTGAAACCGGCTGAAATCTAAGAGATTCTTTGTGAACCATTAACAATCCATCACGTTCCTGCCTTCAGACAGAAAAACTGGAGTGGAGTTACTGGTCAGGACTTCTGTCTTGCTTTCCAATGCCATGTTCTGCTTTTTTCTGCAAGCATAACTTTCAGATCTTGGAGCTCTTATTAGATTTGCAGCAAACTCTCTCCACTCCAGATGAAACAAAAAGTCTCAGTTATTCTGACAGAGAAATCCCTACAATTTGCTTCTGAACTGTTCCTTTCAAGCAATGAAACCACATAATTGTCTACCAGGCTTCAAAATTTTCCATTCTTTTTCTCTTAATGTCTGCATGGAAAAGAATCCCAGTACAGAGTGGACTTCTAAGCAATTTCTGGTTTTCCAGTGATTAACTGGGTAATCACAGTTTGAATAATCACAGTATTTTCATTTGTGACTAATTATTATGTACAGTTATAAAGACCATGGATAAAAAAGCAGTAAGGCAGGCAAGATGAATTGCTGAAAGCATTCTGCAGTGTCTTGAGGAAAACTTCTCATTGCTGTGCCTTACCTGTTTGAGTAATAGTGTCTGGCAGTGCTGTATAATGTGTGCTAATTTTTGGAAGTTTGAGTGTTTTGGTGAGTAACAATTTGGGTAAGTGTACTGCAAACCACTGGATTCAAAGGGTAGGGGGTGGGAAGTGTGGTGTGTGTTTGTGGTGTGTGCTCAGTGTATCTCTCAGGCATGGAACTCACTTTGTATCTCAGTCAATTAAATTGCACTCATCTTTGTCTTTTCCACCATTCTGTTACCATTTAGTTTTAAATAGTTCCATTAACCTCCTTAAATGATTAGGAAGGACAGAGAGTTTTAGGTAGCTGAGATTCTGGCTAGGCACACCTTTCAGTCACAGAGCTTTGTGAGTTCTGTGACAGGAACAGCAGATCTGTTCCAGAAGAGATGTTATATGACAATTATCATACGGGCCAGAGTAGAATATAAGGTTTGATTTAATCACTGTACATACTGTAGAAGAGATTTTCATGGGTAAAACTCTATTACTGCCTGCACATTGGCAAAAGAACTTGCATTCAGCAAACATAGATAAATGCAAATAAGAAAGCTGGAACACATAAAAGGTTATGGATGTGCCTCAAAAGCCACTTGATAATGCAGATGAATAAATATTGTAACTAACGTCTTTCATGCAAGCCACCAACCAAAGTGAAAATGACAATATAAACACATTTCTCAGTATGATCAGCATGATGAGAAGTCTCTTTCGTTTAGATAATTTTATTTCTATTTTCTTTTGGCTTTCATAAAGACCACTCACTTGTGAATCGAGTGAATAATTTCTACAGGTATTTATTGATTCAGGTGAAGACAGAGCTATCAGAAAACTCCAGGCCAAAGAAATTAAAAGGCCCTGCTGAGAAGATGCTGTGTGAATATTTCCCAGGGCTAATTTAACCCTGTAGAGCAGTGTCCCTGTCACACCTGAAGAGCAGAGAATCAGAGGATGCTGAGAACACACAGAATCAGCCCAGGGCTACCAGCCGACACTGGCATCACCCAGGGCTGTGACTCAAACAGGAGCCGAGAGGGCAGCAGCTGCTCCTGGCTGATGAAGACCTCAGGAACACACATTTCTACCTCAGAAAGCAAAGAGCACCCAGAGGGCCTTTCCAAGCCCTTAGGTAGGAGCTGGGAGGAGAGCAGCAGCACCACCCCAGCAGTGGGAACTGCCCCGGCAGGGTGGCTGGGCAGGGAATGCACGAGTCGGGAGGTGACAGCATTGTGTGGGTAAATGTCTGCTATTAATTACAACAGCTGGGTTCCATTAGCACCAACAGCTGCACCTCCTCCCAGCCTGAGCCCCTGTTAAGGGATAATAATTTACTCCTGACCACTTCATGAATGGACTACAGAACCTCAGAAGGCTGCTCATAGTTTAGGGCAAATAGCTGATTACAAAAAAAATAATAGTAATGATGAAAGAATGTAAAGAACAGCAAGTCATTCATCCACCTAGGCCTTTGCATATGGACAGGGGAAAGGGAACTTGCTTTTGCTTTCTCTGACATACTAGGAATTCCTGCAATTTAAACCTATTTGAAGGGAAAATTATGTAATTTAGACTTTTGGAAAAATGGAAGCTACCTATTTAAGACCTTCTTGGGCTGGTAATAGAAGTTTGTGTGCTGGAAACCTTCTTTGAAATAAACCTGAAACAAGTTAGCTGGCAGGTAGGTTTGTGCTGCAAGGGATTCTGACAGCCTGTCAAAGTTCCACTTTTCTCACATTCAATCAACCTCTCTCTTCTAAAGAAAGCAGAAAATATGTCAAAATGACAGCTGCCGAAGCATAGCAGGAGCAGCAGCCAGCTAACTGCTAGGCCTATTACCTTAGGAAAAAATCAGGGAAAAACTTGTGTAAATGGCACAAACTGAATAGGCTTATAATTTGTCTGGTCAAGTAATGACTCAATTAAAGGCTAATTAACCCTTCAGCTACTGTTACTAATGTCTCCACGACTATTTTTTTATTATTATTATTTTGAGGTTTTGGCTCATATAGCAGCAACAAACTGATTTACAATGGGATTACTTTGATGCTTCTAATGACTTTCCAAAATTAATTTGCCACAACATTGAGTAGAATTAATTTGAAAGCAAATCCAGCAGAGACAATAATATAATTATATGGGATTTTAAACTGCTATATTATATTGGGTCAATATAATCTTGATGATCTTAAAAGCTGGAGGAAGAAATAACAGTGTTTGTTTGACTGAGGGCTCAGTCACTGCTAATGCTTCTGCTCAGCAGAACTTTCTATGTGCAGAGAGCATCGCACCCTCATCCAGCCTGCTCAGATTACTGGAGCAGATCCAGTTCAGATCTCTGTCCCATTTCCTTCAGTTTAGTCCTGGTTTTGCCAGCAGTAAATTCTTTTGCCAATGGCAAGAACCTGGTCTTAGACTGGAAGGCTTAAATGCATGTTCTGCAAGTATTTCTCTGATACCTCCATCTTTATACCTCAGCTAAACCTGACTGGAATGTTAGGAAAAAGAAAGGCAATGCTCTGACTGCATGGCTCAATTTCAAAAGTCTTCTGCAAACAACAGAGCTTCTCAAGCTTCTCACAGAAAGGTCATAAAATCCTTTTTCTGGGAAAATCTTAAGCAACATAAATATACAGGAGGCTCCTGACTGTAAGGGTGTGTGTGCACACAAAGTGTGAGACAGGGACCAGACACATGAACGTGGAGCTCCCAAAGATAGAGCTGTCCTAACACCTTTAGCTACACACTTTACCCTTGACATCTTTTATTTCAAAGTTTGAAAAAGAAATAGCATTAGGCTTTTTTATGAGTGTGGGAAGCTTTAGATGGACAAGATACAAACACTGTAAAATAACACATCTGAAAAGCAGCAAAAAGGTACTGAGATTTATTTGTTAGAGCTGGAAACAATACACCCCATCTTCCCACTGTGGGAAAGTATGAGTGATGTATATTATTTCCAACCCCCTCTTTAGTAGCTTTTACTGCTTCTAATTGCACATCTTCTAATGCAAAGTAAAAGCAGGCTAAGTCCTACCACGGAAATCATCTCACACAAAATCCAACCACTTCAATTTATATGGCTTAATCTTTACTCAGCAGATCCTGCTTAAGTTTCAAAGTGCAGAGTAAAGTAAATCTCCTTTTAAAGGCTGTACTCATTCACTTGCTCACTATGGCTGAGAAAGAGCCTTCCATGTGGGGTGGGAATCTCTCCTCTGTTACACTGGGCTATTCTATAAGGCTCTGAGAGCAAATTCCCTCTAAGTAATTTCTAAAGGAGAGGTTTCCAGCTGTGAGGGATGTTTGCTTGTGTTATATGAGCACCCTCATTACTCCACAAAGAGCATTATGTTCTCATATCCAACCTTTGAAAAAGATTACAATGATGCTGTGGTGATAAAAATGGGAGTGAGCAACAATCCCAAGAAAATCAAATTCAACAAGCCTTTCTTGCTGTAGCCAACTGTGCAGTCTTAGTCATAGCCTTGACTTTCACATACCTCATTTAGACAGAACAAAAAGCTGGTTTCCCTGTATATTACTGTAAACAGCCCCCACACAACCCTTAAACCTGCTTTCCTTCAAACTTCCATCTGCCTTTTAATTTGCCTTTGCTTGGAAAAGCAGCAAAAACTTTCAACTGGTATGACACATCCTTCATTCTGTCCCATTTTTTTCATTAAGAATGCTTGACAAGCTTAAATTCCAACATCAAAATAATAGTTAGCAAAGAAATGGCAAGCTAAAGGACAACACTTTTGTTCTTTGTTTTTAGGAAGCTTCCTTTTCAAGTTGTTTGGTAACAGTACAAAAAAAAACAAATCCCAAACCAAAGAACCCTCATAATTAAGGCCTCTGCAGAGTCATGGCAGCCCTAGAGGATTTACCTGTAAGAGTTCAGCACTCCTCATTAATTCCAATTCTCAGGCTGTTAAATACAGCTAAGCTCAGTGCAGGATTACAAATTTAGTCAGGAAGAGAAAACCAGGGACAAGTGCTTATATTTTTATTTATTTTTAACACACTTTCCTGTATAGACAATATCTCCTGAGCTATTTCAATCTCTCTGACTCAATGCCTGTGTCAATCATGAGCCAAGCATTTCATACACAAAAGTCTTCACCTGACATTAATTCCTGATGTGGTGAAAACATACTGAGGGGATTTTGTAAATAGTTATTTATCAGAATCTGCAATTAACAGATCTCCTATTAAAACATGATCATTGGCATTCTTTTCAAAATTGACTATCTAGGTAGAGCTTCACTGACCTGCCTAGAGACTGAAGATGACAAATATACAAAGTAGATACAGCAGAACAGCTGATTGCAGCTTGGTGAAACCCCTATCTGAATGATGTGCCCTAGAGCCATTTATGGGGGGAAAGGAAGATGTGGGAGAAAAAGAGAGCATTTCTGTGTAATCAGAAAGCATCAAAAGGTAGGAAAGGATTTATTTAGGATGTAGGAGCTACGTGCAGGCACCAGGAAACTAATTGGAACTTGCATGTGACAAGATCAGCCTCTAATGATGATGTATGAAATTATTCCCTCATAGTCTGTGAGGTACTTGGAAAAAGGGCTTCGGCTGGATGCTCTTGATGTGATCTGGTGCTCCTGGGTGAGAAAAGCAAAATCAGAGGTATGTCCTTCCATTTATCTTAAGAATATTGCAATATATGGTTCTAAACACCCTAAAACATACTCGTGCTCTGTCCCTTGTTCTTAATTTCATGTCTGCAGTGCTCTGACTTGATGCACACAGCTTGATTGTAAAGCAGTCTGTCTCTCTAGATGTTGGAGGTGACATGCTCTCTGCCTAAGGGATTAACCAAAAGGGAAAGTTGATCTGAATATCCTGGAGAAGCAGAGTTTTATTGACTCCATGAATCTCAGAATTGCTCATGCAGTAAAACAGGAGTTTTATCCAGCAGGAAAATGAGATCAAGATTTCTCAAGGGACCTTGGAAACTCCTGCACCTCATTTGAGAATAAATAACATGATAATCATCACATGCTCCTATAACTGCCTGTACTTAGATTGAAATCAGGAAAAAAAAGTGTAATTATAGATTATATAGATCTGTCGCTTTCAATATGTGGACATTTTGCTAATACTTTCCAATGAGATATTCTTATCCAGAGATAATTTAAAAAAAATTATTTTTTTTTGATTGCCATGTTAAAAATAGTGGCTGAAATATATACATTGTTTCTTTCACTCTTTTTAGGACTTATCAGCAAAACAATTACATCAATATTAAGCAAAGAATGTGACGTCATTTTAAAAATGTCACTGGAAAATTTATTATAAATATCTCAAACCAAAAATGTTCAAAATTAATGATGCAACATATACACTAAAAGATTTTACTCCTCTCTGCCAAAATCTGATACTAAGTAACCCACGCTTTTAGTCCTACATGTTGTGACAGCAAATTAAATATTTCTCCAAATCTAAGATGCTTAATGAGTTCAATCTAAAGAGGCAAAATATTTACTAAACTTACATTCAATGACTTCCATACAAATATACTAAAATATTTCAATATCTTGATATTAAAATGGGATTTAATATAGTAGTTTTCTAAAATGGCAAATGTAGTTTTCAGAAAGGATGATGCTAAGGTAACACACACATTGTTATTTCTTCCAGTTTTTCTTTCCTAGAAAATATATGTACCATGTTTCCTGGTGAAACTGAAGTCTTTCACAATCAAATAAGTTAATTTTAACTGACTGATTTCCATTAAGTATTTTCAACAATGATCAGCAGAGCACAATATCTGTGTTATATGTTGTGCTCTGTAACTAGAGACCCGCTCTCAACAGGACACTTAGAAACCTCACACCAAGAAAGTTTCAGTGTTCCTTCACCACTGAATTTAATTTACACCTCGACTAAGGGATGAAAATATATTAATATACTTATTTGGTAAATATATTAAAAATACTTCATTCTGTACAGAGCAGCAGATTAAATGATTTATTAAGGAAAAAATATCTTCTTGTGCCTGTCTCTCTGATACACATCAGGGATTTCATGGTATGATGCCAAGATTTCCTCCTGGATGTGACTGTCATCTTAAGCTACTGCTTAAGATAATGTGTTTTGGTGCACAAAGTGATTGGATCCAAGCTCTAATTTGAAAACCTTTCATCTTCATAAGTTGCTATACTTCTCTTCTGTCAATTAGTGGAGCTTTAATTTTATCAGTATGATAGTTGGGGATACATGAGAAATCTCTTCTTACACCAACAGAAAACCAATTCTATCTGAGAGAGAGGGAAAAAAATCTATTAACAGACATCTAGTGCTTTCACAGGATTGATTCTTTTATGGTGTGCTGGCACTTTTGGATGACCTGGCAGCAACAGAATCAAGGTGGTCTGTGCTATTTGACAGTTAGACAATCATTTATTCACACAAGCCTGGTAAGCTCTTTTCAAACTCCTGCAGGAGGAGAACTTCCATTAAGAGTGAAGAGTAAGTTGTCCCTGATGTTATTAAAGTCAGAATAAAAGCAGGCTGCCCACCTCTCCTGTAATCTCAAGGTTTCAAGATATGACTCACAGGCCTCTTTTTCCAAGAGCCACCCATCGTGCATCGCCCCAACACTCCTGAAGGACTGGACTCCAATCCCTCCAAGCTGAGTGCTTAAGCCATCCCTGCAAGCATGTGGCACTGCAATAAAAAGAAAAACAAAGAGGTGGCTTTGTTTTTCACAATGACCTGTGTTCAGTGCAGCTGGTGGGAAATCTTCAGACTACTTTGTTTAAAAAGATAGAGACTGCAGAAATCACAGATCTTTATCCATTCTCTCCACTTCTTCCTTCTGCCCCTGTATAGCACAAGTCACCTCCATGAGGAGGACATAAACAGTGGGTCCTCACCAGTGCAGGTAGGTGACATTTGAAAACCTTGTTCTTGTTACCTCGATTTCATGTTTTTTTCATCATTACAATTATGGCAGAGTTTATTTAGAATGCAAGATCTGCACTGACTCCAGCTTTGTGCTGAGCCCTCGCTGTTCACGTGGGCCATGTGGTGCTGTTACTGCTGCAATATTAGCACATGAAAATGGCTTTTTGGCAAACAAGTAAATCAGAGACAAAGCATGCTATGCATAGACTGTAATTATGGCTGCATACTTTTTCATCGTGGAGTGAAAAAAATTTAGAAGAGTATTTACTGTTGTAATTAAACCGATTCCCCCAAGAACTACAATGAACTTTAAGAGGTGATAAATAAACACAGCAGCAAGCTGTTCCTTTGAGATTTAAACTCTGATGATAAGATCTCATGAGTTCCTGGAGAGGGAAGAAGAAGGTAGGTTCATAATTTATCTTCTTCAGACCTGGTCCAAAACCTATTAGAGTTATTAGAATTCTTTAAATTGATTTTGCCTAAAGTTCATTCTAAAGTAATTTTATTCTTGAAATACAGGTTTTAATTTTCTAATGTTAAAATTAAACCAGAAATTGCTTATAATTTTCCTTTGAAATAAAGGGTTTAATATTTACTTTAGATACTTTACTTTAGATTTTTCACACACATTTTCTGTAAAGAAGCAAAAATATTTTATGACCAACAGCAAAGGTACTTTTTATAGATCTGCATAACCAGCATCAAGAAATATTTAAGAGAATTTGAAGTGTATATGACTGGACACAACTTTTTTTATTAAAACATTTCACATTTAAACAAGAGGGCAAGAGTTATCCTTTCTGAATACTTATTTAAAGGTCTATTTCTTTCTTCATGCACATAGATACTCTGGTTTTCTCCAAGTAACAGAGAAATGAAACATTCATCAGTGCTTTATAAGCCTGGAAGTACTGCATGTGATCTTTGATAGGACAGGAATGCAGGGCTGGTTCAGAGCTGGGAGCTCACCCTTTGATTCCTGTGCCTGTAATGACAATGTTTATTTCACCTGCTGCCCATTTAGGGAAACATTCCAGAAGAGGAAAAATAATCTGTCAGTTTTATGGTTGAAACAGATGCAAATATGCTGCAAGCGTCAAGGTGGCTGCCTACAGGATGGTGGGAAATAATTTGTATCATATTATTTAATTTGATTGCCAGAGTTGTGTTTTCTCCTTCTTTATTCAACTTCTGTATTCAGCATGGCTTTTTAAAAGTGAATTTTCTTTACTGCTTTCTCCAGCACATTTAATCCAACAGTCATACTTCCAATTGCATGGAGCAAGTATCTGGCCCCTCCTTGAGAAGACAGAAAACAGGAAAGGTGACTGGTTTTGGGAACTGCTTCTTTCTCATTTGCCCAGCAGCTCTGCTAAAACCATGGCAGTTCATAGCATTATGTCATGGCAGTGGGATCCCAGCTGAGCTCTTAATTAAATAAATAGGTGAAGAAGGTGCCCAGTATGGCTTCTGTCATGGTAATTCCTGGATCTGTTACAGGTGGAGTTTATTTAAATAACTTTCCCAATGGCTTGGATTCTTCCTGTAGTACTGTTGGCCACTTGCATCACTTTATACAGACAAGGAAAACTCACCATAGCTCAAGAGTGATATTTGTACAGAACACTGGCACTATGGGAAGAATAAAAGGTGGCTTGGGAGAGGGAAGAGTAGATGAGGGTGAGTGCATGAAACCTGGGATTTCATAGCTCCTTGCTCAGGTCTCTCCCATAGAGATAAGGAGTATATTGGACAAAAGCACTCTCAGAAATAGATTTTACTGCTATATATTCAGTAAGTGGGAGTGCCAGAAAGGAAATACTTGTTCTTTATTTCAGGTAATTTCTGAATTCAGATTCTTATTTTAGAGTGGAGGATTAATTAATCAGCTTTTTCAGCCCTACCTAAATCATTATTTTCTTTCTAATTGCAATGCAGCAATTTTAATAGAGCAGAAACAAGAATTTGCACAATTTGGTCTTAAGTATATTAGCTTCGTTCATTCTGAAGCAACTCATACTCCCTCTAGGGATGTACACTGTCACTTTATTTAGTTATTCTGCCTATTCCTACTTAAAAAGAAAAAGAGCATCTTTGACAAAGACCTCTGGCAAGAAACTCAAGGCATCTTACTGTTAGATATATTCTGATCACAAAGTTTCCTTCGATCTTGGTGGTGAATATAGTAAGATACACCCTTGTTGTGTAAATTACAGCTACTTGAACAAAACCAAAAAACTGGTATGATAAAAAACCTGTTGAAATCTGCTGTTTGGTGTACCTGACATAAATCTTAAACTGAAGAAAGAAATCCCCAAAGCCAGCATGGACACAGTTTGCTGTGTCTTTTAGAGGTTCTTGCTATTGAACTCAAGTTGTTCTTATGTAGAAAGGTTTTATTTTTGTGGAAAATCAAAATCTTATGAGCAGTGTAATGAGAAAATGTCAAAAAAGTCAACATCCCTTCGCACCAGCCCTTCATCTTTAATGAGAGTATGTGGTTCTAATTCTGAGAATTTTGAATGAATAATTTAGGATTTCTTCTAAACAGGAGAGATGTTAGATAATCTTAATCCAGCCAGAATTTGTACTCCATCTGACATTAACCCATGGAAAAAGAAAATCCGCTCTCAGGATCATTTTATGCTGTTTTGTAAACTATGATAGTCAAAAGGATGGATCACATTAGAGTGGCTGATTATCTGGAGTTGTGAGGCCACAATAAAAGGGAACTTCTCCTCCTTGAATTCATGTGTCTGCTTTTAATAACAAGAAACTGAGAGCATAAAATCTAAGGCAGGAGTAGTATGCAAGTAGTAGATATGGTGGCCTACCACAGTTATGATTTAAGCAGATGCCAGAAGAAGGAAGTATGGATCAACACAAATCAAAAGAACCCAAAAAGTTTTTAAATCTCGTGCAACTCAGTTGCAAGGATAATTGACAGCTGGAGATAGTCTTTATTAAAACTGAGGCAAAGAGAGAAAACTGGAAGGAACAAAACCTGAGGGCTGGAGTCTGCAGGAGTGCCTGAGGGTACCCACCCTGGAAGCAATCACTGAACGAGTGGAGTTGTGCACAACTGCTCACAGCACACTTTTGGCTCCCATAAATTTGTGGCTTAACCAACAGAATAATTTATCTTTCTATTTAGATGGGTTTAATGTATACTACTGGTTATTTTTGAACTTTGAAGATGGAAACACTCTGAAGAAGCAATGTTTAAAACACCACAGCATGCTTTGGAGCTTTAGGAAGATAGATGTTTTTCATAGCCTTTAAAATGGAGCACAGAGGATAATTCGTAGAGTCACTGAATGTGTAATAGTTAAGAATAGAAAATAGGTCTCCTATAGGACTGCATAAGAACCATTACTACTTTCCAGCAAAGATAAACAGTTAAAATACTCCTTGGGTTTTTTTGTTTACTCTGACTGTTTCTCAAAACAGCCTCATTTTCAAGCATTTCATTTCTGCTATTGCTTTCAGCACACTCATTTTCTGTACATAGGAAGAAACACCTCTGTCTCTTTCTGCCCTGTACAATGAATAAAGGATCTTCAGTCTTTCTCACCACAGTCCCCTTGGCTCAAGGTGGTTATGTGCTGCGTAACAGAAAACAGAGAAACTTTATAAAAGGATATGTCCAATAGATGAGGGCCATTTTCTTTTGGGTTTTATCTTGTCATATTCTTTTCACAGCTCTTTACTAATAATGCAGTTCATGTTACATTCATCAATATGCCCTATACTCTATTATAAAGTACTTATGCTAACATTAATAATGTACATACTGATAATGCTTTTGATTCCAAAGTGTCCTAAAGCACTTCACTAAATACAGCCCAAACCTCTGAGTGAATCTAGCTCCCCTATACAGCCCTCTCAAGCAAAGGGTGACAACTTCATTTGCAATGTCAGTTAACAAAGGATAGGAAAAAATGCAAATACATGTGGGATGCACCACAGAATCTAACCAGCATGTAGCAGAGCCAATTTCTGAAGCTGAAGACTGTAAACTGGCTGACA
Source organism: Toxostoma redivivum (assembly GCA_013397375.1). NCBI lineage: Eukaryota > Metazoa > Chordata > Aves > Passeriformes > Mimidae > Toxostoma > Toxostoma redivivum. Next base: position 2,039,982 of record VXBI01001219.1, read on the forward strand.
GGATAGTCCAGCTTAGATGAACTGAGGAGAGAGAGAGCTTTGGGCCAGCAGAGAAGGCCAGTGTGCATTCTGCCTCAAGGGAGCATTGCCTTTAAAGAGCAACTGGAACAGGGCTGGAAGAACTGAGCATTTGTAAAGAGATAAGAAGATACACAGCTCTGAATTGTTAAAATTCCCATATTCTTGGCTGGTCACTTCCTAATCCTACTGAATTGGTCTGCCTACCCATCATGCTTATCCTGAACAGAAAACCTATCAAGCTGATAAATATTGTGCTGGGTTTTTTGGTTTTTTGGTTTGGTTTTTTTTTGTGTCATTACTTATTTTTTCATATCCATAAGCTTTTCCTCTTCTATATGCTTTGACCAGAAATAATAACACCACAAAAAGAGCCAGAGCTTATATCTGATCCAATCAACACCTCATAGATCTTAATTCACTTCTCTTACGACATTTTCCTCTTAAAATCTAAAATGTAACTGCACAAAGATTTTGCATAAATAAGAACTGTAAGTACATGTGGCATTATATAAAGAATGGCTGTACTTGTAGGCACACCCACTAAAATAGATACTTTTGATATTGTGTTGTGAGGGTTTTGTTAATTATTTAATTTACTTAATGTAAAAGAATGAAGTAATGACTGAGACAAATCTCCACTGTGTGAGTGGAAAAATGAGTCAATAGAAGTGGCAAAACTGACAGGCTGCATTCAAAGGTTAATGCCAATGGGGTTAGATTTTGTCACGTTAAAATTTGGGAAACAAACTTTGCAGAAGGGTATAACAGGGAAACCTGATTCTGATTTTCTTTATTCCAAAGCAATAAGTGCCTTACGGAAGTAACTTCACATTTCCACAGGCTGATCATTTAAGTGGACAAAATAGGCATAAATCAATTATTTATGGTATAAGCTGCATCTTCCATAGGGAGAATTGTATCACTGTATCTTTGTTTTGTTTAAACAGGAGAGGGGAAAATATTCACCATATTTTCAGAGAGTTTGTTGGAAGACAGAAAAATGAAAAACTGTGAAAAGAGCATATTTTTTCATTAATAATGAAGCTGGGTCCATAATCCAGAGTTTTGAGCCTTTAATTTACAATTTAACTGGCAGCTCAAACATCCGGATAAGACAGCAACTGAAATAACATTTTACCTAACGGCTTATCTCTTCTATCAGAAAGGGTATGAGGAATTAATTCAAAGTTTATCCCATGAGATCACAGAGGGCAAAGCTGGAGAGATATGCTGGATTAATCCTCCAATATGTTAAAAGCAAAACACATCGGAGAGGCCAATAGACAAGGGGAAAAACTCCCAGCAAATACCAAATTAACAAAGGATATGTGCATTTTGAATATGTTCGGAATAGATTTTTATTCTACCAAATAATTTTAGTTTTTCATTGCAAGTAGATCCATAGAGTAATAAAAGGCTCAAAAAAAAATATTTCTTTTTCTGATCTATAGTTAAAAATTTAGCATGACATCTCTTAACATCTCTCAACTTGTGTGTGAGAATAAAAGATGTAAATCAGGTCCCCTGCCACAGCAGCACCCAATCAAAGCCTTGTTGATCACAATCTGGGTTTGGGCCTACTCTGAGTAAAGGCTGGACAAGATGAACTACTGAGACCACTTCCAACAGAAAGTATTTTATGATTCTAGTTGCTTACTCTATTTCTCTGCTTAAGCAATAATGTACTTCTTGTTCTTTTATTTCTTATTAGAAGTAAATGAAGTCGATATTTCCCTCAGTCCAAAGCGGACTGAATTTCATTCAGGAAAGGTAAGGACTCTGTTTAGTGCTCTGTCTGTACTGTAGTCAACAAAACAAATCAAAGCTGACCTGCCATTTAACACTTAAACAGAAAAATTTCCAAAATCAAAGATGGATTTTGTTACAGTCAAGACTAGTGTGATTTTTTGTGTTTAGACAACAGCTTTTCACATGTGCCTTGTCTGGAAGAGATAAATGCAGTATAGATTTATCTGTATATATTTCACCAATAATTAGTTATTGTGAAATTTTACTCTTCTGTTGCTGTTAGAGAAACAAATATATACTCCCCTTCAAACCTGATGGTGAAAGAAAAGCCTTTCAAGGTCCAAGAACCACCAGTTCTGTGTCACTGAATCCCAGCAATTCTCACAACTGTTTGTCCCAGACCAGTTGTCTCATATACTCTTTTGACAGACTTTATTTAAAAGTTGATGAAAAGAAACAAAACTTATTTTTCAAACTGAGAAGATAATATTTACTGGGAAAAGAAAGATTGTCAAACTCACATTCCTGCTTGTGGAAATTCTCTGATCACGAACCTGCATAAAATGTCTTTCAATGGGCAATTTCAGACTCTGGAAGCAGCTGAACCATGCTAACATTGAATACATGAAAAATCCAAAAAGATTTATTCAGCTTGTTTCTCCGTTGAGCAAATTAGCCCAAATTTAATTCATTGATAATCCAGTGAAGCAAGTTTTAGCACAGAAGCTGCCTTATTTATTTGGCAGATAGAAGAGCAGACAGTCCTATAAACACAACTGTTTAGGATGCAGCATCTTAAGATTTTTGAGAGATCAGGTAAAGTTGATCACACACTTTGGAGTAATTTGATTAGATTTCTTGACTCATGTATTAGAGGCTTAATACTATCTCTTATAAGTAGGAAAGAAATTCTGGTGAAAACTTGTTGTTCTTCCTCAAATTGACAACCCTGCTTTTTATACAGTTAATGTGTTCTACCTTTTAGAATCTGTTGATACTTTGACTTTTTGTCAATAGCAAAAATTTAATCAAGACTAGAAATTCAAAAGATATTATGGCTTTTTTTTTTTTCCTCCCCAAACAGCTTTTCTGTATTAATCACATAAAATGGAAAGACTGAGCAGTACAACCATTTTCACACTAGATCCATTCAACCCTGATTAATGCAGGTGTTTTGGAAACTGTTACATTGAAAAGATTCACAACATTCACTATTTCTCACTCTCCTCCTTTCAGCCCTGGAAGTGTCTGTGAGCACATACCTAGTTTATGAAATAGAAAATATAAGATAATTGGCTACTTAAGCTGAAAGGTTAATTCTGACACTTTATGGCACTATTTGTCTATTAAAAAAAAAAACACTTCGTAAGACATACTTACATGCCATAACATATGGCCAGATTATTCTGGATCACACACATATAACACCTGAGTTACCCAGACTTAAAATGAGCATTCAAGCATCCTAGAATATGTTTCTTTTATCTGTAGTACAGTTTGCCCCAGCCTGTTGTCCATCGTTTGAGACAAACAGCAAGGAATATCTTGTGTGGTTAGACCAAATAGGAATATTTGGCGTATATCTGGTTCCTGGAATGCAGGTAATTACAAGGACTTCTTTTAAATTTATGCTTATTTTTGCTTATTTAATGCCTTGATTTCCCAATAAAGCAGTGTGATGTTTAAGTGCTCAGTGTGTCAGTGACACAGGACAAAAGTCCATATCATGCATTTACTTCGTCCACATTATGTAACGAATGTAAAAGGATTATAGGATTATTTCAAAACCACACAGCGATCGAAACACTGCTCTGTGGCAGAGTTAATGCTTATACACAAATAGCTTAAAGGCACCCCAGAAGACAGGCACAATTAAAACATTGCAAGGGACTGAAAACTCCAGCTAAGCATGACAACGGATACAGCAGACAGCAACCTCCATTCCTTCCAATACCAGCCCCACCACGGCAGAAATATAGGGAAAAATTATGTCATGGCACTGGCCTTGTGTGATTTAGGAAATCTAGTGACAATGCACACTCCTTTATGTCACCCACTACAGGCAGATGCTACAGAGGCACGTGCCCCTTGTCAGGTGACTGCAGTCACCTGAGTGCAGGTCACTGTAGCAGCTTTACCTCTACAACACATCTTCACATCAAGAAATTTTATCTCAACACCATCTATACTTTTGCCCCCACGTATCACTTGCAGAAAAAATACCCCGACCAACTTTAATTAATATAAAGCTATAGTAGATCCAAGTAATTAATGACAAGGTCTTATAACAATGAAAATTCACCTTTTCCTAGGCTGAAAGATTCACACATGACTGCCAACATATCTTCTTGGTCTGCCTGATTTTTTACATGTCCTGACGTATTCTTCCCCAGTGTGTTGGTTTTTCAATTAAAAACAAGCTACCAGGATTTTTCTTCTTCCAAAAAAAAGTAGAGCCCCACTAAGAGAAAGGCTACTGACTGTGGACGACACACACTACTGGCTGGACAGTCTGCACTCAGGAAATCTGAACCAGCCACAATCCTTGCCACTTCTTCCCCTCCTGTAGGCTATGGACACAAAAAAGCAATTCTGTTTCAAGCAGGGAGCAGATAATGTTGGATGATTAAACTGTTGCAGAGGCTACATGGCAAATCTACATGTCCAAAACGTACTGCAGGTGCAGCAGACAAGAAATGTGAAAACGTTGATGCTGTGTTATCACTACACCTATAGTACCAACCTCATGCCCTGCAATCTTCCTTCCTTGCCCAGTGTTTGCCCTCACCTCTTCCCTGGCCCTTCCTGCACACAGCAGAATTGAGCTGTGCTGCCTAAGGCTCCCACTGCAGCAGGAGAAAAAGGAGTTGGATTTGGGCTGCAGTCCTCATTTCCTGCCCCCAGCTGCTGCTCTCCCCCCTTTTCCTCACATAACATGGCAGAAGAGCAGAGTCACTCTAGATGTGTAGTGAGTGGAAATCTGTGGTGTCTAGGAAAGGAACATAGGAAAAGTGGGGTTTTTTTCCAGTAGCAGAGGAGATGAAAAAGCTTTCCACTGTCATTTTGAACTGCAGCTTCTGTTGTTAAATCCATTTCTCTTGATCTACATCAAGATCAAAATAAAAGAACACCTCATAAGTGGCCCCTGTTCTGGAGATGCACTAAGCCCTTGTCCAGGAAGTTCTACAGGACAGCAGCACCTGGTGGGTAACAGCACTTCCTATTCAGTATAAGACGGTGGAATTAAAGGTGCTGCTCATTCCTCATATAGAGAAGGGCAAATCCTAAGAGACAAGAAGAGACAAGAGACATGAATACAACCCAAATGATAATGAAGAAAAAAAGAAAAAAAATTCTGCTGGCCAAGACACAGATTTTTTTATTTTTCATTTTAAAAGGAAGTGCTGGAATGTTGGCACAAACTCCAAAGATGCTTGTGCTGAGGTGTGACTACCATCAACAAATGAGCCCAACCTTGCCTCTGGGGAGGTTGACAGAAAAATTCCTGTTTGTCTTCAGTGGAACAAATTCATTACTGATATAAGTTCATTAATATACTGACAAAAGCTGGCTGAGCAAAGAATGGCTATGGGGATTCAAAAGAGAAAGTAAGATTGATCAGACAGCTGGATCAAAACAGATTTAAATAGTGTAACTTTAAAGTACCAAATTAGGTGCATACCTACTCTCCTAGGACTGCACCCTCATTACTGAAAACAATATTTAAATCCATAAGAGAGTAGAAAAGGCAGGATTACTCTGTGTGACATGGAACTAATATTGTCTTTTGAGCTTTTCCCTTTAAAAAAATTAAGTTGACAGCTCCAGTGTCCCTTTTGCCAAAATTTATGATACAATTTACTGAATTATATAAAGCCCTAGCAAGAAATGACACATGTGGGATGACTTTTTATTTGAAATTGTGTTTCTTATACCAAGGTTCATCAAGCTGTTTCATATTTACTCCTCTGATTAATGATATGTCAGAATTCTAATTCTAGCACCAATTTATTGCTTGTTGGCAATTGGAGAATGAAATAGCTATGTAGGCAACATGAAATATTGATTTTTATCCATCTTCTTTGAGCTCCAGTAAATGATTCCCAAATGTGCTTTGTTGTTGCAACCTAACTAAATATTACAGTCTTTTTCCTATCATCCAGTAATGCTGTTACTGATGTAGCATATTCCTTAAAGAGCAACAGTCTGGGATGATTTGATGTCAGGTAGGCTAAATTATAGGTTTTCTATTTAAAAATTGTTACTATTCAGTTATCTCACTCACAGAGACAGATCACGTCTTCCAAAAGTTATTGGATATTTGTACATTTTTGTAAGTGTGCTGAATAAAATAATAATAAAGAATAAGCGTGTTTTCAACCATTTCAATATGAAATTTGGTGTATTAAAGGTTACTCTGTGCAGAAGAGCAGAGATTGGAGATTACGCAAAATTTGCAAGCTCACCTTGTGTTTTGGAGTTGGATCCATCACAAACCCTTCTGCCCAGTGATGGCTAACCAAAGCAGCCCTATAGAAGTAAAATAATCTCTTCAAAGGCAGCCTCAGCACTAGGTTTTGCACTCATGTTGTCATGTTCCTTTGTACAGATTTGGAGCATGAACTTTTCCAGAAGTGAGACAAAAAGAAATGAGTATTTGCATTTGAGATAAAATGATTTGAAAGAAAGCTTTCACATCCTTTTTAAAATGAGGAAAGGAAATTGATCATAATCTTGATTAAGGAAGGGATGAACATTTTAATTGGGAATGATGCAGACATACTCGGAGGAGGGAAGCAAGAGCAGCTCTTGGTGAAAGGTGTGGTGCACACATGCTGAGTGATGGAAAGGTGCTGCTGTGGCAGGAAGAGAAGAAATTTGACTCTATTTCTGGCCAGTACTAAAATTCAACAGATAAAAAAATGTGTTCAGCATTATGTCTAAGATTGTAGTAGCCACATACTTTGTGTAATTCTAGATCTACTAAGATATGGAAAAAGTAATTTGAAAGGAAAAGAGAAAGATTTAGGATGTATCCACTGCCCATATTTTCTAAAGCTTGACTTTCAGTGCTCTTTAAGCAGGCAAATAATGCCTAGGGGGATTTTTTTAAAGCCTCTCTTTCTGGATTTATGTGTCTGTAAGATGTTCAAAATCCCAGTGCCTACCTGTCTTTGAAAATATGGTTCTTAGCTTCAAGATAACGCCAGATGTACCTGCCTTCAAAATTTTCCTCATCTGGGTGCTCTGGTGCTTATGTGATACAAGTTTTGTACATATCTTCTTTTAACAAAAAATTTCAATTTTAGTTAAAAAACAGAGTTGAGATCATAGAGACACATCTCTGATTGCAGGAGGCTGGGCACACAGCCAGTGCAGAGCAGAATTGTATATATAACACTGGTTCAATTTTCAGGAAAATAACCTAGGCTTCCTCCTGGCTGAGGGCATGATAATCTTGAGCATCAACATGAAAGAAAATTCAGAAAGTTGATAACAAAAGTTATTCTGTTTCAAGTTTATGCTGGTCAATGACAAGTGTGAGAAGCTGGCCGAATGCCCCTCCTCAGCTCCTTGTAGCAAAGCCACAAAGAGGTACATCCTCTTCTCCATCCCACTCTAGGGATGCAGCTGGTTTCCCTTGTGCTTCCTGGGCAGAACACCTTGTCCTGTTCTCCACAGTAAGATGTCTTCTGTTCCATACCAACTTTCAACCCAATATTTATTATCTATAGAGGATATGATGATCTCTGCTCTTCAGGAACCTCTCAGCCTTATCTCTGTGAAAATTAAATGTTAGGACAGGAGATACCAGATACCTACGTTATAAAAGCACAATATCATTGCTAATTAGTCTTTGAAGAAGGTCTGTTAGACAGTCCAGTGTCTCAGGGTTTTATCCAAGGCCCACTGAATTGAATGAAAAACCTTACATGAATATTCTTACATCTTCCTTAACTGACTTCTTGTAACTGTTTTAAATCCTAAAATTTAAATCTTAGTTAATATATTGTAAGAACTTAGAACTGGCACATTTTCAACAGCTTATTATTACTGCAACTAAAAAAGCTGCAAGCTGAACTTTGAAACAGCTTGTTCTTCTGGTTTTTGCCTAGCATTGTTTGCTTTTCTGGTCATAAATGCATACCCTCATCTTTTTTCTCATGTCCTCCAGTTGAGTATCTTTGGTTCTGTGACTCTTGGAACAAATGTAGTGTGCCATGAAAAAACAAAATAAAAAAACCCAGCAGATTGCCTTTCTATCTAACTGTTATGTTGCACCATGTCAAGCAACAAAAGAATGAAAATGAGACAGACAAGAAAATGACAATCCAGGTGGCAGAATTATTTTTTCTCTTTACTTTTGAGAAGAAAACACAGCAGAAAGTCTTATTATTATAGGGAGGTTGAGTGATTTATTAAAAAAAGCTTGTTATCAACACAAGACAGCCTGTTACTGGTGTACTACATATTCCTCACAGTTGAAGTGTGAACAAAATTGGTAAGGCCAATTATAGCAAAAGTCTGATACATACAGACAGCAGAAACATCTCTTGATCAAAGACAAGTTGGTGGAAATATTTTGTACCTTAGACCTTCGCTCATCAGAAGTGGCACGAAGAGATCATAAATGAAAGGTTGTAATGTGGTAATAGTATTTTTCATGCTCCTAGTGCTACATATTGGGCCTGTTCTTCTGCCAGGTCAGGCAATAACCTTTCCTTCAGTCTGAGGAAATGCCCTTCCTGACTGTGCCACCACAGCAGCAAATCTTGCCTCTTGAGCTCCTAGTGATTGTACTTCTTTTGCTGGCTGAGAGGTATGCACAGAGAAAAAACCCAAATCATACCACTGACATTTCTCTCTGTGTACGTCATTTTTTTATTTCTGTATGTTTTTTATTTCTGGGCTGTTGTTTTTTTTCCCTAGCAGAAGAAATCAAATCTCATTTGTCTTATCAGTCTATCAATAAGCACAGATGTTCCCTACAGCTTACTGAAAGCTCAAGAGACCTGGAATTTAGCATCCACCCTGCAAGTGGGAGAAGCTGGCCTAGTGTCCTTCCTCAGTTCCTTGTAGGAAGGGCATCCTCTTTCTCATCCCACTCTATTAATGCAGTTGGTTTTCACAGGCTGCTCAAATTTTATGCTTTCCAGGAAGAAACCTTGTCATTTCTTCATACTAAAAGGTCTTATTTTAAATCTTTAAATCTTGTCTGTGTTACTGAATCTCCTGTTCCTGTATCTTGATTTCTAGTTTTATCTTCAAACCCTCTAACCATGATCTTATCTGCTGTCCATCAGTTCTGGCCCTGACTGCAGCCCTCCTGGGTCCATAAAATCAAGTATTCACTGAACTTCAGTCTCCATAGGAACACATTCTCAAAAATTTCACAACCCTTAATACGTGCAATCCTATGGAACAATTAAAAACAACAGAAAGAGCTGAAATTACCTGGCTCAAAATGAAGCCAATCCAATGAATTAGGCCTTAAAGGAGGTTAAAAAAAAATAAAGAGAATAAAGAATAGTGTTCTTCAGCATCTAGATCTAGCACCTGAAATTGCCCAAATGACAGGGTATATAAAGGTTAGAACAGTGGAATTTCCCAAGAGCAGTGCCTGAATAAATTTTCAGGAAGACAAATGTCTTGCTTCTGCTTAAGCCATAAATTCCTGTTATTCCCTGTGAATCCACAATGTGATCACCTGGTGGTTGATCTACTCTTTATTTCTTTTATCTCATGATATAGAGAAAGGGGGAAACTGAAACCACAACAAAAACTGTAATAAATGAAGTATGTGGAAAAAATACCAAGAGCACAGATCTTTTGGGAATAAAAGCAATCCAATCTTGAATACAGAAAACTATTTGCTATATTTCCCAAAATGAAGTAGGAACAAGGAATCACAGCCATAACCTCATCTTTATTCATCTCCTACTATGCTATTTCATGGTTCTACAGAAAAATCATCCAGGAACTACAGCTGTTGAAAAGCATAATTCTTCTGATATGTGTGCTACTCTCAGATAATGCATCCAAAGTCATCTTTACAATGCATTGGGAGATAAAATTTGAAATGAAAAACCCAGCTTTTTTTAAAAAAGTCTATCAAGACTATAGGCTAATGTCCTTATTTCAACACAAAGGATACAGAAAATTTACCAAAATGGGGTTAAAATATAGTTTAAAATTAGCTTTGCAAGTCACTTTTAAAAATATGGCCAAAAATGGGTATAATTGTGAATCTGTAAGAGCTAAGAAACTACAAAAAAAAAAAAA
>VXBI01001219.1:2050101-2103026 GCA_013397375.1 Toxostoma redivivum
AAAAGGATACCAGAAACCATAAAAAACCCAACCTGTGGCTTTAAAAATTTCCCTCTACTTCACTGATGTAATTAAAAAACCCCAACCAAAAGTCACCAGAATGAGAGTAGACATAATTTAAAGCAAGAGTGAGTATCTTTAATTAAGCTCTCCTTAGAATCTCTTTAGAGTTAAAGCTTATAGGGTTTAATTCTTTATTGAAAAACAGCAAGAGTGCTTACTCACCATACTGAATTTTTTCAAGTTCTTGTAGCCTTAAAAGAAATCTATTATAGATAAAAAGAAGCTTAAATAGCACATATTACATCTTGCTTTTGTTTATATATGGTGAAGAGTATTCAGAGTGGACCACATCTTAGACTTGCACTAATCCTTAAATAATTACTATTCATCTACTCAATGCTGGAAAAACCTCATGGAATGTGACTTTGTTCTGCTGGCTTGTCTAATCCCATTCAATTACTTCAGTTCCTTCTCCCAGAGGTCTCACATTTAGAAACTGAGCACTGCATGTCTCCTTATCCTCCTACCATCCCCCCAAAAATGGAAAAGAAAAATTGGAAGGTAAAAAGCAAGAAAGAAAGAAAGAAAGAAAGAAAGAAATCAATTCCAATGGAAATGAACTGTCCTTTTTTACTATTATTATTTTGGTCCTTTCCCAAATATCAGTCCATCAATAAACATGAGAAACAGCTTGTAATTCACAAAGCCTTTGGCAACTCTGTTGTGATAAAGGCAAATTGGTCTGGCTCTACAAATGCTGGAGATGGGAATAAGTTCAGTGGTTTGGACCAATTTGAATGGATGAAAATCACAGAAGTCCCTGAAGCTGCAGCAAGCAGGGCTGTACAGCTGGCAGCAGCTTGTCATCTGCGTGCAGAAAACGACAGGAATATTACAAATTTCCTGCCCAGAGTGAACTATTTCAATCACCTGTAACGACTTTCCTTGTCAAATGGAACAGAACTACAAGAAGATTTTTTCCTGTCCCTTCCCTCCTCCTCTTTTCTAATAACAGCCACCTGCCAAGAATTAAAACTTAGGTTTCAAAATATCATAGTGCACTGATTCTTGAACAGAAATTTCAAAAAAGGAAAGGCAGTGCAATGGAGCACTAAGAACTACGCCACGTATAATCTAACAGATATCACAACAGATGAGATTGTGTGATCCTCTTGAGATAAAAATGTATAGTCTTAATTAAGAAACCTGATTTTCCCTGCAACCAAATGCTATTCAAAACAATTTACCCCCTCCTTTTGCAATAATTTCTATTCCTTACCTTGCGTTATTTTGCAAATAAATCAGAACTTTCATTGAGAAACCATTCTATTATTTCTGTAAATTGCAAGAATTTTGCCCACAAGGAATGAAATAATGAAATTAAAGAGGAAGGCAGTTGTGGTATCTTCCTATTTTACAAGGAAACATAATTACCACGTACCTTAGAACCTTCTGATTTTAAAATGTTTCCTGTCATTTTTGCACCTATCTTATTTGTGCTTACTGAAAAAAAATTATTGTCTTGATTAATTTTCAGTAACATATCCAGTACAGATTTTTCACTTTCTACCACAGAAGGAACCATTTTATCACTTGTAAATTGCACTTATGCACATGCTTATTAATTCTATAAATTAAACTAATGTTTCCTACCATGCAGCTCCCAGTCCCACCAGAGGTGTAATCATTTTGAGCTCAGGCTGCTGCCGAATTTGAACACTTCAGGAACTACATATACAATACATCTCTGATGTCCTTCTTCCCTAGATCATCACTGGGGAGCTTTTCTGGTAGCTTTTCTTCCAGAATAAATAACAGCAAATCACCAAATCAGTTTAAATTACAAATGTAGCAGGTAGCCACGGCATTATTCAAAGTCAGGGGAGGATTCTACAAGGGACAGGCAGTGGACACACAATTTCACACTGATTTCTTAATTAGATTTTAAAAATCAGATCAAAATCCTCACTATCTGCACAAAGAGCTGATTTTTATTAAAATAGCTCTTTGTTCCCCTCAGGAACTCCATGGTTAATTGGTGGGGTTTTTTTTTGGTTTTTTTTGTTTTTTTTTTTTTTTTTAAATCTTCTAATCTTCTTTTAATCTTTTAATTTCGGATAAAAAATTACCAATCTGAAGCAGAAAACATTTTTTTAGCATTTTCTGAAGTAATCTTTTTTTCTCCAACAAAATGCTGAAATGACCAATAAATCTTCTATTAGTAATAATTATATAAATATATATTACATATTATTCAACATGTTCATTCTTATTTTGAATATCAGTTTGTACAGTATTTGTTCAAAAACATTGCACAGTTTCACCCACAGATGGGGAAGTGTTAAAATACATAGTGGGGACGCCACCCTTTACCTAGTAGGGAGATGGTTGAATTCTGAGTTCTTATGAATGAAAAATATAAAAATACACTGTATCTTGAAATCTAATAATTGAAGAAAATAAAATATAATTTTTTCAAGGCATAACAACACTCTTTTTGAGAAACTCAGGAAATACATTTCCCCTACATTTATTTAGTATATAATAGAAGTATTTCCTTTTTTTTCAGAAACAAGCTTTGACCACTCAGGAAGGAAAAAAGATTGATAAGTGAATATAGCAAAATAATAGCAGATATTCCAGATAGTTTCTGTGAACTCATACTTGGCCTCTTCACATATAAGTGTGAGTGCTGAGACATGGAGTGGAGCAAGACGTTCTTTCAGAAGGTTTTCACCTGTCCCACTAAACAATAACGTGGCACCCTAGGAAAATCCTGTTTCTGTCCTGTCTTGGGAGCTATTTGCTGTGCTGACCACATGCCCTCGGACAATCAATCACTGTCATCCAAACATGACTGCTCTTGCAAGTCCATTTGCTTTTGGTGATCATATTTAGATAGGAGCAACCTCTATTTTTTCATTCAAGGGTATTTTTGTTTTGATTTTTATTTTGTTTGTGTGTGTCTTGTTTTTGTTTTACTCTTTATTCTTGACTCTTTAAACTGTGTCTGATATCTGTAAAACAGATATCATTCTAACAGATGTTTTACAACAAAGCCAAGTCTTTTGCTTGGGTCACCAAGGGTGTAACTTAATGGGGCAGTTCTGGTAAGGGAGTCTTTGCTTTCTATAAGAGTACTCAGGATGGAAAATTACTCTGAGACAAAATGCAATTTTTATGCACAGTAGGGACTGATGGCACACCTTTAATTTTATTCCATGGTAAATTATTTTCTGTTATTTCTTTTTCATATGCTTTTGCACTCCTTTGCATCTGTCTTTATCCCATTTTTTCCTTTCTCTCTCTTTTCTATTCCCCTTTCCATTTTCTTCTTCTGTTTTCTCATATAATTTCATCCTCCTTATCCTCTTTTTAAATGTTGGCATCGGATTTCCCCAGAGATAAATCAACACTTTCCACCCATTCCAGGTTTTTTTGACTGCTGAGTGCAATGCTAGGAAAGGGGAGGATTACAGCAAGTGCCAGTTTGGCACTCAGAGGTAGGGAAGTCTGGCACCAGCACTATTACACGTTCAAAGACTGCAGTACTGTGGTCTCCTGTCTCTGGATTTTCTTTTCATTTTCTTTGTAAAATTCTATACAGCTGAAAGCTTTTTTTTTTCTTCTTCTTCTTTTTTGGCAATCCAACTGAAGATTTTTTCATTTATAAGGTTTTGGAAGCTTATTCTTCTCAACAAAGTGTTTCTAATTCCCAATTAGAGAAGAATGATGGCATAAACACCCTAACATTTCTGCCATACCTTAGCCTGCTTTAAACTTTTGGAATATATGATGTTTGCAAGTACTTGTTTAAGAGAATATACTCAGAGATTTTCACTCTCCTGATGAGTCAACTGGGGCTGAGAAATGACTAGATAATATATAATGGCCTTTGCTCTAATATATAGGCATTATACAAACATATATACACAAGCAGTTCCAGCACCAAAGCACTTACAATCTAAATTGATGGTGGGAGGGGAAAAATGATTCAAAGCACTTAGATAAACACCATTAGGTCAACAAGATATAGTAAAATATATTAATAACACCCTCAAAACCAGTGTAGTTTAGTTGACAAACCAGCTGACAGCTTTTTGTACTGTCTAATAAAAGTGAGAAAACATTGCAAGAAAAAAAGTGTCCCTTACATTGGTTCAAAATTGTCTATAGATAAGAAGAAATTAAATATGAAAAGGAAACTCTTGAGAAGGTCATAGCACCCAAAGTCTCTTTGGTTTTGGTCTTTATGCAAACAAATCTTATAAACTTTTATAATATTCTGCCATCACTGGCCTCGGTTGGGAGATTTACTACAGATATAAATGGAAAGTGAGACCAAACTAAACTGTGTCTGACCAGCTTTAGCTGTTCAACACTGCTGTGAAGTTCCTGGGCTCTGCTGACAAATAACATTTATATACTATCACCTGTAACAGGTAACCCTGTAAGAAAAGAAATAAAATTATGTTTACCCTTGGTCAGGAATTCCAAGCAAGGGGATGCACATGGAGGCTCAGTAAAGTTACAAAAATGTTACACCTTGACATACTGAAAACATCAGAAAATATTGTTTGAAAACAACATTGTACAGTGTCTTAATATTTCTTACTCTTGGGGGGAAAAAAGAAGAAAAAAACCCCAACCAAACAAAATAAACACCCCAAAAGCAGCAAGCCACTTATAATGCAGAAGAGCACAAAGCTGCAGCAAACAGGTATAGAAGATAGTCAGGTTCAGGAAATCCTGCTCTCATATTCTCAGATTTATTCACCTGTTTGATCTAAGATGCTTATGCTTTGCTTTGAATAATCAGCATTATTACTGGCTACAGTAGGTATTATATCATAAAATACATCTAATTCATTTTTCTGACTATTTGTACCAATTTGTAAACTCATTTTTTTCCCTTCATAGGTAAAAGATGAAACCCTGCAATGAAAGCAGAATAAATAATATCTATTTCTCCAGGTTCTCGGTGCTTGTGAAGGAGAAGAAAAGCCATTTGCCAATGCTAGTGACTTTTCTTTCTACCTTTGAGTTTAGGAAAATTTAGCAGAACTTCATAACCTTCAAATTATACAGCAACACTCAGTCTCCTCCAAATATTATTGGTCATCTTTATAAACAAACAGCTCATTTTTATCAGAAATTAAACACGTCAACATCTTATTTCCTCCAATGACTTCTGTGTTTTGTTTGCTTATTACAAGCATAATATTGAGTCTGGGTGAAACTGACTGTCTGCCAGGCTCAGCTGCTAACAACTGGTCCTAGTGCTTGTAAGTGCAGGAAAAGAAGGAATCTGTGGTTGAAGCACGGGCAGATGGGATAATACAGAAAAAGGTCATGAATTGCATGTTGTGGTGTGCTTAAGAAGTGGTTAGTAAAATCCTCAGACTGTAGGAATAACTTGGCACCTTTTCAGAGAGAAGTTTTGCATAGTTAGAGGTGGGAGTTTGAGAGTGCTGTCAGAGCCAGAGACTGGTTCAGGGACTGTTTGGGGTGATGCCCTTGTGTCCCCTTTTCTGCACTGACACTTTCCATGGGGGCCTTTACAGCAGCAGCCTCAGGATGTAATAGTGAACAATTAGACTTGGTTTTTGTAACAAACTCTAGAGTTTGAAATTGTACTTCTGAGCTTTCTAGAGCTGATGATATAGAATAGAAAAACAAAAAATACAGTGATTTATGTCCTAGATTTGATCAACCATGTGAGATTCAAGTAACATTGGGAAAAGTACTCTAGTTTTCCCTTAATGTATAAAAAATACCTGTGAAGAAGAAAATGTACTTTGCTAAAATAAAGGTGCTTCCCATCTAGCAATTAGCATCTTTAAGTTATCTTTTTTCTTCAGGACAATACATACATAACAGAAGTGGGCTCCTTCCAAAGAAAATAGAGGAAG
The DNA here is from genome assembly GCA_013397375.1 of Toxostoma redivivum. Classification (NCBI taxonomy): domain Eukaryota; kingdom Metazoa; phylum Chordata; class Aves; order Passeriformes; family Mimidae; genus Toxostoma; species Toxostoma redivivum. Next base: position 2,056,017 of record VXBI01001219.1, read on the forward strand.
TTCTACTTTGACTGAGAGGATTCTTTGAAAATGAAACAATGAGGGAGAATGCTTCTGAGACAGAAAGGAAGCTGTAACAAAGCAGATGAACACAGGCATAACAAGCAAACAAAGCCTCACAAACCGTCACTGCCAATCTTTATAATTAATTAATTTTCAGATTGCACCTGCATTTTGCAGCACTCTGTTTTGGAGTGACATGCAAAGAAAACAGCTCTAATGATCACTTGATTAGTTTACAGCACTCAAACTCTTAAAAACAGACTAGAAGAAAAGCAAACCTGGCTTCCTGGTGTTTTTTGACCTGGTGTATGATGCTTCCTGAAGCAAAAGTATAATCACTCTCCAAAAGGGAAAGGTAAAGCAACATTTTGAAAATGAATTCTTAATTTTTAAGGATTTCTTTTCTTTTTAGCCCCAATGAAGTGCTATGAAATCAGTTCTAATTGTTAAATTAGAGCCAGGTCTTTCCTTTAAGCTGTATTATACTTTGCTTATGGATTTATCTTTGATTTCATAAGTACAACTACTTTTAAAATAAAATGATGATTTGAAATTTTTTATCTGCGAAGAAAGTAAAAATTTTGACCTATTTTTTTGTCACGTAAGATAATGATATCACTAGTCTAGGTTACAAATAAAATTTTTAATTCTCAGAGCTATAGGAACAGTACTTATCATTAGAAACAGCTTATCAGTCACTCAAGGAGGTATGCTCCTATTTCCTTGGAAGAAATTAATAAGGGGCAGACATTCCTGTTCTTGGAAGTGAATGAACTTGTTCTATACAATCCTATTTTGATAAATGTCTAGGGAAAAAGTGTGTTGGGTATTCTAGCTATAGTTTGAGCCTTTCAAATGCAGCAAAGCAATACAATTAGCACACCCACACAGGCTGACACAAAGGTTAGGCAAATCTTTTCCCTCAAGGCCAGTGCAGAGCTCTTTTCAGCCACACACGTGTTCCACTGAGCCACCAGAGCAATCAGCCTACACACTGTCTTGGACATGGCAGAAGTATTTTGTTCACTATTTCTGTGTTTTTCTTGAAAAGCTATTAGTTTGAAAAGGAAGTACAACTACTGACAAAGAGGTTCATATTGGTTACAACTCAGTAGTCAGAATCCTGAAGCATCTTACCCTCTTTTTAAAAGAAAAACTGTAAAATAATGCTGCTAAGTGGTGGCAAATTCTTCCTACTTGTATGTCTATATGGAAGTTTGGAAACACTTTTTGCCTAAGTGAATAATCTTATGTTTTTAGTGGAACTACTTGTAAGGAAAGACAATCATCAGTGTGAGAAATTATGTCAAAATGATCTGGTCTGCCATGTCTCATGAAATCCAGGAAAGCAAATTTAGCAATTTCTGAAAATGTTTTATTTTCCCCTCTCCAGGGTTCCGGTGAGAATTACTGTTCCTTCCTAATCCACTGCTGAGAAGATATGCTATTTGCAAGACATAGTGCTTCATTCACGTATGGGCAAAATATCTAATTCACTCAGTGTGTAATTTCATAACAGGTTGTATTTCTCTTGATAGAATCACTCTTTTCTTCATATCCCAACATATTCTCTACTGAGACTACTGTATGTCTATTACCTTTGTGACTGCTGCTGGCATGATGGATGACAAAACAGCATCAGGTGTCATCACTCTATTTTAGCAGGTCTGAGATACAGATTCCACACATGACCTTTGTGAGCCTTTTGTGCCTTAGTACATGAAATACTTTCCAAAAAAATAGTCTTGATTCCAAAGGAAGAGAATACTGACTGATCAAAAGCAGTCCATTATGATTTTCTGAGTAAACTATATTTTGAACAAAAGTAACATGCAGTCAAAACACCAGATTTGCTAAGGTATGTGTCTTTCTTTCACACTACACAGGCAAGTTCAAATGTTGCCACAACCCTATTTTCTTAATTTTTTTTTGTTTCTCTTTTTTTGATAAGACATTATCAGAATTAAAAAAAAAAAATCCACCAATTTATAGGGATATTATGATACTTTCCAAAACCAAAATATCCTACAAAAATCTTTATTACTTAAAATTATTGTTAACACTGCCAGTGACATAATTCAGCTTATAGTAGGAATGTAGTCCCAATTTTTCCACAACAGCAATTTAGGAACCAGTTTGCCAGTGAGTTCTTGTACTGCCTAGCCAATGTTCTTTCTCTGTAGAAATAGGTTTTTATCATATACAGTGAGGTGAAAGGGTTTCATCAGTTAATTCTGCTATGTTATGCACACAATATCTCTGATCAGAGTAAGAAGAGGTAAGGCTTTGGATGTGTTTAGAAAGACAAGAGGAAGCCAAGGTTATCCTGACTTCTAATTTTATTTTGCAGAATAGCATTCTGCAATGTTTTACACTGGACAAGCTCTCCTGCCCCCAAATGTCTGGGTGATTCTGTTAAAAATAGCAATCTGGGTAACAGACTGCACATATTCTCTTTCTTCCTTATGCCTCAAGTAATCAGAAAATCCACTAATGCAAAATTCTGGTCACCTGATACTGAAAACAATTTGGTGCAAGATAACAAAAAAATGCACATGTGAATGATGGTTCACACAAGAAACAAGGCATCTCAGAGGTAGCATTTGACTAGGAAAAAGGTTTAAAAGTATATAAAAATTAGTTCTAGCAGTATTTACCTATAACAGAGGCCTATGCAGTCAGCTGCACCATGAGACTGATGTGAAAACAAACAGCACAAGGAGGAGCAAACCCTGATCAAAAGGCAAGGTGGAGACTGTGGACTCAGAAACCAGTGCCAGGATTCCCCATTGCCTTTAACTGGAAACTGCCCAAGGCTGGAACCAAGAAGCTCCTCATCCTATGCATAATGTAGGTTACTCTGTTACCTGTTTTATTTAATCAGGAAACAAATCAATGTAACCCTTATGACTGGACTGGTCCAGGTTTTGCTTGTCACTACTGCCTGTACCCCTGCAAAATGTGTCACAAGGGTTTTGATACAAACCTTTTCTAACACCTTTTCTAGCCACTATTTCCTGGATGTTTTATATATATATATAGAATACCTCGGTCTTAATGACAAATACATATGAACACACTTCACTGTGAAATATCTGGTTGCAGACATAAGATGGTAGAAATATTTTGAAAATGTAGCACTTCTAGTGGTTTTGCTAATGAGCCACCCACCAAAAGGGAGTAGCAGGTCTTAAAGGAAGCAGTCTCTAGAATGCTGAATAACTCAGCACTCTGGAGAACAGCGTTTTGTTTTTTCTGTGCATCTTAACCTCTGCTCTGCAGGGAATATTCTCTAGGACGGCATCTAAAGTAAGTGTATTAGGCTCTATGCTAATCAGTTCTGAGCCTTTCAAGTAACTGCTGCTGATTGTATCAAAAATGTGCCAAGAGAAACAAACTGAGAATGCAAAATCCATTTGAATTTCCTTTTGAAGCTACAAGGAAAAACTCCTGGCAGCACCAGTGCTTTCAGCAGTGTAAGATTTTCATACTTTATGCACTTCAAAGTGCAGATGAGGATTATGACCTTATATATTGTATATGAACCTATATTTTATTTATGCTGCATCTGTGCAATCAAGAGAAAAGATATTTCCATGACCTTCTACCAGCAAGAAACCTAACAAGAGTATTCAGACCTATTGAAAATTCACAGTTAATTAAAGGTTAAAAGGAACTTGCCAATTAGTAGGAAAGATAATTGTCCTCCTTTGGCTACCTGATTATGTTTTCCTTTGAATACGCTGAAGTGTATGTTGTCATGCTGTTGGTAAATGTAATCATAAAGCACTCACAGTACCTCCTGGCTCTGAAAATACTTAGCTTTAGAAACCAAAATTCTATGTGAAGTTTATAATTATCCTTTCATTATGTATGTGAACATCTTTGTTACTGATATTTTTCTCCCATAACTATACACAGTAAAGGCAAGCAAGGCTTAGAACCCAAAGAAGTTGTAGTTTTTACCACTTTTATTCCTAAAAACGCAAGAGAAAAAGAGAACACTAAGGCTGCAGCTGTGAAATCCGAGAGATGAGAAACATCTAGTGATAATTCTAACAATAATTGTGATCTTTTTAAATTTGGTATTCATGTTACCAAGAACAACACATAATGCTTCAGATTCAGGATGCAAATAGCATGGAGCTGTTTTGTGTCCTGCCCATTTAATTTACCAGGTCACAGACAACAAAGATGTGCTTGATCTCTCTCTCTGTCTCTCAAAAACAAAATAAACCAGAAAACACCAAAATACCCCCTGAAATCTCAAGTAAAGAATGAATTAATGTGTTTTGCTGAAACAAGAGCTCAGACAATAATCCAGTAAATAGAGAAATCACTATGTTTTACCTCTAGTTGTGACCATAAGCTATCTATAAAGACTTCCATTTTCAGGACTGTGTCTGCTTCAAAATAATTTCATTTACTATTTAAGGAAATTTTAATTTAATGATAACAAAAAATTAAATTATTACATGTTGTTGACATACCATAGCTTGTTTTTTGTGGTATTAGAGAAAAATACATTTTTTTCTATCAATAGGTTTATAATTTACAAAACTACTGCTGTAAAAAGAAGTTTCTCTGGTCCTGAATGAACTTTCTCTTGCAAAGACTGTCTGATTGCTCTTTTTCTTCTCTCGCAGTTGACTATCTTAATGTCATTTTATATATTCTCTTCTCCCTGGCATTGTTCCCTTTATATATTATTATTCTCTTCAAAATTTCTTTCCCTGTACTGGAGCAACTCTAATGATTACACCAAAAACCACCCCACACCAAAACAACCTAGAAGACTCCTCTGGGTCTAGAATTCTATTTATCCCAGCCATAGTATTTATTCTACCTTAGCTTCCTAATCTTGTCTTCTCTCTTTTCTATTATAACTTTTTGTGACAGACAATTTTTGTTCACAATACTGGCCATGCACTGTGAAGCCAATCACTCAATCAATCTACTGACATAGTTAAATCCTATTCAACTTCTCTGTAATGACAGTTAAAGCTTGAATTCAAGCTTGTAATGTTCCAATAGAAAATTTTGGCAAATTTTCACTCCTTTTATAGAATTATTTTAGAAGTGTGTCAAGATCCTGTGATTAATTCTGAAAAATGACAAGGACACCCTTTGATCTCTAGGCATGATGGCAAATTTGCTGTGGGTTTTCTGAAATCTGCATGCTGAAGACAATTGAATTTTCTTCCTGACATTTATGTGTCTCTTGGTACTTACGATAATTTTTCAATTTTTGCAACTACAGTTGCTGCTATAATACATATGTATGTACTCCAATAATCTGACAAAGGCATTATGAATTATTTCTCCTCATATTCAAGAAGAGCTGGCACTTAGTTTCTGTTATAAAAATTGTGAATACTGGCACAAATAACTTCTCAGTTATGTTCATCAGGAGAATTGGCTTGGCATGGAATGAGAATGAAAACAGGACATAAGCTACAGAAAACAACTTTCACATGCTGTTTTAACCACCACAATATTAACCTTATTTAAATTACCCTCAGATCTCATGCTGTTCTGCACAATGTACTTCCAATCACTACGCTATATTTATTATGTTTTTGGGGTTTTTTTTTTGTATTTCTAGGACTTTGAAGTTGGCAAGAAGTATGCAAAAAGATTTGGAGATAGATTTATTTTTCTTTTTTAGTTGCTTTGGTTATTTTCCACAGAGAAATGGACATTTGGCTTCTCAGTCTTTCACATGTTGTGAGGACAGAAAGGTATTTGTCTCAAAGCAGGAAAAGCAAATTAAAAGAGCTATTTTTGAAAGATATTTACGCAATCCACTGGCTGATTTGCCATTACAAGTAACTAAAATTTCTTTTTACTGTATTTGTTACTGTATTACTGTCTTGCTACTATAATACTCCCAATTTAAATGTTTTGTGATGCTCAAGCCTTCCTAAAACTAAATGCTACACTATGTTACATAAATATTACCAATGTAACCACTTGTCATGATAATTTTAAATTGAGCAAGAAATTCTAGTACAGATTATTCTTGCCACTAATGAGTGATTTTTCTAAAAATAAATTTTTGCCTGCTTACTAATACTACAAAACTGAAACATTAAAGATTCAAGCTAATCACTTATTCTTTTAAACAAAACACATATTGACTCACTGGTCAATGCTGGAGTGGGCTGACATTACCTCTGAAACCTCTGTATGAACTGCTTATAAACAGCTTGACAAATACTCAATACCAGAATAATTTCAGGCTTTTTGTTTTGTTTTGTGTCTGTTGTTTGCTAAACTTTTTTTTCCCCCCTCAAATTATCCTGTTTTCTAAAAGGAAAGCTGTTTTCTGTCATTATCCTGCTTGTCAGTACATAGCCCTTGCAGAAGGCAGCATTTCACTGAGTATCACCTGAGCTGTTCTGTACTAAAAGCTTTGTTCGGTTTTACCAGTGAAGAACTGGGATGATGGTCAATATTCTGGATGTAATAGGGGCTGGGAAAAATTGAAGAATTGTCAAATAATCTCATTAATTAACCTCCTTTTCATTACAAATGCAAACTAAAACTTTACAAATACCAAAGAGGCCTCCAAATTTTCATAAGAAAGGATGGAAAAAAAATGAAAACCTTATGACAGGGAGACCTCTTGCTTAAACCCTTTTTCTTTCCTTTGCTGAACTTTTCTGTCTTTTCAAATTAAATTCCTGTCCAGAGAAACAGGTCAGGGCAAATAAATCAACTGTTTTCTTTAAATAGAGCACTTTAGTATATATTGCAAAATAAACCAGGCCTGCACTTCCAATTTACACTTTGCTGATAGCTGAGCATTCAGAATACATAGAAAGAAAGTGAAAGAGAACAATGCAAACTTACTAGAATCAGGGAAATGTGTTCTATTTCCAGCTGACAGAGATAAAAGAAAGACTCACCTTTATATCATTATCATGTTGAAAAAGAGCAAGTGATATTTTGAAATAACAATCAGTTCCTAAGCACTGATTGAAAAATCCTGCAGTGATCTGACCAATGCAGGACTACTGAGGCATTCACACCTGGAGCAAGGTGTGAAGACAACAGATCCCAAACACACAGCCCTTCCCTCTACAAAAGAGAACCTTATAATAAAGATTCTGCCATCTCTAGATCGTGCACAATACATCTGGATATGGTTATATCCAGTAAGTTTAATTTTATACTACATCTGGAGATACTACCTTTCCCCCCCATAATTTATTAAATAGATTTTTTAAATGAAAAAAAAAATCTAATAGCACATGTAAGGTATACATATGCTAAACCTAGCAGCATCCAGTCAAAACATAGTTAACTTTTCCCTTATTATACAGGAAAACACCTTGAGAATTAGAAAAGAGTTCATAAAGAGAAGTTCTTGTTTCAGCTGGGTTTACATTATCATTCAGAATTTTAATTCAAAACTGGGACAAGGTCTGGACATTGTTAAGGCTGCACCAAGTTCCTGTGAGTGATGGCAGGGTCCTGTCTGGATATAGACACAGTGTGGATTCCTGTGTAGGATTTATTTCATTCTGGGTATTACATCAGGACACCAGGTGAGAAGACAGTTAATAATTTTCTAAATAAACATCAAGAACACATTTATCAAGAGGATTAAAAACAGAAAATGCTTTTATTAGACTTCAGCTATCAAATATTTTAGCACTTTGTCCCAAGAAAAAGTCCGAAATTTGGGAAGTTCTATAGATGTTCAGATGTAGATGTTCAGAATGGGTTCATATTATTGTCTCAGGTAACTTCTGACAAACAGCAAAAAGTTATTGTGACATCAATAATTTAGCCAAAAGTAGACTAAATATAAATTTCATAATGTAAAGTAAGTCTCCTATCTGTAAAAAGCTACATAAAATTTTTACAGAGTATGGGAATGGGAAAATTAAATCAACTGGGAAATTTTGTTTTGCTTCTCCTATTTTTAGAATTTATTTAAGAGAAATAGAATTCTGAACAGAATTTGCAAATCATACGTATCACAACATTTAATATTAGTTAGAAAAAAAAAAAAAAAAAGAAGCTAGCTTTATTGTACCTAAATTTATTTTTAGAGGGAAAAGCCATTCCACCACTTTTTGGTTGAAAAGATTTCAACCCACACTAAATTTCAGTTCAGTGAATCAAATGTTTATTGACGAGTCACTAGTAGTTCACTGTTAGTTCTGTTCTAATGTATAGACTTTATTAAGTGTCCAGAAAGAAAAATAAGTCCTGGGGTTGTTAAAAACAGTATTTTATTTATTGACAGACTTTATCAATAGTATATTTCAGTATATTTTTAAAGGTTTATAAGTTTATTTTTAAAGGTTTCTGTCACTTGTCTCACTTGTCACATGTGGTTTCTAACTCATTAAAATAGCAATAATATTTAATCATCACACAAGTTTTCAGCTAACTTATTTAGAGAAGAATTTTAGAGCTGAACTTGAAATCCCAAGTTCAAGTTGTCAACAGTGAATAATGCTAACTGGGTATGTTACCACTCCCCATCTTTTGTTGAAAAATTATTCCAGCCATACTGCTTATAAATTAATATTCTCATTCATTACCATATGGCTTATAAATTAATCTTCTCATTCATCAAATGGAAAATTAGTTTGTCATTGTATTAATCCCAACAGCGAAGTACTGGGAAATATACGGCACTTCTGTTAGTAATAATTCTTGTAATCCCTCATCTGTGCTAGACACAATCCAGCTACAGTCTAAGGAGGTGTTCTCTCAAAAGTGCTATGCTTGTGAGATTGGCATCAAAAATTATAAAACATGGAAAAGCATGTTAAGCCAGAAGACATGACCGCTTTCACTTAAAAAACCTTGTGATGACAAGCTTACCATAAAATAAAATAAAATATGGTGTCACTAAACGACACATGGGATAAAAGAGCAAGAGTCCAATATCCAGCCCACCCTTCTTCTCTAATTTACACATTTGCCTGGCAGCATTAGTAGCTCCAATTGTGCCACTAGGAAAGGTGGTAAGACTGAGTAGTGACCAATGGACTCTTCAACTCCATCATCTGAGAACACCACCGTTCCCTAAATGAAATCCGTTCAACACCACAGTCACTGTACAGCTACTCTGCATTCTGTCCCAGGGCTACAGAAGCTCAGGCAGCTTGGACTCCTTACATGTGACTTACATAGAGCATTTTCACAGAGGGTACACAAAGGCTTCAATTTTATCTCCCCAGACAGAAGGGATTTTGCCTCTTTCCTGCTTCTCTGCCCTTCTACAAGTGCTTGCAGGTATTACATGGTTGTTTGAGTATAAAGGAGGCTGTTAGCTCAGAAACACCACCTGGGAACAAAAAGTGTAAGTTCAGCAGCAGAGGAGGAAGAAGGAACCTGCTTAAGTAAATTCTGAGAGGTAATTACCTTCTGTGAGAAAACTGTCTGCATAGGAGACACACAGTAAATATCATATATTCTGCTTTATTAGGTCTTGCCACACTATCTTGTATGCCATTTCAGATATAAACTGCAGAGACAGGAAATTGTGAAAAGTTGAGAGTAGAAATGCCATACTTAGAATTTAGTTGTAAAGAGAGATGTGCATAGAGTAGAATTCAGTAGATGAGCACAAGTATCTTTTTCTAGCTGATTGAGAGAACAGAAGGAATGTTTCTTGAAAGTTTTCAGCAAACAGGGAGGAACCACAAACATGTTAAAAGACCAAACAGAAGAGTGACAAACGGCATAAATTATATGAAATATAGTATCTGGTTAAGGAAGCCTAAGATACCGTAGTTTTGGAGAAAAAAATGAGGAAATACACATTGAAGGTTTTAATGGCCAAATTAGACAAACTATTTGTCACATTATTATCACAGACTTAGATAATCTTGTCTTACCATAGGGAGAAGGAGAAGACTTCTTCTTTACACCCTTTGCAGTTGTGTTTTCTACAAGGGTACCATATATAAAATGGAGCTATTGTAATTTCACTAACTGTGAAGATAGTTGTAAGGATAACTGTGTTAAAAATTTTATGGAAGTAGAGACCAGGTAAAAAATTTCCCTTGTAAGGTAGGTGAAGAAATGAAAGGTTAAAAACCACAGAAAACAAATTTCAATATTGCAGAAGTTCTTACATGGCATGAAATTAAGTGAAAACAGTGGGTATGATCCAGAAAGTTGGTAATGTTGTGAAATGTCTATCCTAGAATGCATTATAAGAGTATGATTTTTTTGCTAAATTAAACATCCTGCTTTTATCTTAAATAATATCAAATCACATTTGTGCATAAATTATATTTGAGTTTTTAAACTGTGAAAAAAGCCAAAAAGTCAGTGTGAATTACCAGAAAAAATAAACAAAAACAAAACAACCCTGTAAAATGTAAGGTCCATTCAGAAAAAAAAACAAAAACAAAAACAAAACTCAAAAATTTCTTTAATTTTATACTATAGAGGGAAAATAATGAATGTGCTGTGATGGGAATGATTCCATTAGAAAGAAAGAAAAAAGTTTTGCTGCTCAGCTTGGCAAATGAACTGTACATTCACGGTCCCTACTGGGAAGATAAGAACAATTTCTTCTGATGAGAAAAGAATGTAAGTGCTGCCACCTCTGACCACTAATAAAAGCTATTAAGGAAGCAGCAGGGGACAAGTATTTGTTTGTTCCCCAGGGCTCCGGGTTTGCCTGCAGTCCCTGCGGCTGTGCATGGCACAGGTGCTCCTGGGAGCAGGGGCTTTCCCTCTGCCCTGCTCACGGGGAGTTATTTATATCGGATTTATGTGCTACTCAAATGTCTTACAAACGTGTGTGAGCAGCAGAGCGAGCAGAGCGCGGTTTCCAAAATCAGCCCCTGACACGGATTCGCTCCTGAGCAGCAGCGCTGCAGTGCTCCAGCACAGGGCATTAACGGGGCGTTCCCAGCAACAAGCTCAATTTGCACAAATCTTGCTTAAACTTACTGCCTTTGAGTTATGTGTTGCCCAGAATACGGATTGAACACATATGCAATACTTTTTTTTTTTTTTAAGAAAAAGAGATTAGAAGCTTGTCTTAGGCTAAAATTGCAGGTTTTGTAATTAAAAAAAAATCTCTTTTTTTTACCATTGTGTACACAATAAACACACATCTGAATGTGAAATTAATACATATATTTGAAGCATGTTTGAAAAGAAACAAAGATGTAGAAATAAAACAGTAAAGACAAAAATAAAAAAATAGCCAAGAACACAACTGGTGGTATGGAGTATCTCTAACAAAAGGACAAAATTAGGATAAAAAAAACACGCTAACAGCAAATAGAAGAATTCATCAGCAAAAATTTAAATGGAGGAGAAAGGAAAATAATAAAGAGATGAGAACAGTCCATCATCAAGGACTGTAACAGCAAAAGTGAAAAAGAAGATTGAAGATTAAAACAGGGCTTAATTAAAACTATTAATTGAAATTATATACGATTGCACAGGAAACAGTTATGTCAACAGCTAGTGAATACTAGATTAAAAGCACAAGTATTGTGTCTTTAATTTTTTCTTTTTAATTTAAATAAGTTCCTAGATATAAAGGAATCTGGGAAATTCCATTCCTTCTGCCTTCATTACTTGAAGGCAAAAGAAAAGAAAAACCACATTCTTCTGATCTTGAAGCCAATCTGAAATGTTGTCAATGGGACATTTTTTAACACTTCTACAAACTTAGGGAGACTTATATTGAACTTCTACCATTACAATCAAACTATTCTTTTACTGTGATGCTATTAAAAAAAAACTATTACATTTTAAAGCTTTCATAATGTCTCTGAGAAGTGCTTTTCTCACTGGTCTCAGAGTCAGTATTTTTGTTAGGGGAAAAAAGCTTTCATTTCAGAAGATAAGGGACTCAATTTGCTGGTATTCATGTGAGCTGCTTTGACTCCAGCAAATTTGAGCTCTGTACATCAAGTCCTTGCTAATAGAAAGGGTTATCTGCACTCACACCAGAACTGTGTGTGATTTAACAGGTGACTGCTAAGAACTGTTTGTCACACGACATTAAATGGAAGGAGCTGAATACAATGGATTAAACAGCAGGGCAAATTGGGCCAAATGGTTCAGGGAAAGCGGTTGAAGGGAAGATAATGTCACAAAAAATACTACAGGATCAAATAAGAGAAGTAATAGAATGAATTTAAAAGGGAAAGGTGGAAACAGAAGATAGATGAGAAAATTAGGAGATCAAAAGCTGAAAAAACCAAGTGCTTAACCGAAAGATTGGTAATTTAGGAGCTGGCAAGAAAGTTCTAAGAGCAAGGTGAGAAGAACATGCATTGAGGAACACAAGGTTAAGAGTCCAGCTAACACCTTAAGAACCAGGAGACAGAGCGAAGGTTGTAAATATGTTCCAAAGCACTCCAACTCATTTAAACTGTGCACAGAGCAGCCCTTGAAATCACCACTTTCCATTTAAGCCAGCAAACAAGTGGCAGACTGGCAGTGTTCCTGACACTATCAGGAACATTGAGCAAATTATGCTTTTCAGCTGAATTTTGTCTTTCACACAGGGATGCTTATAATTCTTAATTAATTTTTGCAAAGCAGAAAATTGTCTTTATGGATGGTTTTTCTTCTCTGTAGATTTAAGGCAAGAAAACCCCCTAAGTTTATGTAGCATTTTCTTCATTAAAGAATTATCAATCTTGTTTCTGAGTTGCAAAATATAAACAGAAGTATTATAAAAATATGAATATTATTATTTACAGAATCACAAAATGGTCAAGGTCTGCAGAGACATTTGGAAATGATAATTTCTCCAAGGCTCTGCTCAAAGAGGGTCACCTAGATCAGCCTGAGCAGGATAGTGTCCAGATGGCTTTTGAGTATCTCCAAAGATAGGGACTCCATAACCTCTCCAGTCAACCTGTGATCAGTCACCCTCAGTTAAAAAGTTTTTCCCTCTGTTCAGAGGGAACCTTTTCTGTTTCATTTTGTGCCCATTGCCTTTTACCTTGTTCTGAGCACCATCAAAAACATTCAGCTTAGTGAATGGAATAAAAGACAGGCATGGTCAAATGTCCAAAACTCAAATATGTTCCTTCAAAGAGACAACCTGTTTTCAGTTCCAGCCAGTCCATCACATTGCTGCCTTCTTATATTTCACATGTATGCAAATTCACTGTGCAATGCTGCATTAAAACATTGCTTGCTCTTTCAAATGCTGGACTGTTCTGATCAATATCAAAGACAATTTCTGGAATACATTAAGTAATCCAGGACAGCATACAGTCCAAATACTGTAATTTAGACCTCTGTCAAGGTTTAAGACGGTAAAAAAGAACATAAGCTTTTGCTAAACAATATAATTAAGAATTATAATAATTATAATTATACTAGCTAAAGTCTGAAATCAGGTAGAGAATAGCCAAAAAGGGCTCATGAACTGATGCAGATGGAATCTGTAAGGTGAAGATTCCGAGAACCTGGTTAAATTGAGATGCAGCAATGAAGCATTGCCAGGCTTTAGAAGTCAATTTGTCAAGTAAACAAATCAACATTAACAAACAGTGGATGACTGTGGATGTATGGAGCTTATTTACTTACCCAGTAAGTGAAGGGAGAAATATCTGCTCATCATCCCCCTTTTTTATCAGAGCTTGAGCTAATACCTGTGTAGTCAATGGAATTTTTTCACTGACTTCTAAGATGAAATAAAATCTTTTGAAACAAGTGAAAAAACTAGTTCCTAGTATTTTCACTATCTGGAATGCTGAAGGACAATAATATTGAACCAAATAAAACTGATTTGACACTTCTTTCTTTCTGAGAGCAATTCTTGTTTCCCTTAGGACACCCCTATTGTTAGCAAGCTTTTAACTCATTTGTCCAAATTGCTTGAGTAGTATAATTTTACTGCAACTCCTTAAAATTCACTAGCATTTTGCCAGTTCAGCTTCATGGAAATCAGCTGAGTTAAACTGGTAAGAAAGCATTTCTATAAAGTAGTGGATCATGTCACTTATTACACTGAATTTTTGGATCTCTGTTTTCCTGTTTACATATTTTGTTTTCTTTGTAGGTTGTCCTTTTTCCCTTCTAAACAATTCTGTTCCATTCTCCCACACTTGATTCTTCCTGATATCATTTTCTGAAATCTGAGTTCCATTTGGAAATGGAATTTGTTTACTCACTTTCTTGGTTTGCAGCCCAATCATTCTGCATCAGTTCTGTTCCCACCAAGGAGGCAGGAAGAGGAATCATATGGTATTTTTACAGCCATTTGTTACTGCTTTGATGACTTCACAGCTCTCTGCACAAGTTGCCACCTGATGGATGGGTTTTTCTGGTGGGCTGGGTTTTTTTCAACTCTTCTCACCTTTAATGGCAAGAGATATGTATGTTCATATGCACAGAAGTGTGTGTGTCATGCTAATGTGCACAGTAAAGTATAATATTTAGACAGAACATTTCAGAACTATTTGATCAGAGACTAAGAGAAAGCTCCCCAGATCATTTGGGAGGACATAAAATTCAGCAGGACTATAATTAGATTAAGTTCAACAAAACATTTTCATTCCAATGTTCTTCCTCACAGAAAAACTTTTCCCCTGACATTCTGTATCTGTGCAAGGATAAGTTATATTAGAGATGATATGAGCATGGAGCTGCTTGGAGCACAGCTGGAGTTAACTGAGTGCTGAGTCCATTAACCACTGTCCTGTTACTCTGCTTATTCCACAGCCTCCACGGAATTCCAGTTGTCATAAATTTTCTATCTATGAGCATGAGAAGTAAGAGAAATAATCTTCTGTGAAACCACCTCCGTGTTAACCAAGAGCACAAAAGAGAAAAAGAACAGTGGGAAAGAACAGTACAGGGTATTTTATAGTTCCTAACACTGCTTTCTAATACATCAACATGCCATAACTATAAATGTATCACTCTCCTGGATAACTAGAATATTTGTCTTCACTCTTAACATTGAAAACAGGAATTCACAATTAATTAGAAATAGAAAGACAAGTCTGAAATTTACAGATATTTACCTTCAGTAATAAATATGAATATTTTACTATTTGGAGGCATTGTTACCAGCATTTCTGAAAATATAAGTAATTTAATTGTTTGGAGAAGAGCTAGAATTTTGAACATAAGTCTTTATTTGTCCTTCACCTGTTCTTGGAAATAAACAAAACAAAACAAACAAACAAAAGTACATTTTTGAAAAGTTGCTAAGTTTTGCAATGAGATTTCAATCTGAGATGGAACAGTGAGTTGTACAGGAGAAAATGTAATTCCTGAATATTAAGGATCAAATTATAAAATTTTGAAGTGCCCCAAGTTGCTTTTGTTTGTTTTTCATCAACACACCAGAACTTTGCCAAATAGACGGAATCAAGAGTTTGAACAACACTCTCAGGCACAAGGTGGGATTCTTGAGCTGTCCTGTGCAGAGCCAACAGTTGGACTGTGGTGATCCTAGTAGAGCCCTTCCAACACAGAATATTCTGTGATTCTGTGAAATATACCTCATTGCAGCTAATGAGGATGTTCATTTGAATGAATTACCCTCCATATAAAATATAAACCATATAAACCATTACCCTCCATATAAATAAAAGCAAAACGCTTTTATTAAGAAGAGATGAAGTCTGCATTAACTCTCTGAGTTAGATCAAACTCTTGAGCATCATCTTAATACAAAAAAAGCCCCCAAACTTTAAAAACCTTGTAACCAAGCTTCATAGGCATGGTTACTTAAAAAAGAAGGTGGAGGCTGTGGATTCAAGCACAAGCAGCAGCTTTACACAGTGTCACTGAGGTAACTGATGCCACAAATTCAGGTAAAATGTCAGCTAGGAAAGACCCACTGAATAATCAGAGGAACAGAAAAACATCCATCTCAACTGCTATCTGAAAGGATGCCTGGAGAACAGACCTTCCTAGATGGCCTCTCTTTTAACCACTCCAGGGAGCCCCTCTGTCAGAGCAGGAAGGCAAGAACTGCGTAATGAGCCACTGAAACACCGCGACAAAACCACAGACAAGGAGCAAATCTTGGAGATTATTTCTGAAAGTGGGAGTAAAAAGAGGATTTCGCCATTTTGTATTTCAGATTCAAGTGGCCCCAATTGCAAAATATGTGTGGTTGACCTCAATTTTGTGCAGTGCAGATCTGCAGCTCAAGTTTTCACAAAGCTCTCATGCTGTATCTGCCTCTGAATCAGACTTGATGACTTGCTAGGTTTTTCACTAACATATCGTAAGCTCCCTCTTGTCATTGTACAAATACATCAATTTATTCAGGGTCTTTCTTTTAACAGACCAGTGTCTTTTGATGTCCTCTTTTAACCTTGGCAAAATAACTTCAGTACCACTACTGGGGCTGAAGATTCCTCTTTATATACACTGTATTTTCCTCTTGTATTTGAGAAACTGTAACCTAGTTGAGATTTGAGAAACAGTAGCTTTATACAACCTTTTAATGGATTTTTTATAAAAGTACTAAAATAAAGACTGGTAGCAGAACTTTCAAAAGTAAATAAGCACAGTAATCTATTCAGTACAACAAATTACTAAATTGGTCATCTATAAACCTGGTAAGACTGTTGAGGAGTACTCAAATTTCATTGTCAAAGTGATCTCTCACTTTTACACTATAGCCAAAACAGAAGCCAAATTCTGCAAAGAAATGTTCTAATAATGAAACATTAGAAAATGCTAAAATAATGAAATCTGAAAGATGTGACAAGCTCGTCTTTCCTTATATAAAATGCCATTGATTCAACAGAGGTGTTCAAACCCATAAAACAACAGGCTAATTAAGTTACTATTTTTAATATACTGAATATACTTGATGGTATTAGGTTTATATACTGGCTGACTCATCTCTGTGTGGAGATGTTCTGTCTGGAGAATAAAGATTTAAGTACATTCAGGAAATTACCTGTGCTTACTTGTCTTGGTGAATAAGAGATACACTTTGTGATGGTAAGTACTTATTTAAATGTTCTTCTGAAGTCTGAGAGCTTAGGAATTCAGAAATCTTATAAAGAAGGATGATATAGATGAGAATAAAATAAAATAGAACAGAGTAGAATATGTGAAAAGACAAAAAAAACCACTGTAAAAATCTCTAAGAAACCTCTTAACAACAGAAGGCTGGTTAGCTCCATCTCAGAAAAGGTATTTATCTTGAATTTTTTGTTATATCAAAATGTGTTCAGTGAAATCAAGTGAAAGGAGAGAGAATATCAGCCTTGTCAACCATCAATGTAGGATGTAAGCACTGAGCAATTAAAGACCTGCAATACCTTTCATAAAGATCAAGTAGATCATGCTTTTCTTTAAACAGAAATAATTACACTGCTCATTCATTAGCTTCTCCATAAATCCTATTAATTTTGAACTATTATATATCCTGGAAATGCAGTTGAGGCTAAATGAACCTCATTACACAGTGTCCATGAAAATGATAATAGGGTAAGGATAGGAAGTGCAGATGGTAATAATTAATTGCTCATCTTCCAACTTCACAAACTCTAAATCAACAGTTCTATTTTTTAAAAAAATTATTTTGTTTGCTAGAGGTATTTTACTACAATCCACTTTCATGGTGGTAGTTTCTTTTTAATGCAATTTTTTAATGGTGAGGAGATAAACACAGAGTGATTTTTATCTATGTTTTTGATAAATGAATGTCTCAGCAAAATTTTACAGCTAAAAAGGTTATTTACTTAAGAGAGATTTTCTGTATGTGGAAAGGTCAGATTTTTTTTAGATTACTGTGAAATTGCTTCTGCCTTTTAGGAAATCTTCTAAGACGGCTCCTCTCCTTGTAGTGTTGACAAGGACACAGGAAGGATGTGGCCTGAAGAAATCAAATGAACAGCATAAAATCCTAGCTGGAATCTTCTGTTGCCCAGTTTGTTGGGTTTGAAATTCTGTCAAAATGTTGAACAAAACAAGAAGAGAGAAAGGACTTCTGAACAAAAATCAATAACCAAGTCTTTTGAACTGTCCATGTACAAAGTTCTAATGAAAATGTCCTTGAGGGAAGTTTTAATATTGGACTTTGAGATCAGCTCCTCCATTGCCCTGATAGCATTGTAGAGCATTTGAAGTTTTCAAAGGTACCAATGCACAAAAGTTTGCTCATACAGCTGAGGCTGGGGATGCCACTGAGGGATCTCAGAAACGGCAGTTTGCCACTGAAGACTGTACAGAATTCTGTATGTGTTATTTGCACTGTGTCAAGTTTAGCTGGAGGGTACCATTTACTTCAAGGCAGACTGTAAGACTTTAAATAGCATCATTCCATGTACAAATTAATAAGTGATCAGATGCACAGTGCACTACAAAAAGTACTCTGGTCCAGCTAAGGGATTTTACTTAATATACTGTAAATAGACAGAACTTTTATATAAATACAATTTATAAAATGTTAAATAAGGTTTGGATATAATATCCCATTATTTCTTTGTGTGAGCCTGATAAAAAATGCAAAACATTCAGTACAGAATCAAGGTCATTCTGGGAGAACTGCCACACACATTAAACTGAGGTTAAAATGGTTGGTAAGTGAGGGTTGCACAGTAATTGCACTGCTGTTCCCCTAAAATACAAAATACAGACATTTACTGTCCCTTTGGAGCATTTTTTGCCCCAGTGGCATTGAGAATTCATATGCATTTACACTTAGTTTTAGTTAGTGTTACTAGAAGAAAATCTTTTTGGTATTAACATACAAGATATCTGGCACACGCACAGGAAATGTTTCAATTATCTGAAGATGTTAATTAAAAACCGCCTAAAATTACATTTCTTTTTCTCATTTTATGATGTTTTTATATATAACCTATGTGTCCACATAAAGATGTATCACAAAGTCGGCATAGAGATTTTCATAGAGATAGACAGAAAAGCAGCATTTTGAATTTACTTTTGCTTAATAAAATGAAGCATTTCTCACTTTAATTTTACAACAAAAACACAGTCTACTAGGTTTTCATAAACTGGTTCTTGCAACTTCTTTTTAACTTTCTAGCATACAGTTTATTTCAACAGAATTCACCCTGCAGTTCAGTAAACATTCTGTAAACATTCAGCCTGTGCTGGTGCCCATGAAACCAGAGCCAAAGAATCACTTCTGGTCAAGGTGAGAAGCTCATCACTCCTGCCCTGGTCACTGGAAACTCAGAGAAAACAATCGCCCCGGGCTTTAGATCACCTGGGTATGGATACAGCATAGCCATGAACTACCCAGACTTCCTCAAGTCTGTTTACACTAATGCACCTCACCCCTTAAACCCGTAAGATTCAGCTGTTTAGTCCAAAGTACTTTGCTTTCCCTTCTTATGTGCAGTCACTGATTTGATATTTACCAAGCAACTGTGATTTTGCAGCCACTGCTGCACCAAGATTTTTCCATCTACAGATTCTTTCATATATTCAGGTATTAATTATGGCAATACAAAGACTGATAAAGATACTATAAGAATTCTCAACATTCAAAATACACAGAGAACTGTGATAGTAAGATATTTTCCAACTACAGTTACATGCAGCCTCAACATGATGGCATTAATACAAAATAGGAGTTGTTAAAGCAAATCCAGTAGTTAGAATCAGGACCAAGGAAGTATATTAATAACTAGAAAGAAGCATATGAAGAGTTAGTGAAATAAATTGTTGTATGTAATTGTGAATGGTTTAATTTATGGGAAGCATATAAATACTAAAAGGTGAAGAGATATGCGAGTTCACATCTATCCTATTATGTGTAATTGAAAAATATCATCTTGAAATCACGCGCTGCTTAAAAGTTTCAAGACCAAAACTCAATGTTCAGCATGTGAATAATTCCTGAATGAACATGAACTGAGTGCTTAGAGAACTCTCAAATACAGTGACTTTCACTCTGGAGTTCTGTTAATGACATTTTTTTCACACCATAATGGAGAGGAAGCATAATTCACTGAGCTATTTAATCTTCTATAAAGCACTTGAGTCAATTCTATATCTGACTGAACAGAAAGATGCCAAAGAATTAATCATCACCTGCCTCCCAGTTAGAACTGCAAAGGCCAGTTTCCCTTGTTGTGAGGATTCACTTAGCCCTAATTGAAGCAGCACTTAAATATCACTATAGAACCATTCACTCTAAGAATTCTCAGCCATTTCCATCCTCCTCCTGCCATCCTTCTTCCCCATTAAACTGTTTCCTACTTCCAATACAAATAACTCTGTAAAGCTTGCAATGGATTTTTATTGCTGTAAGAATACATATAGACAGATTGCAACTGATGGAGGAGATTTGGAGAGAAAATGAGATTTTTGTCATTCACTCTGTAAATCTGCTTTTGAAACAAAATTTATGAGCATTAATTATTAACATTAAAAAAAAGACAAAATAGCTCTTTTTTCATAATGTTTCTGAAATTAAAATAATATGTGGAACAACTGACTTTTTGAAAATACAGCTTAGGGCCACTAAAAAATTAGATTATCACATAGAACTTATGATAAGTAGGCTTAGAAAAAATCTTAAATAGAAAACAGAAGTTTATAGAAGGCCAGTGAGATTTCATCTGACATGGATTCCACTCATGTACAACAAAATTATGGCAACTTGAGCAGGTTCATCTCTGCAGGAAGTTTTCACTTAAGCAGGATCTGACTTTGGGAAGTGACTAACACTGCCCTGGACAGGAGAACTCTTGCTGTCAATGACCACGTACCTGTGGTCAGCAGAGAGAACTGATTCATGTCTGTGGTGAACTATTTCCTACTAAAAATTAATTAATTGGCACAGATTAAAAGGGCACAAAGTGTCCAAATCAGAGACAACTGTTCATACTGATGGCATCTTTCAACTGAGGGGCTTTGGAGCATTAAAAAGAGAAGTCTAAACAAGAAGAAAACATCCTGGTTTTCTTTCCATTTGCCTAGATTTTTAGTTTCTCCCTAAACTAGACAGATACCTAGAAGCACAAACAAAAAATTCAATTTTGATAGCCATTAGTAAAATCTGTTCTTAATGCCAACTTCTGCATTACATGATTCCTGTTTTAAATGAACTTGAAAATTTGGACTGATCTCATATTAATTTTTACTGCACTTAAAAGCTTGTTTCAACGTCCAAGTGAGGAAAAATTATACTTTTTTCAGTGTATACTAGACTGACTTCCCCATCACAGCAGACTGAATTGTATTTTTGTGAGGCTCTTCAACAGGCAGCCAAATAAATAGCTTTTTCCCTGCTGCATGGTTTGCTGTTTGCTTAAGCAAAAATCCAATTTCTGAAGAAGACTCCAGAAGGGCTAAATTCCCTGCCATTTACAAGTGTCCCATTAGAGTAGCTTTCTATATGGAAATAACAGTCCAAGAGAAGGAGAGAAGGAGTAGGTCTGAGGTCCACTCTTCCTGATGTGTTTTATTATTTCTTTTTCATTTGAAGAGTAGAGCTGTGCTCCCATGAGAAAGAGAGAGTAATATTGGAATACAAATGTCTCAAGAAAATGGAGCTTCTTTAAAAGTAAAATCTTCTCTCTGGCTTTTTTATTGTTTCCCCCCTGTATGTATCAAGGACAAGGGGAGACCTGACAGCTTCAGACTCAAGCTGTCTTTTTTTAAAATGTTTTTAATTAGAAATTCAAATAAAAAACTCCTACTGGGGCAGCACATATTAGAAATGTTGGGATTTGTGCTTGATTGCTGTTTTCTTAAGTAGAAGTTCTCATTTTAAAACAGCTGCAATTAAAAGGATGGGGTGAACAAGACCCTGTGCATCCAGTGGCAGTAAGAATTATCAGTTGCTACTGTTACCACATCTCAAAGGGAGGAAAGGTAGAACAAAAGCTCTTAATGAAAGTTCACGGAAGTGCATTTAATTTAGATCAAATAGGACAGACATTCCAAATCTGCAGGATTAGAATTGACTATTGAAAGAAAGTTCACTGAAATTTAACAGCCACATAATGAACTCTGACATTCATCTACTTTACCAGCGATGTACCTGCATCATGAAACATCCTGTATCAGGTGGCACATCTGTATTTCACAGTGGTTCAACTATGAAAGCTGCTTTTAAATGAATTTTCTTCACTTCAGGATTGTAATAATAATAATAATTATAATAATAAAAGTTTGGAGTTAACAGGGGTTTCTCCTGTATTGACAGGACATTGCTGGGTCACCAGACTGTTCCTGGTAATGGCAAGCAGTGTTTTAGAGAGGTGCCAGGCAGGGAGATGGGAAGCTCACAGCCTGAGCTGGTCACACGGATACTGAGATCCTGTGGGGTCAGGATCACACACTCCCCTGGTGGCTTCCACAGCACTGACACTGCCTTGTCTGAGGGCACCATCATGACATTTTGTTTGCATCCAGAATTTTGATACACATGAGAGCATTTATATTCTGTAGCAGGCAACAGGCACTTAGGAACTTGGCAGGTTCCTAATATCTGATTTCCTGAGTGCTGCTTTTGTCTGAGGATATTTTGCACTAGAATACTGACCAGAAACTCACTGAGAGTTTTTGAATTTGTATTCAAACTCTTAGCTGCAGTGATTGAAGTTGTTTAGTTTTGGCCTCTGGATTACTAATAGCATTTATAAAAAAGTGATTTGAATTTGAGAATTCATCACCTTACCTGTCTTCTGAAAAGGAGTTATGTGCATATACTCTATGCATATTTAAATTTCAGAGCTTAAATATGTATTTGAACTGTATTCAGAACTGTCTTCTTGAACAAAGAGGGAATAAGAGGCCTTTGAGGAAAAGTAGGAAACTGGCATACATAACACCCAAGTAAAAAATGAATGGAAATCACTGAAGAGTTAAATTTACATAAGATGACCAGGGTTCATAGTTGAAACAAAAATAAAACCTGTTTTTTTTTTTTTTTTTCTTTTTCACACTGCATCAAAATAGGACCATGACATGAGAAATTACTGGAAAATTTATTTGGTGTAAGACAAAGCTCCTAGAAACTCATAGTACCATTTGATGAGAACAAGTGAATTGAAAAATACTTCTTGATGAGAATTTACTTTTACATCCAAAAGCCACTTCAGAACAGGCCCTCTGCAGAGCACTGCTTCTGTTTTGACCAAAGCCAGAACGCGTGGAGCTCTGTGTCTCTTTTTCCATTAATTTGTGCACATGTTAAGTGCATTTTAGTGTTTTATTATGGTGAGAATATCATTTGGTAGAAAGTGATAACCAGACTTTTCTAAATGTAATCTACTAGTGAGGTTTAAAAGTTCAGATTTCTGAAGGGTCAGTTTGAGATACCTTCCTTTGTTAAGCTGTTTCCTACATATGTTCCTTTACCTTATGTTATTAATGTACTATTTCTCCTTTATAATTTAATTTGTTGCCTTCTACAGTAGATCTAAGGTGTCTGCCTTAACATATTTATGTACCATTTACAAAATACATTTATAAACATAATAAACCACTTTTGGACCTTTGAGACTGAAAAATCAGTAAAATATTATGAGATATGATTTTTTTTTATCTTAATACTAGAACTTATTTCCCTGAAAGTACAGAGAGTAGTCTGTTTATTTTAATTAATGCCAATAAACAAGAATCCTACCTAGGAAGATTTGTGAGTTTTCCCTTACAAGAATAGGGCCCTGGTTCTCTAGAAAATACATGCATGCAGGCATTTCACCTTTGAATAATTTCTTTAATATTTAGAAGAATACAGAGCATAAGTAATTTTTAATAAGAACATAATTTTTTAATTCTATTTCCTAATGAAATTTAGACTTTAATGATTTTAATGTAAAAATTTTATATTAAACTTTAAAGTGAATGTAGTAAAAAAATTACCAGTGCTTAGAGGTATTACAGATCTCTGTAAAATTCTGAAAGTTGAGCTCAAGGCAATACTCATAAACAAGGAATTGTGCTGAACTTATTCAAATAACCTATCATGATTTTGCCTTAAATGTGTAATTATATATTTTTGGATTCTATTATTTTCATACAGTTTCTTGGTTTTGTTTAGGAGATTACTGTTTTGAATTTATACAAGCATTACTATCACAGAATATCTTTAAACATCTATTCTGATGTTTGGAGAAAAACAATTAAAAGCATTATAAAACTTAAAAATGTATACATCTTCATATAAATTATCATTAAGAAATATTATCTAAATTATCTGTAAAGAAAAGTTTTCAACTATGGTGTACTTGGTGCTAATTTTTTTTTTTTTTACATACCTAATGAACTGATGTAAAGTTGCTGCATGTTTCATACACCTCAGAGGTACCATTGTTCAGTTTGAGTTTAAATTCCCCTTGGATGTCAGTAGGTGTTGTATCACATTACCGCAGTTTAAAAACAAGAGAGTACATTGTGGAGAAATACCAACAACTCCTGGAGCAGTGACTCGCTAGGATTGGATACGTGTTGCAATGCCTTCATTCTTAGCTACATTAATTCCCAGTACCTGAAACATTGCAGGTTTTTTAGGGTATGAGGAGGGAATTCTGTCTTTAAAAATTAGTCCTGTGTTGAATTGTTAAAAAGACAGTTGAATCCAATGTGTGTTGCTTGTTCAATATGTGTATCTGACTTCAGGTAAATTCTAAATATCAGCATGATCAATGCCTAGAGTCAGTTCAAAACACTTTGGCCCTAAACAATCATGATTGACAAAATTGCCCATGTTTGTGAATTTTTTATTTCTGCCCATAGGTTATTTTTTTTAAATGCATGAACCAAAATAGCTGTACTGAAATATAGGTACTAACTTTATTATGTGAATATAATTGTGTCCAAGGGCAATCCCTACTATAGTTCCTGAAGAATTCTTAGTGTCAAATAAGTGTGAGATAGATTAAGAAAATAAAAATAAATTTTAAAACCACGAACAACAAACAAACCAAAGCCACAAACAAACAAAACCCCATACAAACAAACAAACAAGCTCACTCCCTTTCACACCAAATAATAGATATTAGCTATTTCTGAATTGACTCATTCAGAGTGTCTTGGTCAGATTGTCAGGAATTAAGACTTTTTAGATAACAAAATTTTAAAATAGTGTCCTAACTACATATGTATATGACTAAAGATACCTCACAGTGAAATTTAATATTATCAGAAGGTGAATCCAGCAAATCTGGGGGATTTGTAAATAATTTTCCTTGGCTGATAAATGAAGAACTTTTGAAACAATTTAATCTATCCAGAGATGTGACTGTTAGTTTGTATTGTCCAGGGCTGATTATGGAAGAAGTTCTAAAGCAATTTAATCTGTTCAGGGGTGTTAAACAAATATGTCAACATTCATTTTACATTTGTGTCTACCACAGCCAAATTAGAAGAATACTGGAAATAGATTGCAGTGCTCTGTTTGCTCAAGGAAAAAATAAGTCAATATGCTTCATATTTTATAGAAGATGCAAACTCCTTTGTAAGATGAATGCTTTTCAGATTGAGCTTTTCAGTAGCTTTACTGTGTAGATTATGGTCTGGCATTCTGCCATGTAATGATATATAACCTTATAGCTCACTATTATGCAAATAACAATTTGGCTGGGAGGATTGAGTGCTTAGATTTTCTCTAAGGACTATCATATATTTCAAACTTCTAACACCAAATTATATTTGACATTTAATTTGAACTCAATTTATGTAGAAAAATAATTTTAGAAACCCTCTTGTGTAAATTTCTAATAAGTGTTACATTTTAATTTTTTCCTTTTTTCATATGTAGATATATATGTGCAGGGGAGGTTTAATTTGGATTGACAGGGAATACATCATTATATAGTACACCATGTATCTGGAAGGGTATTCTAAGCCAGGATCTCCCAGTACAAAGTAAAATATATATGGAAAACAATAGCAAAAATGTTAAAATTCATACACACATCTGCTATTAATTAATTCTTACAAAATAAGACTGGCAGGTACACATGCATTAAACCATGTTGTACAGGGAATTAATAATGGAGAGTGGTGGATGAAATATAATGAAGTTCAGGAGCTGGTAATTAATCTGGGAAAGGTCAGTTCTAACCTGCACTCTTCCTTCAACCTCTGTCAGATTTACCTGGTGGGGCCAGTGCTGCACTCATGGGAGAGATCATTTCATCTCCACTCCATCCCCACCAAGAACACCAAGACTGAATCTGGCAGAGTTTTTTCCTTACCAGGGGTCAGGCTCCCGATCCAGAAGCTGGTCTGACAGCACCTCTGAGTATTTGCAACCTGCAAATTCACAAGCACTAAATCTGTCCTATTCTTTTTCTATCCTTATGTGTCCACATAGTGTGAAGGATTAGATTACTTACTCAGAAGTATTTATTTATACTCTTCTGTTGCTTTGTCTCATCTTTATTTTACTATCTTACACTTAAATATTTGTTGAGAGCTTTTGCTACCTCAAGTAAGCACAGTCAAAGGTTGATCATATCATGTTACAATCTGAGGTTCTAGGTTGTTTAATACTGTCCTTATTTAAGTTTTATGTTAATAAAAATATAGAAAGAAAAAAATATAGGAAACAGATTTCCAGTTCTGCTTAAAAAGTGCATGGTTTCTTGATTAAAAGTGGAATGTCTTTAAAGTCTTCATGAATTTCACAGTAGAGCGTACATCTAGAAAACTAAAAAAAAGCAGCCAATCAAATTTAAAAAACCCAAACTCAACAAAACCACAAGAAACAAAAACCACAAAAAACCCCAAAAAATAAAAAACCAAACAACAACAACAAATAAAAAACCAACATCAACACAAAAAAAAAAAAAAACCACAAAAAATTGTGTAATTGAGAAGTTTCCTGTAGCTCCATACCTCTGACAGGTCAAAATTAGTCCCAGTCTGATGATTTTCATACCTTTGGGAATGATGGGTGTCACTTTAACAAGTATTAGCAGAGCTGGAGCACAGGCCAGATATTGTGGTTGAGTGTCTGTGTACACTTTAATGGATGGTGATTTGGGTAAGAGTTTTTCAAAGTTTTATTTCTGGACACGTCCCTGAACATAGTATGTACAGACCTTTAAAGTCCTGTGCCTAAAGCCAGGACTCTGGTTGATCCACTACCATGTCAACAAATGACTGTTGGAGATGGAGGATAATGTAACAATCAGAACAAGGTGGGAGAAGATAGCAAGAAGTTGAGGCAGAAAATTAGAATGGTTCTAACTGCTACAGGATTAATGTTACATTAATAACACCATGACCAGTAATCTTGGGGGTTTACTGTACAAAGAGAACAGGTACCCAAGGGCCTTGAAACTCCTGTATGACATAAAATCTCAAATAGTTTGCTTGTTCAGTAATCTTACATCTCTTACTCTGCATGAAAAACAACAACAATGCAGCTTAAGATGTCTCCATAATAATTTCTCCCTCACTCTTTGATGTCAATATTTGTTTCTATGCAACAATGATCCTCAAACATCAGCAGCAACAGTGAAAACTGTGGCATGGAGGAAACTATCTCCAGCTCCAGTAATATTGAACATTGATAGAATATTGAATATTAGAATATTGATTCTGCTTTGTTATGATAGTCTTTTCAGTCTGTTGCTGTTCACTTTTCCTCAGGCATGTCAGCCAGTGTTTCCCTTCCACATGTTTCTCAAGTCCCTCTATCATGCATTCTTTCATTTGCTCAATCTCAAGTGGCATTCTTCTGCCAGGCTGTGCAAAGGGATCAGTACATTTTTGAAAGGACTTCTATGTTTGATGCATACCAGTAATGTCTTGGAAAGAATAACAGGAAAAGGTGCTTCAACACTTTCCAATGGATGGTTTATGTAACAGGAAAGGGTAGATGGAAATTTACTTTAAAAGAACTGATTTTAAAAAATAAACACCCAAACAAACTAAAGAATTTAAATTCGCTTGAATTGTGGGAAGACTTCCATTAAGTGAGCACTGAATTTGAAGTAAAGTGAAGGTATTAAAAAATCCCAAGACAAGAATACTCTTGTAGTCTGTTGCTGTTTGGGGGAAATGTGATCTTGGAATGTTATGAGAATCTCTGTGGTAATGAAAGACTTTAAACACTGTGAGTGCTTATTTGACAATTGCAGCCTTGCCAATGCAAATGTAGCTAAAGATTTATCATGGACTGTGTTATCAAATTAATTTTTCAGAATTTTATCCTGTGGCAAAAAATTCATATCTCGGAGATTCCTGTCTTTCCAGCCCTTCACCTAAGAGAAAACTTTCTCTTGGTAGCTTGTTCTAAGACAATTGGTCATATAGTAGATTGGGATGGTACAAAAAGCACAAATCCCTGTGTCCAGTTTTATTATTTTTTCCTTTTTTTTTTCCTTTGTTTTTTCTTTTATTGCTAGGTCCTATAATACAACCTTGATCAAAATTATTAGCTTAATATTGCAAACCAAAATTAACCTTCCATAAATCTTGACATAATGACATGCTGGGCAGGTAGAGCTGAAAATGGCTCAAAGACTTTTCAGTTCATCTACAGTGATATCCACTGCTCCTATGTAAATAAAAGTATCTTAATAATTCACATTGAAACTATAGAAAAATCATGCTTCTAGAGGTGTGAATCAAAGAGGGAAAACAAAACTGAAGTGATATTTTCTTTTCTAAGCAAAAATAACTTGTATTTTCTGTTTTGAAAATCCTTACATATCAATAGTTTCAAGCAACTTCAGTTTAAGCATTTAAAACTGATTTG
Source organism: Toxostoma redivivum (assembly GCA_013397375.1). NCBI lineage: Eukaryota > Metazoa > Chordata > Aves > Passeriformes > Mimidae > Toxostoma > Toxostoma redivivum. The sequence goes on from VXBI01001219.1 coordinate 2,084,659, forward strand.
TGCCTACAGTTAAAGATAAAATTTCCCTATCAAAAAGTTCAGCAGCATGCCATGAGTTTAGGAGAAATTATTGTGATCAGAGTCCATAAAATAGACCATGAGACCTTGTCTAGCTTTAAAAAACGATCCTGAAAATGATCTAGGCATGGCAATGCACAGCTCAGATCATTAGTCCATGCACCACTTTATTTAGTGAGATTTCTTGTTTTGCCCAAGTCAAATAATTAAAGATAGCTAAATATACATTAATTATAGTCATATCTGCTGTGTACAAATACTCAAAATCAGTTTGAAGAAGGGTAGAAAAATCTACAGCCCAGGTTTTTATGTGTATTTGTTGCATTATCATATAATATCATAACATACATGGTGCAGACGGTTTGATTTCTTTTTCCAATTTAAAAACCCTCCAGGAATTATCATACCTAGAATATGAAACTTAATTTCCTTAATCTAGAGCAAACAACAGTGTGCAGTGATTGACCCACCACATTCTTTATATAAACAAAAAGCATTTTCTCCTTTAGAAATACTGACAGAAAAAAAGTGTAGATGAATCAGATGATGCTGTTCCAACATTAACTCAAAATACCACATGGGATGGTTCTCCCATCATTAGAACTATGAAAATAGTTTACAGTGAATAATTTCCTCAATAATATTTTCTTATTCTACTCACACAATGTCTGTGAGAAGACTGCAGCTTGCCTAAGTTGAAACCTTTCACTTTTCATTAGTTATTTAGGGAAAGACTTTGGAATAATTCAACTGCTGTTATTTTATTTATTTATTTATTATTTGTGTTTAAGTTTTGATTTGTGACAGTATTCAACTGGATGCATTCAGGTACTGGATGAGCATAAGTGAAACAGAAGACCTTGTGAATACAGTTATTTTAAAGATTCCTACTCTACATAAGAACTCGTCTTTTTCCCACCCAGGACATCCTCTCTAGCAGGGAAAACAACTGAAATTAGGTAAAGTAAGGTAAATATCAAATATTTTCCTTATTGTGTCTTGCCTATATATTTCTACATATTTCTTTTCCTGTGAATATCTGAAAAAAGCACTATATTATGTAAGAATTCTGCTACGGAAACAGATATAAATACACAGAAATAACACTAAATCAGGAACAATAGCTAAACAAGGGGTAGTGAAGACACTATCATAGTCTGAGAAAGAAACATGATAAGAAATTTTTTTATATAGAAAGGGAAAAAAATCCAAACCAATTTTTTACAAATGCTTTGAAGTTAGTTCATAAAAAGTGCTGACCTTGCTGTAACCTATGGGGTGGCTGGATGCACAGAGACCAGATACTGTGCTTTTAATTACTCCATATTAACTATAAACTCAGATTCAAATTTAGCATGCTGTCAGCAAAAATACTGCTAAGAATATTATTTAAGCAATTAATGATATTAGTTTAAAAATCTGCTATTTTATGCACAATGTAACAATGGACTCTCAAGTTTTCATGCAAGAATCCATTCTAGGGAATTTTTTTGTGTGCATATCTGTTTGTTGACAATCGAGAAAAAAAGCACACAAAAATAGAAATCCTGCCATGTTGCAAATCAAATTGAACATATACAAACTCAGAATCAAAATTCCAGTTAAAATAAACCACAAATCCTTAGTATTTCTGCTCATATTGTTATTTATGATGAAAACTTGCTTACCATAACAGCCAGAAATTTTGACAGATCACTAATTCATAAAAACATGTCTTGCTTTATAAAATATGTGACACTGTTGGGAATATATTATGAAAGTGATCTTGAAGGAACAAGATGCTCTGACTTCAGTTACACAAACCAAAAAATACAGACCTCCCTGATACCTAAAGAGAGAATCAGGATAGAACTGTACACCTCATATTCAGGGTTCAACTTTAGGACACACAGAGCTAAAATGATTATATTCTAACCTAAAAATGGGTAATATTTATGGAAGTAATCATAGTATTATAATTTAGTAGTCATATGGTTTTTTTTGATATGTAAATACTTAGAAAAAATATTAGCAAAATCAGGCAGTTGACAACCTTGTCCAATACTTTGCAATATGACTTCAGTGTTTGTGTTAGTTAAGCACAGTCTACAGATCAAAAATGTTCAAATATTCAATCTAGTCTAGTGACTCACTCGGTATAATGAGATAGTAATGTTTTAATGTGATTACATCAAGACTAGTGCTAAGCCTATTTACAGCATATTTTCTAATCCTAGAACCACAACAGGATTTGACAAGTTTAATTTTCACTACAAATGATCTAAAACTACCCATTACATTTCAAAATCCTGAGACCATGGTGTGCCATATAATCCATGTTCTTAACACAGCAAACCACAAAGACTGCAAGTGGAATGACTCTGAACTGAGCATAAAATATTTATTAGAAAGGTAGCCAGAGGATGGAGAAAAGTTACTTTTACTTCTTTGCAAAGTATTTGCTCTTTTTCAAGCAAGGAGTTTGAAAACTCAGAAATATTGACCGGTTCTATAAATGTGCAGAACAGGTAGTTATGGTTCCACGGAATCACACACCTTATCACCTGTTCTTATAAGAACAGTTCTCATCATGGAAATGAAGAAATATTTCTATATTGAGATACAAATGTAAGTGACTTGATCACTACATAGGGTAACAATGTCAATGCCAATTTTTTCCACTGAAGAACTTAATTTATTCACCTCTAAACAGTGAGAGCCATAAGTCATGCTGGTCTGTGGATCTCACATTGGTGTTTTCAAAAAGTATGTTATGCAAATTTTTACCTCTACATAAATAAGAACACAGGAAATTTTAGATATTCTCCTTTCTGAGACACATCCACACACTTGTGATTACTCTGCTCATGCTGTAGAGGGATGAATCTCAAAAAGGCAAGAGACTCACCTTCCAATTATGTTACATGACCCAACAGCTGGTGCTACTACAGCAAACTAAAAGCATTTCCTCTCCAAGAGCTGCTAATACAACATTTCTAACTGATCTTTTGGTCAAGCACTAAATAAAAACAAGCATTTCTTCACAATAAACAGAGTGACATGTTGTCATATATAGAGAGGGAAAAAAAGGCGGGGGGAAGGGGTGAGTGAGCTGTTTGCCTTCTGGATATGAGGTTTATCCTAAGACACTTAAAGGAATTCATTAAATCCATTTAGCAACTCTTCAGTATCACCAGCATGTGCTTCTCTGGTAGAAAGCAAGAGAACCAATCTTACAGCAGAGTGCCTAGAAGAATATTTCCTGTGCTTTGTCAGACTGAGTTTCAGCTAATAAGGAGTTCAATTTCTTATTGCCACATGTCTTTTTCAGAAGTTTATAACAAGGAATTAGTATTTTCCTCCAAAATTTTCTTCTCTCCCCCAGCTGTTCAGACCAAATCTACATTAACTCATAGAATGACAAATGGCTTTGGTTACTCAATCAGTTACTTATAATTCTGCAATATGCTCAACTAAGTTTCTCTTCTCTGGGTTTAACTGTCACATAGAGATATAGACCACTCATTCCTGCTGCATAAATATGCATAAATGCTTTCAGGAAACATACCAAGACAGTAATAACATCCCTCTTTTTGCTAAATCAATTTTTACTAATCTCTACATGATCTTAGAGTCCACGAAGAATATTGATCATGAGACAGGAACTCGCCCACCTCTTTCAACCCAGGCAACAGTGTCACAGACTAGGAAAGACAGCTGGCAGATCAGCCTCAGAAAAAAACTCACAACTCCCTAAAAAAAATAAATTTGTAAATAAATAATTGAGAAAAAAACCCCAACCCCCCTCAAAAAAAAAGCAAACCACAAAACCCAACACAAGACCCACCTAAAAATGCAGCACCATTGATGTTTTCATGGAGCCATAAAATGGGCAGGCAACTTATAAGGGGTCAATAACTCCCCAAGGATTTCTGAAATTTAAATGGACTCCAGTGCTAAGTTGACAGGTTTCAGACAGAGTCACAATCCTTTAAATTATTTTACAAGGCTTTCCTGTGCAAGAATGAACCCTGTGGAAATATCCATCATGTATGATCCTTGGAAAAGTTTCTTCAGTCTGATGGTGCTCTTTGTGATGAGAACAGACATTTTGGAAGTAGAGAAGTCACACAAAGTTGCAGAGCTCAGGAGAGAAGAACAGATGGTTTCACTAATGAGATTTCTAAAACACACCCCCTATCCTTGGTGGGCAGAGTGCAGTAGCTAAAATGTTCCAGTGATTATTTTCTTAAATAACTAGACCTTTTTAAACAGATATACATAGCAAAATGTATTAAATTTTAGATATCAATAAGCAAAAGTTCTGGTTTGTTTTGTGTTTTTTATTTTTCTTTCTTCATGCCATAACAGTCTCAAAAAATCATGAGGCTGTATTTTCACACTGTTAACAGTTACAATTTACAAAGGCTGAGCTCACTGATGGTAGGCATAAACAAGTAGGTATTATCATTGTCAATAAAGGCAACTTCAACTTTTGGGGTTGTAATTTTTGAAAACTTTTTTGTAATTTTTAAAAAATTTTATTTAAAATATGCTGAACAGGGGGTAATTTATTCTTGCAAGAAATTGAATCAGCTGCTGTGATAAGTAAGTATTGTGATATGCACTTGATGACTTCTAGAAAACAACTAATTCTGTAGGATTTAACTTTCTAACAACAAATTAATACCAATTTACTCTTACCTTAAATTATTAAATGGCATTTTTAATTTGCATTATGGACAAATAAGACATCTAAATCACTGGAACTAATTATCTGATTTGTAAGAGAGTTCCTGAAATGTTCTTTATTTATGTGCATTTGTGCATTTGCTGGTCACTTTTTTCATGGTATAATATCAATATGAGCATTTTTAGGAAAAAATAAAAAAGAAAAATAAAATCACCAAAAAATTAAACCATGATTCAGTATGCAATCAACATATCTTTCAGCAAATACATCTGGTTGGAGACCAAGCAGTTTTAGCCTTTTACTGTAGACTCTTACTAGCATATTCTTGCTCAAAGTATGATACTGATCCTTTGCTTTCTCACAAAAAAATTATAAATTGTAAAAACTAAATGCAAGAAGACATTGTTGCTATTTGGTAACCACACCTTGTATTGCTTTGGAGATTACCTCAGTGCCTCTGAGGTGGAGTAATGACATTCCCAGCACTCCAGGTGGATAATTACCATTTCAGGAGGGAGCTCGTGTGAAGGGCTGCTGCCCAGCACGGGTCCTTCCCGTGTGCAAATACTCGGTCCACGTGTCACAGCTGAGAGAGGCCATTCAACAGCGCCACTGCTCTGAATTCTCTGGGACAAATCTCTACCAGCAGAATGTTTTGTACTGCTGCACAAAAAGCCTTTTAACTGATATTGTTATTTTCTATCAATTTTGAAATAAGCTCTTCCATAACATGTTAAATAGCAGCCAAAAGGCAAATCAGTAAAAGCCAGCTTCCACAGTGCATGGGCAGCTGCGTTGCCTTGCCTCACCTCCAACTGAAAGGATGATGTAAAAAGAAAAAACCACCCATCAATGGATGCTGGACATATGTCCAAACCTTCCACTTCTACATCCTGGCTATTAAATAAATAACACAGCCAATGGCACTGCCAAAGGCACCACAGCTGTTTGGGAATTTAGACTATTCCATACTTAATTCCAAAATAATGACAAATAATGAAGGTGTTATTTTAACTCTTGGGATTATTTTTTTTCTTTTAACATAATAATAGTAATAATAATAATAATAATAATAATAATAATAATTTTTGAGGGGAGAATCTGTAATTTCAAAGTATAAAATTCCATAAGTCCTTAAAAAGATAAAAGCAATAAACACTGCTAAAACATCTACACAACTTTAAAAGCCACAACCCTTTCCATAGCACTAGAGTGTTTTTTGGGTAATTTGCTCTGTCACCATAATTCTGGTAGGAAATATTTGAGCATTTTCTCAGGAAACTGCTTATCTCTATGGTCCATACCCATGATTAAAATTTCTAGTAGAATATAAGTTTTGCAAATTTTTGTGAATTTATTATCAGGAGTGAATACAGTTCTTGAAGTTAAGAGTACCAAAACTTTTACAATTACTTAAAAGTCTAAGTGGGAGATAGTACATTTCTGAAAGAAAGACTAGTTTGACAGCATTAATCATGAATCAGTGCATCATTCCTGTTTTTGCAGCTACAAATGCACTGAAAAAACATAGTGATTGTCTGGGATCAACACACTTATTCCTAAAGGAAGAAAAATCTGAATGTTTAAGTTATTATTTTCTCTCTTTGATAATTGATTAATTTTACTTGGTAGAATTAATTAGTTTTAACTGATCCATTTCTGCTAGTTATTAGTTTAAAGAAGATAAAGGTTCTGATGTTAGCCCATTCTCCTCTAGGAATTTAATTTTCATTTTTTCCATTAGTCTTAGCTATGGTGAGCAGCTGACACTCCTTCCCAGAGATCTTTTTTGAAAACAAATGCAATCCAATTATGAGGTTTACAGAAAACCTCCATGAATGCAAGGCAAGAACAAACAAGAATATTTCACCTCTAGTTAGAATATACTTGTCAAAACAATTTATGCACTGAAATTATGCCTTCTCTTTCCTTACAATACCTTTAGATGTGCCATTTAGGAATGTCTCAATACCTTAATACAAAATCTAGGTTATGTTTAACAATTCATAAACAATTTACTATGGTTTTTTGCAAGTCTTGGAAGCAGGCATTCCTCACTGCTCTCGAAGAACCTGTCTTGGTTAAGTACAAGCTCTTAAACTCATAACAATTTTCTACATTAATTATTATTTTATAATCCTTTATCTTCTGTTATACTGCCCTCATTTTATATAACAGATAAAAAGATGGGAAAAACATTTAGAACTTGAATCTCTGAAACTCTCAAGCTACAACTTAGAAATACTGACCTGAGCTACAAGTTTTCAGAAGTCACAGCTGTGCGTAATTTATCTGTGTAAATTATGTGCAATCTATCACTTGGATGTTATGGAAACTGCATGAATAAGTAAAATTGCATGACTAGAATGAATGAATACTAAGTGATAGACACTCCATTCCTGAGCAAGTCTTTATTGCATGTGTCTAGTATGGTGAGGAAGAAGCTGCCAAATGTTGTGTGAGTTGAACCACTGAAGTAAAAGAATCCTCTGAAATGTACTGCATAGTGTCATATCATTACTGTAAAATGGTAATTACTTCTTTGGGGGAAACTCTCATATCTGTGCATTCAATAGGCTTCACTACATCAGGGGTAACATCTTTGGCAGATGATCTAGGATACCCTTTGTGTCAAAAGTTCAAAAGCTATTTCAGAAACTTCCCTGAATCCAGTGCCAGCTCCTTTTGCTAACCAACAACTCTTAAAATAGAGACTAAAACAAAGACTGCTGTTGCACCGAGGCTTTTACTTAAATAAGTTGCAATATTGATGGTGTTTATCTGTAATTAGGACAAGATAAGAACTTGCCACCAAATAGCTGAAGCAGGTATTGGAAATGTTTTATACTCACAGTATGCAAACGGGTTCAAATTCAAATTTAACCTGATTTAACACTCACCAAAACCAAAGCATGCATATGTCATAAAAATATAGTTACTTTGAAAAACATGGCACTGGATTGTAACTGGATTAGAATCTGATGACTCTTGTAAAAGTCCTCACTGTCTGCAGTGAGAACAAATATGGAGGGCATTATATATGGATTTTTCTGCTTGCTCTAAGTACTTGGCTCTGCCAGCTAAATAGCTGGAGCAGAAACTTAAGTTAAAACCAGTTCTAATGGCAGCTGGTTACATACTTAAGCTTCTGTGGTGTGTCTATATACTATGCAAACCTTAAAAAAAGCACATGAAATAACCTGGTTTCATTGTATAGAAAAGCTCCCTTGCCCAATGTACAGCCAAACTTAGGTCAGATAGGAACAACAGAATTGAACTAAACATAGAGCCATGAGATCTAAAAGTATGATCAATGATTTTTTTAAGAGCACTTTTTATTCATACTTTAGAATAGTTTTATTTTAACAGCACTGTTGTTGGTTTAAGGTTGTATGTGTGAAAATAACACACAGGCATTTCAGATAAGGTCTCCAAAGGATAAGCAATAAATTAATTGGACTAAAGGATGAATGTGAGAAGCTTTATAAATTGCTAAATCCATTGCCCTGGGTGAAGCATATGGATGTCCTTGCAGGTATTTGTTATTGATCCGGAGAACTGCATGAAACAAGTGAAGGAAAAAGCAATGTTTATGTTATTTATTTGTGGTTTTTTTAACAACACAGTAAAGTAGGTTAAACTACTTATGTCAGCTATTAAAAAAAGTCTTCATAAGGAGTCCATTGGAGCATCTGATTGCTTTACTAACTAGCTTTTGATAATATCATAATAGAAAATGAAATTTCTTACATTTTTATTTTAGATCAAACAACTATATTGATTAGAGTGACAAGTCCAATCAGACCAAGAAAAAATAAACTACAGTTCATGTTAATGATACTCCAGACAAGAATAGAAAGTTACTTTGCTGGCTTTGGCTGGGGTAGAGTTAATTTTCTCCACATGAGCTGGTATGGGCTGCTTTGGATTGTGCTGGAAATGGTTTGCTAACACAGGGACGTTTTCCTTGCTGCTCGGCAGGGCTCACACAGAGGCAAAGCCTTTCCTGCTCCTCACCCCTCCCTAGCAATGAGGAGCCTGGGGGTGCCCATGGAGCAGGGAGGGGACACACTGGGACAGCTGACCCTGAGTGACCACAGGGATACCCCAGACTGGATGGAATCATGCTCAGTGTATAAACTAGGGGGAATAAGAAGGAAACAGGGGCATGGGGCACCTTCTTAATGAGAGTGTCTTCCTAAGTAACTGATGCACGTGATGGAGCAGTGCTTTCCCAGGCACTTGCCTGCCCATGGCATGTGAGGAATTAATTCCTTATTTTGCTTTGTTTCATGCTTTACTTGTTAAATTTTATTTATCTGAAGCCACGACTATGTACACTTTTAACCTTCTGATTCTCTCCTCAGTCCTACTGAGTTCTGTGTGGCTGATTTGCTGGCTGGGATTAAACCACAACAATTGCTTACACTCACTATTAGTGCTACTCCAAAAACTTTAAAATAGCAAAAGTCCTAGTGACTTTTGTTTCTTAATTTGAACAAATTTTTTATTATCATCTCTAGGACAGGCTAAGAAGCTATGAGGATCAAATGCCACATTGTACCAAGGAAACAATAAATGTAATCTCAGTGGATATTGCAGTTGGATAGGCAAAGAGAGATGTATTTGGGAGACTGTAGCTGAAAGATACTCAGAAATAAATGAACAGAAAAGGGAATCTTTGAACAAGCACAATCATTCCAAGCCAAGACAAAAAGCCATTTGGTTTAACACCTTGTCCATTGTAATATCACTATTTAAACATCTCCATGGTAAAAAAAAGAGAGAGAGAGAATCACTGTTATTTGCTCTCTAAAAATAAAGTGATTAAAATTTAAATAGTTAAATAATATCTGCTCTGGTCATAGCTCTTCCAGTTCACAGCCATTCCTAATAAAACTAAGTATCTCCTCTAATATTGCTGGTAGCATATTAACATATATAGCTTAGCAAGTAGTATAAAGGTAACAATTGCAATTGCTTATTGTGCCAGAGACACAGAAAATGCAGTGAAAGAAATCTAGTTTTCCTGAACAATAGTTCATATATAAAAACATGTTTTAAAGTAAGACTGTTCAAGCAGGATGGAAACAAATTCATTATAATTCATTCTGCATAATATTTGGGAGGATTCATTAATTTTCTTTCAGCTTTAAAGGCAGTACATCCTTCCACTTTTTCCTGTGGGACTGAAGCAGTACCCACAGAAGAGGAACAGAAATATTGCTCAGCTTACTTGGAGATGCAGAGATTCATGGGATGGTGTGAGATGTGTCTGAGGATGCTGAAGGATACCCTAGGAAGGCTTTTGGCACAGTCTCCCAGAGCTGTCTTGTCACCCAGCTGGTGAGTGACAGCTGGAGATGTGGACAACAAGGCAGGTAGAGAATTGACTGGACTGCCAGGATCCACAGTGCCTGAGAGTCCAGCTGACAATCCGTACACAGGGGTGTATCTCAGGGCTCAGTGTGGGGACTAACACTGGGAATTGCCTTCATTAATGCAGGACATGTGAGGACAAAGTGCACTCCCAGCAGAATTCTGGATGTCAGCAAATTGAGGGGCATCAGTCGATATGAGGGGGACAGGGCTGCTGTCCTAAGGGACTGGGACAGACTGCAGACATGGCTTGAAAGGAAACCATTGAAGTTTAGCAAAGGCCTTACTAATAAAAGATACTGACACACTGGAATGAGTCCAGTGGAGACCACCAGGATGGGAGGGGATAAGGAATATGGAATACATGAAAGGCATCAAGAGGTATGTTTGTTCAGCATTAAGAAGAGGGCACTAAGGAGACATATTACTGCTCTCTGCAACTTCCTGCACTCTGGGAGACACAGACTGACAAGCAAAGAAAACATGTTGGAACATGGAAATCCTGAGAAATTAGGAGAAAATTATTTGGTTTTACCATGAGGGTGGTCAAATATGCCCAAAGAGGACACAGAATCTCCATCACTGAAGGTGTTCAAGACTGTGATTCTATATAACTCAAATGGATGAGCCCTGAACATCCTGGTCTGAAGAGAATAACTATAACAAAGGGGTTAGACTACTTAACCTCCAGAGGTACTTCTCAAACTAAATTTTTACATGATTCTGCAAGAGCAAAAGATCTTAACAAAAAGAGGAAAAAACCCAGTGAATCCATGATACTGATCTATCATTTGGTTTCTTTTTTTATTTTTCTTTTCCTTCAAGTCAGTATTGCTATACTAACATTAGTCTCAGCCTTTATTATTACATAAAACATTCCTTTATTCAAACGTAATGAAAAGCTCATTATGACTTCCCAGCTACCAGTGCAAACAGTGTAATGGTAATTGTATCGGTCTTCCTTCTATTCCAATACTGCTCTGAAAGTTGTGTCCCTCAAATGAATAATTACCTACAGAATAATTAAATGTTGCTGATATGGTCTACTCATCCCACTTGTACATAGAAACAGCAAAGTCTGTCTTCCCTGAAATCTATCTCCGTCATGTTGGATAAGCTTACTGCCCATCACACGGCTGGCATCGATCCCTGCTCAATTACAGATGAACATAGCACCATATTAAAAGACAAATAAGGTTTAATTTTAATCACAGACAGCCTGTAAGTCCATGTTCCATTATAGATTAAAAGAACCAATTATTTTTAAAAGTAAAGATTTAATGAAAGGCCTTACTAATATATAGACACATTGCTCCCTCTGCATTCTAAGACAGACTCTGCAACAATGTTCAAAATTGCTGCAAGCAATCCAAGCAAGGCATGTGGATGCAACTTGGAGAAAAACGTTTTTCCTTCAAATACAAATACACTTTCTCAACAGGGTTTCTTTTGCAAGATTTCTCTTTCAAAAGAATAAAATCACAGACCATTTATAATCAACAAATTAACTCTGTGGCCAGAGTTTTATTGTTACTAAGACAGAGTAAATGCAAAATAATTGCACTGAAGGAGGCAGAAATTCCACACTAATGACATGGAATGTGGCTGAAATCACTTTATCCCAGACTCAGAAATGTAGTTAGGAACGTAATTCTCATTTGAATTCAATGGGAGTTAGGCACCTACACATCTCTGAATCAAGACATTGTAGCCTTCCATCTGTAACAACAGGACTTGGCTTGCATAATTAACTGTAGAATCTAGGGCATTATAATTTTTATTTTCTTACTATTCATTCTTTAGCACTACTGTCCAATCTTTCTTGTTTATTGAGGTAAAATAATGTTTGTGAGACTGTGAACTAGTAAAATTTTAGCTCTATAATGTTGTTGATATTAGCACTGAGATAAAAACATGTATATTTTAGAGAGACATCTACAAACTAGGTAATCCAACAATGCTATGCTTAATAATTAACAGTACTATGAATGCAATTCCACTTGTACAGAGAAAGCACTAGAGGTTTTATATATATATATATATATATGTATATATATACACAATGTTAACCTCCCAATTTTTAAAGCTGTTTTTTATATAATGCCATGCTTTCTTTTAGGAATTTCACATATAACATTCAACCAGAAATGCCTCAATGCATTGTAAAGTCTCTTCATTTTTCTAAATTTGGACAGGCCTTCTTTAGAAAGTAAAAACAGTCAAAGCATCATTTACCAACAGACGTTATATCAATCTTACAATTACCATTCACAGTTAAAAACAAAAACCCCAAAACAAAATAGGACTTCCTTAACTAGAAAGAACCTGTATTTTATCTATCTGCCCCTCTAGTCTTCGAGGATAAGTGTACCAAATAAAATGCTAATTAGGTCTGTAGAATGAGCATTCAGAAAAGAAATGCAGGCATTTCTGATATATTTTAAGGATCTGATATAAAAAGATCACTCAGAATATTTCTGATGATGAACAGAGTTGGAAAACCTTCTCATCCACTTATACTCAGTCCTTGCTGTTTTCATCCTGCTGAATTCTTTTTGGTTTTGTCCTCACCGATCCCTGAAAAAATCTCCAGCTTCTTTCCACTTGTTAGATATTCACAAAGAGAATATGGGAGAACAGCAAGCAGGTGCTCCAATGGAAAACAGATCCTCGCAACTCAGGTGCATCGCAAAGATTCAGCTTCAGAAAACAGCAGCTGTGTTCTGGGAATGTTCCCACCTTCTTTACACACTCACATACACACAATTAACACAAACGAGAAACTGAATTTACCAGGCCTAGGGATAACCAGGATTGTGCAGAACCAAATCCCTACTTTCAGGCTGGAATCCTGTTCTTTTATTTCTAACGCTCTTTTAACTACAAGAAATTACAATTTTTAGGTATACCACCAAATTCTTCCAATATGTTCTGTGAAATATCATAAAAGACACATGAAATCAAGACTTTGTTAAACCCCTGCACAGAAAACCTATAAAAAAAAGATAAAACAAGATACAAACTGAAACTTCTGTCTTAGCACATCTTTCATTTGCAGTATGAGGATATAGAAGTTCTTCAACAGAAGTAACAGGTTTCACAAAAATATTTAGAATATGAAAAGGTACAGATGGTTCTCTAGCTGATCTAATACCAGGTCAAGTCAAGGCACAGGTTGCTGATCCAACTTTGGTTTTAAACCCGCACAATTATTTTCATATAGTGACACCTAATATATTGTACATTAAATACATTACCACTTAATTCTGTAAAATTTCTAATTCACTGTTATCTACTCTAAATTCTGTCAGGGATTCCTCTAAAGAAGAAGCACATTTTATACACAAGAAAAATTAGAGAATATTTCCAGAGTTTTCAAAAACCACTTATGTGCTTGCTATACATTTAGAAGTAGAGCGTTGTATGTTGGAAATGTAAGCTAATGGCTCACACTGAAAATGTCACCTGCTATTTATGGTTATGTTTTCTTTTTCAGGTTCAAAGGCTTCACCAATATGTTGTGACAGAAAACTATCTGGTCATATTGTCTGCTAAATCCTCATATGTATCTCCTCTCTGTAAGCCAAAAACTCTCCAAAATCGGCACACTTGGTTCTTCTAGATTAAACTGTTATAAAATGCACCTTTATAGGGGCCACTGAGGAACTTTCGCATTCTGTGCTGGTTTTAGCTAGAGATGATCTGAGTTAAGGTATTTTGCAAAAGCATTAGTCCTCCTCCAGAGTATTTGCAGCAGTGACAAATAAGATTTTCTGTTATTAGCTATCACAAAATCTGGCACAGCATTATGTGCAGAGTAATAAATGTCTTCATTCTTGCTATGACACACAACACTGAGACATTTACATGAGATTGCTGTTGTCACAGACAGTAATTAGGTGCTTGATTCTGCCATGGCTTTTCAAAAGGTCTTAGATACCTCAAATTTATGCCATGGTACATCATATATATTACTCTGAGAAAATTTTACAAGTATAGTAGTGTAATATGCAGAGATATGCATATATGAACTTTCCTTTGAACAACACCTCAATATAAAAGCCAGTGCACTCAATGTTCAAATACTTAATAAAAATAGCCAGTTTTTATAAGCATAATTTTAAAATTAACTGAGTAATTTTGGCTGCGTAATCACACCCCTGAAGGGATGCAATAAAACATAAATTTAATCAAATACATTTTTAGAACATGCTTCAAGCTAGGGCATGTACAATTTTGATCCAAATATCTAGTCATGAGTATAATATCAGACCTTTAATTATAATTCCTATTATAATTGTTCTATTGAAGAAAATGTAGCCAGTGCCCTTACCTGCAATTACACACACACACACAGTCTGTGGAAAGAGTAGATAAAGACTCTCCTGTGAACAGTCCCTTGCTGAGCTAATTCACCCAACTGGTTTAATTTCCTTTGCCCTCAGTCTGCCATTGCCGTGATTACATCTAAATGAAAAGACAAGGAAACACCAAAATAAAAAAAAATCTCATTAGATTTATTGTCTAAATTTTCAATTTGACTTCTATTTTTGAACAATCAGAAAGTCAGGGTCACAGAAAACATGTTGCAAGAGAAAGTGTTTGGTACTTTCTGATGGTAGTGTGTATGAATATCACATCTAGTGACTAAAATGTGTGGCCTTCCTGAGACTCATCACAGTTCATACCTGGTGTTCTGTATTTTACACCTAATATATTGGGATTTATAAACCCATAAAGAAATGTCTTTTTGTGAATATCTAGTATTAACCTTGCGGGTTGCTCTTCAAAGTTAAATACTTCTTTCAGGCAGCAGTTTTAAAAGGTTTTCTGTGGTACAATGAGAGAATACCCAAATGCTTTTTTTACATAACTATATGCTAATACATAAGATCCAATATTATATACATCATCTTCCAATATTTATTTCAATGTAGTTTTTGCAATGCACATGGAGCATTGGAAACTGCACTGCTGGCTCTGTTAGCAATGTCCAAAGAATGGCAAAGCAGGAGGGATGTGTGGATTCAACAGTCCCACGTGTGCATCCATGAGACCCTACTCACAGGAAGGAACTAACCCTGGAGATTACTCAGTCTCTTCTATTGCATGTATTATTACAGAGTAGCAGGATTACATTTCCACACAGTGCACCATTTATCAAAAACAGAAGCTATAAACACACTGGAGGTATTCCAGAAAGAAAGTAGGCATAAGGCTTCTATAAAACTGCCCAGGACTGCCCTCCACCCATCTAATCCACAATACAGGTACTTCTCTGGAAAATATCAACTCCCTGTCACATTTTATAATTGCTTCATATTGCCCAAATCATTGTTTATGATATTGTTTTTTTTTTGTTGCACAATAAAATTCAACCCAGTAAATGGTCAAAAATCTTCTTCCAGTGCATTCCAAGCTGCACAGTGTAATATGTGGATAGAATGTCAATTCTTTTGAACATGAGCCATACATGGAATTTTACATGGAGTTTGCTCCTCCCCCAAAGTCTACCTTGACCTTGCAAATGATGAAGTTGTTACCTTAGTCTCCTGGGGAAATCATAGTGATAATTGCTCGGCTATTAAAAATACCATACAATAAATTTCAATCCAAAGACCACAAGTAAACAAACAAAACCCAGTATGACTTTCCAGTAAATCTCAAACAAACTAGTCTATCAATTAGCCCAAAAAACCCATGCAAAGAGGGCCTGGGGTGGTGATTACTCCATGTATCAACAATTAGATTAATTCATTTAATTGATCAGATACATAAGCGTGAAGTAAAGAAAAAATGGAAAAATACAATAAGTAATCACATTGGCCTCTCAGGCAAAACAGTGTCATGTAAGGATTTATTTTTCCATCATGTGACTCATTATGCTGTACTAATTACATCATCTCCCCATCTTGCTGCCTCTAGACACTCAATTGCTATGGATTGGTTGCTTTGCCTGAGGCTGCTGATACATTTATAATAAGCATGGACTAACCTCAAAGTAATGAATCACACCCCCTTGATTAATTTATCTTAAACAGAAAATGTTAGAGAAAACCGCAAATATCTTATTTAAAAAATATCAAAGACGTTCAGCTCAGCTTGTGAAAAAATATTTTACAAATGGAAACCAGCTTGATCATGCAGATGTCTGGCTTACACTCCTTTATATTCTTTATATAGAGATTTAAGAAGTACAGCATCTTTTATTACGCAAGTCCATTTAAATGATCTCAGCACCACGCTTTTAGCTTTCTGAATCAATTCAAACTTTAACACTTGACTGCTTCTGATAACGCCATGAATGATATGTAAACTTTGATCATACATATTTGAAGGGACAGTGCCAGAATTTAGTATTGGTCTGTCATTGTTCATGTAACTTCAGATTAGAAAAGAGATTTAAATACTTGCTGTTTTTTCCAAATACTTTCCAAAGCCAAGGCATACCATTGGAAAATTATAGAAAATTGAAAATTTAAGAAAATGAAAAATTTCCAGACCTTCTACAAACACATGCAGTATAGTGACTTTAAAGAAGATGTGTTAATTGTCATGGGGGTGTTCAAATGATTTATCTCTTTATTAACATAACAAACAGTTTGTACCAGAGAACCATATGTTGAGGTAGATTCCTTTCAAACATTTTGTCTTCAACAATTTTTACATGCTCAGCATATCAGGGGTGCAAACCATCATGTTAACTCCAACAATATTGATACCTATTTCCAAAGCATTTAATGACTTAAATTGAAATCTAATCCTCTAAATTATGAAGCGGCTAAATTGCATCACAATTTTTCAAGACATACATGAGGAACATCCACCCTCACACTTGCACATTACTTCACACATCTCAAAATGAAGAGCACCAGCTACTAGGATCATCAGAACTCATGGAGCAAAATAGCTTTATGGAGCTAAATCACTCATTTAGCATGAATGTTATGTGAATGTTCCATGGCTGATTTGGGTATTTTTCATATTATTATTTTATTTTCATTCCATAGTCATTACACTGACAAGTTACATGATAGAAACTATAATTGTGATTGCATTATATTTAAATTACAATGTAATTTTTTTTCTGCCACAGTTCAAAGTAGCAGCACATCTGGCTGCTTATCTCTCCTAAAAGTGACCAAGAAATCACAAATTTTCTCTATATTGGTATACTGTATGTTGGGGAATTGTATATTTTCCCTAATATTGGGGAAAAGCCTTATTGTTATCCTGACCAGATATGTTATTTACTGGTCAAATCAGAGTATTCAAACTGATCACTGATCCCATATCCACATGAACGATACATTATAGACCTTTACGTACTTCTGCATGTACAGAAAAGGAAAGTTTTGTCTAATACCTCCCTGGACTCTTGCTTGCCCTGGTGCTTCACACAGCCTTAAGTACCTAATATACATACAGGATCATTTCCCTCTCCACCTCAAGAGAGGGCAATGTATTCTTGAGGAATGGATGTCATAAAAAGATTCTCTGCCTTAAAAATGGTCTCCATTCTATAGCAAAATGAGTCAAAGCCACAGTCAATTATGGGCACAATATACAGCAGCATATCCATGATTACCACAAAGAAAGCTCAGACAAATGTGATCCTCAGAGTTTGAGTAGAAAAATACAACATAACAGCCTACTCAGAAATGTTAAGTCTCTTTTCTATGAAATAAAATCAGATATAAGCTGTAGCTGCAGAGGTGGAGGGAGTTCAATGTTATAAGCATTTCTGAATGTTACCAGTGTTCATAAATTCAAGCATTTATAAGGAAGAATATAGGGTGAAATGTCTGCTTGTGTACCTTTTATGACACATGGAGAATAGATCCATAGGGTGCAAGAGCACAGTAGAAATTCAAGGATGTCAATGCCTGACAATAACATAAACAAGGGTGAACAAAAAAGTAGTCAAATCAGATGATAAACATATTCACCTCTCTTGGGCTTAGATTTATTTTTCTATTAAGAGTGGAAAATAACTGAACTCCTGAGATAAGCTGAAGGCTTGGTCATTTCCTCTGCAAAATTTGTATACTCAACATATTTCACACACACTCTTACTCTTTCTTACCTTTTCTGATTTTCCTTTTTTTTTTTTTTTTGGCTGTTCCTGCTTTTGTTCGTTGTTGATAAAAGAAAAGGCTAGCAGTTTATCTGCAGCAAGAATTTACAGCTGTAGCAGCACTTCTAGGTCATCAGCTTGCCAGGCTGACACAGTAAACTTACGAGTGCCAAAGGCATGGAATCCAGAAATTCCCACATTTAAAAAAAAAAAAAAAAAAAA
>VXBI01001219.1:2103048-2143101 GCA_013397375.1 Toxostoma redivivum
AAAAAAAAAAAGGAATAAAGGGAAACAAAAGCAGAAAAAATAAGGGAGTGGAGCATAATTATCATGCCAATTCTGTTAGCTACCAGAGTATAAATTTTGCAGGAGTAGGAGCTCCACCCTCTTTTGAAACTTTCACAATACACTGAAAATTTATGAAGATTTAATGAGAGAGAAAGAGTGAAGCTGACAGAGTGCAAAAATATCTTCTCAGTTTACAATACCTTCACCTGGGAAGCCTGACAGTCTGTGGTCCATATTCAACATAAGATAGTCAATACGGATTTTGAAAAGGGAGAGAAGTCCCTTCTCTTTTAATTAAAACTCAGATCCCTGGGTCCCAAAATTTCAATCATTTCAAGTCATTGTAATCTGAAAGAAGGCCACTGTGCTTCACCAAGGGCCAGGGTAGAAAAGAAACTCCAGATCTACTGAAAGGATTGAGAGCCACTACCAACAGCATTGAAGATATTCTGGGTCCAGATATTAAATATATAAATTAGGGATACCTCCTGTGTGAGTTTTGCAGTATCTCAGTCCTTTATTTAGGCAGTTTAGTTTTAACCATTTGTGGAAAACAGAAATTTAATAATGGAGATTTCTTGGTCTAGCCATCAAAGACTACGTGATTTTTACAAGCCTAAGTATCACAAATTCCATCTAAAAATGCACACTTTCAATACTGAAAGTGTTTAACCTCTCCAGCCATTTATAAGTTTCACTGTATACTCATAAAGTCCAGATATTTTAAAATCCAGAAATTAATTTTGATCAAAGCAAAACTCTAGATCAAAAAAGAAGTTGTATGCCTGTGGTTTTTCAGTATGAGAAATGTTGAAGGATAAATGTGGCTGTTCAGAAATTTTATTATATCAATTCAAAATTGATCTACATAGAAGACCATTTAGAACACAATAATGCTAATAATGCAAAGAACTGAATAAAAATCCTTAGTCACTGTAAAAAATTGAGCTTAAACTGACTTGGCTGGTTAGTTTCAGTGGTATCCTGAAAGGATAAATTGCAAATGAGGCAAACCAATGGGCATGAACATTCCAAAGAAATGTGATTTTTTTTCTCAACTCTGTCCAGTAATAAGGAGGTGATTCAAATTATTCAGCAGATGGCTCAGATGTAAGAACAGCTTGGTAGAAGCAGGACAAGGCTAATTAGAGTATTATGCCTGTGTCTCTTCTTTATTTTCTACCTCATTCCTTCTTCCCTCCCAGCCTCTTCATTTCTTTTTCAAATATCACCTTCAATCTCAGCAATGCTCTTCTGCAGCAGCACACCAGAGAACGGCAGCATAAGCAGGAGCTTTGTGCCAAGCAGGGAGCCAGGAGGCTGCGCTCCCCTCCGGGCAGGGGTGCTGCTCTTTTCAGGGGCTCACAGGGAAGCTGCTGCTTTGCAGCATTCGCAGCTGCTCGGTTAAAAACACCTGTAAATACCCTGTCAGTGTTCATGCAGGTTGGTGACCACGTCTCTATGGACTACTACCTCAATTAGAATCATGTGAACACATAAGATTGAAGGCCATAGATTTCACACACCCAGTAAAATGATACTATCTAAAGGATATTTGCATTGGAATGGGTAAGATTATTGTCATTCACAAGGTAGCACATGTGTACCAGAGAACAGGAAAACCATTTTGTCTTGTGATCTAAGTCAAACCCTTACAAGCAATAAATACTATCCTGCTTTGAGCTTTTTCTTTTTCCATTTCATGTTTTCAGGGAAAAAAAACAACGTATCTGCCTATACTACCTCTCTATTTTACAAATAGATCATGTTGCCATGCATGGCAGGAATTACTGTCCATCTAATGCAGAAATATAAATAATATGAACCCTGAGATCATCTATTAATTTATTTCTTTGCTCGTACAATTTCAAGTGTGATTGTTAATTTTATTTCTTCTCCAAACTGTATCAAGGAAAAGGACGAGGATCCTTTCTAAAAATCCTTTATATTTAAGATAATCTAAATATGTATTGCTTGAAAAACTGCCACCAATGCTAACTTAGCATAACACAAATGGGTACAAGGATATTCTAAGGCCATTTACCATTTTCTCTTCTTTTTTCCTAACAGAATACACTACAATCATATCTGTGCAAAGCTATTGTGAGATATGCAGTGTTACAAGACTTCCTGACTATACATTAAGAGAGCATCAGTAGAGCTGAAGAAAACAACTGTGAACAAGGATACCTGGATGACAAATAGCATTTATATATGAGATATGATTTTAATGTGGCATACATAAGTGAATTAGTAAATCACCCTCTGTGAATTTTTAGAATGCAGGGTTAAAACAATATTTATTACTGGTTAAAAGCTTGAACTCCAAGTACACCTGCACTAACAAATGTTCTAAAGCCTCCTAAACTAAATGCAGTTAGATCTTAAAATATCCCCAGCATCATGGAACAGTACCCCGGACGTACAGAAGCCAGCCATGTATCACCTATCCTGACAATGTTTATTCAGAGGAGAAATTGCTAAGATAGAGAAGTTAGCAGAGTAGGGACAAGACGTTCAGATTTTTCTTTGCTGCACTCCACCCCAGTCATGCATGAAACAGGGACTGGATGCCACCATCATAATAAAGATCAATACATGAGCAGTTTTAAACTGTTCTTTGCACTCTATGGAGCTCAAAGAAGAATAAACATATTCCCTCTCCTTAACGAAGTTGTTTCTGACTTAGTAAGATCAAACTCTAAGGGACATTTTTCTTCTTGTTTCTTAAAATGTATGCAAGTGTTTGAAATTACCTCAAGCCTCTGCAGAACTTTAACACAAACAAAAGCAGTTGTAACAGGCCCAACGAAATCACCAAGTCCACAGCTCAGACAAGGTACACACTAATATGAAACTGTGATATTGTAAATGTGTTCCAACACATTTTTTTTGCAAAACTTCAACCATCATATTCAGCAAGTGTATTGTTAATTACATTCACCGTTTAAGCTCCAGCCATGCTCAGCTGGGTTAACATAGTTTTCTGCATAATCTGAAAATTTACATTAAAATCTCTATATAACATATAAATAATAATGCATAGAGCCCAGGCAACTTTATCTTATTTTACATCAGAGAGCTTCCAGCAGTGGTTGCATTAACATATCACTTTTAGGCATAGAAACTGTGAAAACCACCATGAAAATGGAAAGATCTTTGTACCATGTTTTTAGTAAAAAAACTTCTAGAGAGCAGGCAATCAGTACAATGCAATAATTTGGGGAAGTTTTAATCATACCATCTGGATTGTAGAACTAACAAGCAAAAGGGTGTTCCTATTAGTGTCTCTAACAGTAATTGCTATTTTAATTGGCTGAAATAAACTCTGCTGCCCCCTGGCCAGTCATAACTATGATGGTGTAGACCTGATTTCCCTTCAGAAGGTAGAAGTGCAATGGAAAACTGCCTTGTGAATAAGCAAGAAGTTAAAATAGAGCAGTTACTAATTTTCATAAAGAATGTTAGGGGGTAAAAACAAAACAAAAAAACCCACACCCTAAAAATAAAGTGGAATACAATGTCATAAATTTTCCTGTGCACTAAAGCTTTCTGGCATTACACAACATTTTAATCATGTATCTGGCATGAAAACTAATGGAGAAAGGATGGTCTTGTAACTCCTTCATCTTCTGGTTCTTTTGACAAAAATCACATGTAGATGATAATTATAATGTATAACTTGGGTGATTGAAAGTTTGTTGGAAAGAGAGGACATTAAAAGTAATTTTAGAAACTGATGTTTTACAAAATATCCTTGACCATCCTATTCAAGGTAGAATCAAGGTCCCTAGCCAGCTAATCACAGATATTTACTTAAATGAATATTTGCATCTAAATCAAGCAGTATCAAAGTCTTCATCTGTTAATAAAGGAAGCACGTTTGGTGCTTATCTCACTTTGCTCTGTAGAGCACAGCCACAAAACAACTGTGCTGAAAGGACTCAGGGCCCCAGCTCATGCCTCCCCGAGAACATCCTAATCCCAGCTTTTGTGAGGGCATGGTTTACCAACCCCTTGAAACTGAAGCACCCATCAAATTAAAGATTTCCTACGCATCAGAAGAATGTGAATCTAATAAAAGGAGTGAATTCAGATTTTGTAAAAACAGCTTATGTCCTTCCACTACAAAGTCAGGCTTTTTGACACCTGGACTGGAATGGACAATGTCCAAACAAAGGAGATCTTTAAGACACTGTACAGCATTTCCACTTAGATATTCCAGGAGGGTCTCCACTCAGTAGTGTTGTTGCAGTGTTTTCTATCCAGTGATGATGAACTGTCCCCAGAGAGTTCTACAGTGCCTTAGGTTGTTATAAGCACAGGCTTTCAGATCCAGCCCTAAAGTATCCTGCCTATCCAAAGCCCAGGTAGTTGGGCCATTTGTAGGCAGAAGTGTCTTGTCATGTTCCAATTGCTTCAAACTTGAAAAGAGTTGGGATAGGTTAATTCTGGGTATGAGCAAATACACCAAAAAGAAAAAATATACAAAGTATTTTTGCATTAAAGGCAAGGCTGAACCTAGGTGTCCTTTCTGCCTCGGTGTCTAAAAACAACTGTTTACACTAACTTCACTAACATCTATATTTAACTGTGTCCCATTCTCTTTGTTGGGGATAATAATACTAAAACACCTGCAGGATTTTTGGCTAACACTGAGACAAAGTGACTGATTTACCTTTTGAGAGAAAAAGCTTTTTCTGCAGGAGATTGTAGCTGTATGAGGCCTCCGACAGACTGTACCCTCCTGAAGGACTTCAGGACTTCCTGCTATTTCATTTGATATCTTCACCTCCCAATGCTTAATAACAGTATTTTAAGGGATCAGTAAAGAAACAGAAGTTGGTTTTTTAAAATGGAATAACTTTAGAAATGTCACCTTGCTGCTCATTGCCTTTGCCATATTTTAAGTTAGAGAATAGACAAACTGTGGTTAGGCAATTAAAAAACGGGAAACCAAGATTAAATCCTTATATATACTATATCCTTATAAATATATATTTTATACTTTGAAACATAGGGTCTCATTATCAACGAAGTAAGAACAGAATTTACATTTTAGAGGATTGAGCTTTTAGATAACTATGGTTGAATGTCTCCTATGTTATAAAAGGTTTTTACAGTAGTTATGTTCTGCCTTTATAAAATAACAGAAGCAATTATTTACAAGTTCAAGATTTGCCAGGTTTTAGCAACAGTTGTGACCCCACCTTATATTTATATCTTTTGTTTAGTGGACTTAGACATATAATTTGTCTCCATGCTTCCATGGTAAAAGAAAGAAAAATAATTCCAAGAACAAATGTGTTTGTCTCTGTTGGAAAGACAAGACATAGCTTTTCTCTGATTGCAAGCTTTGCATCATCCAGACAGACCAGGGTCTTGCCTGGCCTTGTTTAGCTCCGGCAGCAATTGTCTAGCAATTAGGTAATTGTTCCTTGAATTAATGTTATTTATTTTTAATTTATAGTGATGACAGGTACTCATTCACCATGGAGTGAATGAACCACAATTCTAGCAGAGTGTACTCTAGAAGAGGACTCAGGCAGCACCAACAGAAGCCCCAGGACATGAGCACAAATCATTAGGATCCAGGAGGACAACATTTTTTCATTCCCATGAAATCAGTTTTAAAGGAAACAAAGTAATTCAAAAGCTAGAACAATGGAACCAATGGAAAGTAAAAATAAAAACATAAGCAGACTAGATTTTATAAAAACAAGCCAAATTCACCCTAAAACTAGGAAGGAAGAAACTGCCAATATCAAAGGGTCCCCAAAAGAAAGAAGGAAACCATCCTCACCGGCTTTCTCACAGCCCTCCCAACAAAGGTTTCAGGATGCTGACAGCTTTTTTAACCCCTCTTCCCATGAAGGGGCTGACCCCTGGTACCCAGGGGACACCCCGGTAAAGTTGACTCTTATTTACCATTCTGAACAACAGATTTCCACAAAATAGCTCTCAAAACAAAAAAAAAAAAAAAAAAAGCTGAATTTAAGTTATCCTGGCTCTTCTTATGGATGCTCATTTTTAACTAGTGCTAATTTACCCCTTTTCATCTGGAGCAGCTTCTTTAGTCAATGGTGTCATGTGGAAACATTAGGAACAGCTGTGGGTGATTAATAACTATAGAAAAGCTAATTTTTTTATGATAGACCACATGAATCTCTCCACTGTGAGATGTCAGCTCTTCAGTCTGTAGCATTTGTATAGTTTTTCTGAGGTGTTTGTTGCTTTTTTCTCCTTTGAAGTACTCAGATGATAAGATACTAATTACGAGGACGAACTTATTTTCAGAGACCTGAAGCATTAAAGACTGATATTTATTGCCCTTTGTAATTTGAAAGCTCAAAAGAAGTCTTTACAGTCAAGTTATCATGACAGTAAATAAATAAGGAATATTATCTGGGAGATGTTATTTGCAAAAAACCCTTTTCTTTAGCACAAAAGTTTTTATGTAAAATGTTTTAAGCTACTGGTGAAAGAGGGAATTTTCCTTTGATAGTATTCTAATATGTCCATAAAGAAACAACTCGAAAATATTAAGTTGAAAGAAAATTCAGAAAAATTACTAATTTAAAAATAACTCCTACTAAAACTTATCTTAAGCTTCTCGCTAACTGGAATGGTATTTAAGCCTGTGCTTAAATCATACTGAAGTTACCCTGTGGCTGAATATGTCCTTGCACCCTTGCTGAATGAGCCTGTAGGAACTGATGCCAATTGAACAGATCTTGAGATCAGAAAAATTATTGGTGTTTTCTGCAGTCAGCACACCCCCATCACATCCTCTATTAATCTGAAGCTATGAAACACTAATATGAACTATATTCTACAAGAATAACCCTACAAATTCTACTCCTTTATCTTTTGTAAACAATATATATATTTTTTTTTTTTACTTAAGAAAGAACCATAGTATATATCTGCATGTAAAATGTGAGCTTCCCATAACCTATATTAAATTAAATATTGACTTACCAAGTACTATGCCATTCATTATTTACTTTACTCAGTCTGTGGGATTTATTAAAAAATTGATAAGAATGGCTACTGGTAAAATCCCTCCAGGTGAGCTCCCTAGACAAGCCAATTATGAAATAAGTAAACCTACAGTTACTACAATAAAATGACAGTATTCGATTTTAGCAGTTGGTGATATTTTAAAAGGACACTTTGAGACACTTACTTGAAATGAATTAGGTGCAGTTTCATATAAAAAATTTTAAGATTGCTTTTATTCTGTTATTTGCCAGACCTTTCTGTTCCCCTCTGCCCTTTTCTAAAAGTTGATTTCTCATTTTATTAAAAGGGTTTTTTTTCCTTGTATTTCTCCCGTTATGCTCGCTATTTTAAACCCACTCGTACATATCTGAGAGGTGCTCATCAGAGTGCTACAGACCAACCTGCATGTAACTGTGAACATACTTTAAAGTGTGAAGACAGGCTTATAGGGAAAAGGACATTTTCAGCTATTTTTTTCATTGAAGCTAATGGTTAGAGTGCTACAATGTGTGTAGGAATGACTTTTGCATACAATTTGTTATGAATGCAATTCCATGGATACACAGTTCAGGACTGCATAGGTTTCAATGTCCTTAATTCAGATTTCCCACGAAACCCTAAGCAGTGCACATTAAAGGAATAATCAAAAGCATTCTCAGTATTGTTAACTACGAAAAAAAACAGCAAGGGAGTAATAGCTACAGAATCCACAAGCATCTATTTGTTTTTGTTGTTGTTTTTAATAGATTATTTTTGCTATTAAGTCAATAGATGATTTTTAGAGTTATGGGGGAACAATGCACTGTTACAGGATACATCCTCTGCCCTCCAAGCTCAATTTCTTTTATGTTGAGTGAGCTTGTGGTTGCTTTCCAACAGGGATATATTTACCTGGTTTTGATCTCCAGACTAGGTCAATAACCTTCCAATATAAAGTACCTGTAAATCATGCAGGAAAAAAATTACAGTCTCAGGTGGTATTTGGTCACATCCTTACTTTGAAAGACTACACGTAGTTTGAAAACAGAAAATTAAAGTTCATAAAACTTAACTACTAAGAAGGTTTGAGCACAAAGAGCTCCTCAGACATTGAACCCAACCAAACCCAATGTTTGTGATTTACATATGAATGCACTGAAATATTCCGTGGAAAAACCACCTTAATTCAGGTCATTAGAGAACTCCTAAAACATCAGCCTCTACCTCTAACACCCATGAGCGTTCCTGGGAGTAAAGGACTTTCATTCTCCAAGAGGTCCCTGTGGGACTGAAGATCCATGCTCAAGTCACCAGGGAGGATGTGGTGGCATTTTGACAGACACCAGGGGAGTGCACACAGACAACACGGAGACATCCGTAAGTGAAAAGCTCTTGTTCCTGAGCCGCTGCCTCACTCTTAGAACCAGTTTCGTCTGAAAAACTCTGCTTGCTCTGGCACAAAAACTTTGCTAAAGCTTTACAGAGATCAAGAAGAAAGCAAACAGCATGAGAAGCTAAGCTCATGATTTTTCAAAATGTTTGGATACTCTACTACTAAAGATTTCTTGACAGAAAATCCTCTGCAACATCATATCTATCAATACCAGCACTCAGACACTAATTTTGTCAACAATAAAAGAGTGATCATAATCTTGCACCTGCATATAAAGAGCTTTTGGGCTTTTATTTGATAATGAGTTGCAGAGGTGGTGTGGAACTGCAAAAAATGTCTCTCCAGGAGACAGCTTAAGAATTGACATACCTGTAATCATAACTGGGGGAGATAGTGGTACTTTTTTAAAATCGGTGTGTGTGGGAAGGAAAGAAAATGAAACCCCACATGTATGTACAAAACCTACTTAGATATTAATTCGGCTCTTGATATGAAGTGGACAAGATTAAAGATGTGAATTTTAATAACTACTCAGTTAACTTTAAAATATTTTATTTACCATGTCAGCATCTTACAACAAGGAGATGAGGACTAGAGCCTGGCCTTACTCTTGTAGCAGCATAAAATCTACATTTTAATTTTCTTAAGGCCAAGAAAAGGAAGAGGAAAACAAACTTATCCTTCAAAAATTTGAACATTTTTGTTTAAACCTTGTGATTTTATTTTAAGACATCCACATTAGTTATTTTCTTTAAAAGCAGTATAAAGATTTTATAAGATATGATCAAATATTTTTTGAGCCTAAAGAAATTATTGAACTTAGGGCTAAAGCAATAATCAAACGATGGGCATAAACAAGAACCTTGCTAAGAGGAATTGGGAATGTTGGGAATCATTCTTGATTCAATGAACCAATGCACTAGAGAAAAAAACAAATCCTCTGAATCCTCTTCCTGTTTTATTTCATTTTACTTGTGAGGAAACACTTTCCTACAGAATTTTTCTTTCAAACCTTTCAGAAACATGGAGAAACTGTCCAGCATCTTTCTGTTCTTTAGGAAAGATTTGCAGGAGGGGGGACATCCATTCTGATCTCTTGGAGACTTGTTGTCTCCTTTAGATTAATCTGTTTGAAATGCCACTTTAAGAGATTGGGAAGCTTCCAAAAGAAATCTAAGGAAGTTTCATATTAAGAATTATTAAGGTATGAAGCAAATGCTATGGGAAGAAAATGTTATGTGGCAGTTTGCAAAATAATTGGATTCTATAACCATTGTGGGAAAAGGATTAGTTTTTAAATTCTCTAAAATACATGCACAAGCAAACAGCAGATGTTTCTTATATTATGAAAAGGACATTCTATACATACAGTTTAAAATATTCATGTGAAGCATAGTAGTATATTATGTTTAAAGTTGTGGGCTTTGACTTTGAAACTTTTAAAAGGTTTTGTAAAGATTTGAAACTCTTAAAATATGTATTTTTTATAAATTAAAGTAATTGAAAGAACTAGTTCCAGACAGCAAATGAAAACACAGCCATTTAGCTGACATTAAGTTATGAAAATATTAAATTTTTTTGAATGCTGTCCCATGTGTTTGCTACAGATGGGTGCTTTGAGAAAAGATCACAGTGAATTTTTACATCGGAATTATCAAAGTACCCCAAATAATCTCTTTTTACAAGGAGTCACATGGAAAAGAGGAGGGGTAATGGATACAATTTACTTCTGGGAAGATTCTGATTATACACAAGGAGAAAACTTTTCCCAAAGAGAAAAATCAGTCATTGGCACAATCTCCCCAGGAAAGTGAGATATTCCCCAACATTGAATGCATTCAAGATTCAGCTGGGCAGGTGCTGGGCCATCTTAGCTACACCATGTTTTTACAGTGCTTCTGCCAAGAAAGGTGGAACCTGATTATCCCTGAGGTCCTCCTCCATCCTCCTATCCTACCCATGCTGTGTAAATCACCTTTTAAACATAAAGAACGCCACAAAGGACTTCCACTACAAGCATGAAAATTTAATTAGCAGATATAAAGGGAAAGGATATGCATAATGAGTTTTTTTCCTCCTTTCACCTAGAATAATCAAGGCTATTAAAAAAATCACGTGACTAACAAATTTAAACTTAACTTTGTTCGTTTAGGGATTTTTTTTCTAGTTTATATTGTGTGGAAGTTGGAGTGATTGACATTTACCCTCCAGATACAACCGACCAGCCAGACAATGCTTCAAAGAAAACCACTACAGACACAAATTTTACCTAATGCTGACATAAAACCAACAGCCTAAATCATATTACCCAATTTTCCTGTATTTTCAGTGAAAATACATTGCAGTTGGTTCAAATATCAGTCAGAGAAAGACCAATTTTTTAATACCTTTCAAATTTTTTCATCTAGTTTAGTGAGTATCCTGTTTTTTCTTGCATCTGCGTGTTTGAAGAAATTTATGACATGCATGAAACATTTGCTCTTTTAGTTTGGTTCCTACTTAGCTTAGAGGAAAGAGAATTAGAGAGACCCACAGGTATTTAGAGCAGACTGAGAATGATATTCCCATTGTGAAAATTTTCATTAGGTGTGTAATAAAATGGGAGTAAGAGAGGAGGAAGGGAGAGGTGACATCCTCACTAGGATGGTCTCTGTGCATTTCCAGCCAGCACAGGGGCTGCAATGCTGAATTTCTGACCTCTCTGAGATAATGTGGAGCTGGACCTGGGATCCAGGCTCTGGCAAAGCCCAGCACAGCCCATGAGCCTTTACGTGAGGTCCTTACCAAGTGACTGAACATTCCCTTTCAATCCCAGAAACCCAGGTGTGTTGTAGATTAGCACAATTTACAAGCAGTGTGTGGAAATTTATTATGATAATTGTTGCTTTTATTTTTTATTTCCCTGAACTCAAAGATAATTAACGCCAGTATGTGTCCTGGTGTCTGACTCCCTTAATTGGCCCTATGGTGCCTTGGGTTTGAAAATTCACTCACTTAAAGCTTTTTTTTGTCTCTCTTTTTTTTTTCCTTTTGACTTGTTTTCCTGGAGCTGTTCATTAGTACCTAAAATATTTGATTACATTTAATTGTAATGTCTTCAATTTTGTGCACCTGCTGCAATTTATGTAGTGGGGAAAAATAAGACCTACAGAAGCTAAAAAGTGACATAAAGAATTGAATGAGAAAAACGAATTCCCCTGTAAAGGATAATTGGGGTTAAATATGGACACAAACCTAACATTCTCAGGTGGGGTTTCCTACCTGCTACAGTAACACCAAAAGGATTTATTGCATAATGGTTTCTTTTCAGTGCTCACATTCAAAGGTTTCATCTCCATTTTAACCTTCCTAATTATTTTAAACCATATCTCTAGCATAACAAAGTCCACGTGGTATTGGTCCTGCAGAGCTGCAGTCCCGAGCTCCAGTCCTACATGAAGATGTGTTGCTTTAGTACATCTTCCCCAGTCTTGCCGTCTGTCTTTTAACAAAAGATGTACATTTTGCTACCTTTTTTTTCCCATACAATTACTGAAATGGTTATAATTTTCCTGGCTGACACTTTAGTTTTAAAACACAGCTTACAGAATTTGCAAATTAGTCAATAATACCAACACAAATTAGCATCACTGAGTACTCAAATTCCCCTGACATCACTGGAGAAGGAATAATGGATAGAGCAAAAGAAAAAAATCTTGTGTATTTTTAAGAGGGAAATTACATCAGAAGGTTTTTTTTTTATTAAGCTGTATTGTGCTTTCTCGTTTGTCTGCAAAGGGGGGTGTAGACCTGTAGAATAAGTTCTAAGACATATATTTTTCAGAATAAAACTAATTAGATCAGTTTTAACACTTCAATATTAGCATGATGTGAAAAATTCTTATTTCATCACTGCAGAAGAGAAGCAAAGAACAGAACTCTCACCTGCTGATGTCTATGATAGTTTACAGCATAGAGCTCACTGTTGTGACCCATAAAGTACTCTGCCAAGGGAATTCCACAATTCTTATGCAGTAGCATCCCACTGCTTTTATTTATTTCTCTGTTTGGCAAATATTACCTGGGGCATTTTAAAGCTACAGTTAATGATCCAGACAAATTGAGGTCAGAAATGCATTTATTCCTGCTATCGCTTACTAAGTATGGCACAGACTGAAAAATACAAACATTGGTTTGTATTTTCTGCTTTTAGAATAATATTATTATTAATAGTCACAAGCTGTAATAAACTGTCAAACTCCCAAAAATGTTACCACACAGTGAACATTTTATGTTAATATCTACATTTCACTCCTTTGGGGAAACCACAGAGCTGTCAACAAATGCTAGAAATTAATCTTAACATTGAATCAGAGACAGCAATACATTGATGAGAGATGTGATGACAAACACTCCTCTCTAGTCATTCCCAACAAGCCTTTAAACAAATGTTACAGCAAATGTGTGGCATATTTTTACCTCAATTCAAGAACTGTCCCTGACGTCAACAACAGAAGACTGCTCCACAACTGACGGCATGGGACCAACAGGGAGCAGGATGGTATTTTATTCTCTAAATTCAAGACAGATTTCCTGTCAAGACACTTGATTTATGTTTCCCTGACCGCCTGCGTAAAATGGAAATAAATGATGCTTTTTGCCAGTTTTTAATCACAGCACATTTGGTACCCCCAGAAGCCACTGCTTTTGAACTTCCTTACAACTGCACTCTACCAGTCACACTGTAAATTACAGGATTTCTGAGATGAGAATATCAATTCAATGTCTTAAATATTTTCTTGCAAACAAGCCTGAGTAATTACCTCAAAAGAGGTGATAGGATGCATTTAATGGATTAAGATCAGTCTCATTATTTCTATTTTGGAATCTTGAGATTGTCTGACACTTAGAGACAAAAAGTGGCCAGAGCTTTAATGTGCAGCAGTTATGTACGACATGGGACTGTATAACATTGGTACATAAACAGGACCTCAGAGCAAAGTGGCTGAAGTACATGCACAAGCAACATGCAACTCTTATTATTGCAAGTAAATATTTTCAATTTTAGACTTTAATATAACTTGATAAAGCAAAACTAATTAGGTCTTTGGTATTCAGATTCATTATACAAATAACAAAATGATGCAAAAACTGTCTACAAAAGAACATTGGTCTCAAAAAACAAGTAAAACTAAGATATTCCATGCAGTTGACAGTGAGAGAAAGAAAACAAAACAAAACAAAACGAAAAACCCAAAGCAGGAAAACCCACAAACAAAATGTATTTTCCTCATGTGATAAAATCAATAAAATGAGAGCCAGGCATGTCCATTTCACAACCATTTCAGAAAAGACCAGGAGTTTCCACCTTAATATTCATGCAGGGCAAACCCCAGTTTGTGAAACAGCTCTTTTAGGCACGTGGTCCTGCATTGATTTACCAAAATATGAGTATTGGTCTAATATCGATACTCAGCTGTGATGGACAAAAGACTCTCTAACAATTTAAAGTTAGAAAGTGTATGTTTATTCAGCGCTGGGCAGCAGCGTGAGGTCATCCTCTAATATGTACTGCAAAATCACAGGTGATCACAGAGTCTATTTATTGACAAAAGCTTCCAACAGATACATATTCATAATCACAGCCCCTCCTATTCCCCCCGCTTCCTATGGTAATTAGCTTGAATAGCTATTAAGCATGCGTGATTGGATTCTTAAATTAAGTCTGGGGTCATTTTTGTGGGGAGGGGTCTTAGAGGGAGGAAGTAAGGCGAGTCTTCTTCGCCATAAACTTTCGACCTTTTCTATCAATGACAATACAAATGATTTCTGGGTATAGTCCAGGTTCTTCAAAGAATGGGTTTCTGGTTGCATTGTCTATGTTCCTTTGAGTCTGCATACTAGTTTTGTCTTTTCTCATTATAAGCACAGCTGAGCAAACATAAGATGACAGACAATCCATTATTTAAGTTTCAGATAACTCTCAAGCCGTTCTAACTTTTCCTTCTAACTTTTAACTTTGAATTATTTTCAGCAAGGCCTATCTACCCATTTGCTTCTTAATTAATTCTAGTAAATAACTAACTTTTAACTAAAATCCCAATTTTTAAGATTAGTGTTTCAGCATCAGCTCTTTTGATCTAACAGTGCTTTAGATATTTCTTTATGGAGAAGGTTGTGCTTATATTGTATCTGATATCACATTCAACATAGATACAGAATATAATCTCTGCCTGAGACACTGCACTGCAGTCTTCTGTCTTAGCTATTGAGAGAATCTGAAGTATATCAGATTTAGTAGCTCTGTGCTGCTGGGCTTGAACTATTCCACAGTGATCCTTTATCCTCTGCTTGCTGCTGCCATAGGGCCAACAGACAGCAGGGCTGGCACTGGGTACAGCCCCAGCCAGCCTGCACTTCTGCACATGTTACTAGCAGCTGCATAAAAAACTGTGTAAAAGCAAAATGGACAACAACAGTTTAAAGCTGAAATGTAAAAAAACCCTAAATGTTTCTTGCAGAGGCGAGGAGCAGAGTGACAGCTGAGAATATGTCCAGCACATGGCTGAAGTTGCATGCGAGGCTGTCACAGAGGGGAGTGCATTTACACACAAAAGACCTGTTCAATACTTGCAAACTACCTGGAATGTAGTGACCAGGTAACACAATGAGTCCTAGTAGCAAAGGTTAAAAAAATATTCATTCTCACAGCTAGCTAAAATTTTGGAATTTTGCTTTTCAAACACTTCTATTAAGCTCATCATGATGGGATATTCTACAGAGCTCTTCTCCATGATGTTCTCATCTGAAATATTCCACCCTGTTTACCCAGGGACTCATACAGAATTCACTCTATTATAAAGACTTAAATAAACATTCCTGTATATGGCCAAGAGAAGGATAAATTCCATCCTGTGACTCCACCTTCAGGTTTTTCTGAGTTCTAAATACCAGCAAGAGTTCTTGTCTCTTATTTTTCTAGCTTCTCATGAAACTTTTGAAGAATTTACAAACTCTTTGCAACAATCAGTGATTTATTGATTTTTCAGACCAATGCACTTTTAAAATATCTTAGTGCAATTTTATTAAATCAAACTTAACAAAAATCAAAATAATTTTGAAGATGCTTTGATCTTGAATATTTAAAAGAGCATATGTGCTATCTTAACACTAATATCCCTCTGGCATATGAAGGTATGAACAAGGATTAATGAATTTTTTATTACAACTTCTGAGTTGTGAAAAAATATTCTTACTAACATTTCAAAGTGAATAAAAAACCCAGTAATCTTCCTTTGTGTGCATTATGAATATTTAGAGATGCAGAACAAAAGTCTTTCTTACATGGAGAAACCTGAAGACTGTTAGATTCCTCCCCTTGAAAACCAGGTTCAAGCACGAAAGTTTAGGAAGAAAGGAATAAACATAGTCCAAAACTAATCCGTGACTGATATAATTATGAAATGTCTCTATGCATTCTGTTCCTTCTAGGTAAATCAGCCAAATCATTCTGTTGTTTTATTTATTCCAAGTATTAAAATAATTGAAGAGGAAGATGCAGGAGGCACAGAGCGGTGAATGTCAAGAACACTTGATGCAACACCCTAATGATGAATGTTCCAGCATACTCAAAGAAACAAGTTTCTCTAGAGATTGCTTGAATGAAAATGTAATTGAAAATAGCATTGAAAATAGCATAAGCTGAGTGTGTATGTGCACAAGAAAGAAAAGGAGAGAGACAGGTGGCAGTCATGTTTCTTGTAGTTGGTGGGGTGTGGTGAATAATTGATCATTCCTTCCTTCCCTCTGATGAGTTCACTAATCCTCTCAGTGCCACACTCCGGCAAGTGTCACGATCACTATTAAACCAGCAGAGGAACCCAACAAACCCTTGAGAACACCTACTGTCTGGGATGCCTTTTAAAGCACCAACTGAAAAATTAAATGTGAAAAGCAAGAACAAGATTCCGAAGTCTCCTTCACCTTTGCTGTGTGCTCTAATGCTATACTTGATAGGCACTGTGCCACAGCCCAACACTGCATTTATGGCGCCTGCAATTTGTAATAAAAGAAGGGAAAGTAGATAGAGTCATTGAGTTTGTCGAAAAAATGGCATTAACTGCTTATTTTATATGCAGTCAATTAACAGCACAATTTACAGACTTAAAAACGATTTGTGAGTTAATTTGCACTTTTGAAAATGATGGGCATATAACAGCCAATAGTATTCAGTATGATTTCAGACTGAATAAATTCCCTTATGAGATAATGAATTAAGGACATTGCTCATTTCAAAACCTGAAGACAAAGCTGCCATGTGCTTTAGTCTGTGGTTACAGATATTGCAGAAGATAAGGTTTTTGTCTGGTTTCAGTGAGCCATAGAAACCATTCAAAAGTAAATTATTTTTCCTAAATGCAGTAAGATGCTCACTGCCTTATTTTTCAGACTGTTAAGGAATCCAAGAGCTCAGATGGACAAAGCTGTGGGTACACACCTGAGTCACCTAATAGGATTCCTCTATGAGTAAGGGCAGATTTGCCTCAAAACGTTTTGATGAATAAAATACTCCCAGCAACAATAGCACACAGTTTTTTTTTACAGCATCAGCCCTCACATTGGCTCATAATATCAGCTCTGCACGTAGGAGGCAAGAAAGCTATTTTACATATAAAGTGGCAACTAAAAGCTCTAGCACTGCTAGGTAGGTATCCCATTCTGTTAGAGGAGATCTCCAAATACAGAAAGAAACAAAATGAAAACAGAAATCAGGAAAATGAAACCCAGAACTGGGATGACAAACAACAATATGGGAAACCACCTGTACAAAAAATAAGCAAAGCTGAGCAGAACAATGACAGTAAAAAAATATGTAGCATGTGTACAGTCCATGTGCAGAAAGAAAAATACGCCAGATTTTGAGTGAAAGGCATTCACCTACCAGTCTGTCAAAACAGAGAAGCATTATCCTCTAATATAAAGCATGGCAGGTTACTTTGTCAGAAAACAAACCGAATATGGTACTGCTGAGTTTATTACTGTTCAACATCATCCCCTTCTTGTTGATATGAATAATGTCCCTTTTTGCCCATGGAAGGTTTATGACATCTAGTACAGAAGCCATGTGGCACAAACCAAAAAGCTGTCTGGGCACTCACAGAAATGATGGAACAATATATTTTGAACATACACTCAGACTCCATGAAACCACATTCACATGTCTCACAGCCAAAGCAAAAGGCTTGAATTTATGCTAAGATAGTACATGGACAATTCCTGCTTTGCAGCTCCAGCAGGTGAGGAACCCATCCCTGGTCTGTTACCCTGGCTAAGGGGCCATGGGATGGGACTGCCTGCCATGGCCTGTCTGTACCTCCTGCTCCAGCAGGAATGCTCAGCACCATGGACACACACAGACATTGCTCTGGTGGGAGAAGACCATAAGAACTCAATTCCACAGAGAAGACTGCACTTTTCTGACATTTGCAGACAAATAAACAGCAGAGCAGAACATAAAAGATTCCTTCCAATCGATCATCTCCACTATTTTGATATAAACCTTGAAAAAGAAATTTATGTAGAGACCCAACCCTGGCTTGCTGTCTACAGCCACCTATGAGACAGGGCTCAGGGAGGTATACCTAAATCCCAAGCCATTCTTTTGGCAACACTTGGACATCTTCCTCTAAACAGGTTTTTGCCCATATTCCTGTATTCTCAGTTCTGCATTAAAGACCAGGTGGCAAGGCTCTGTAGGCTGCTATAGTTTTATCTTACTGGCTATAGGAATCCTTCATCCTAAATATGAACATTAATTAAGGGAGTTATCCTAATGTTCCTTGCATCTTACTGGAAATTCCAGGTCAGTTTAGCAAAATCATTTACATGCTGATACTTTGCATAACAGCATGTTAACTGAAAAGTAGATATGCAGAGATCATTTTAGCTGAAAGTAATTACTATGTAACCAAGCTTTCTTTGATGTTGCTCACCACAGTATTTTCAGCCACATTATATCTTATGTACAGCATTGGAAATTATGATGTTTTTTAATACTGTGGCTGAATAAAGGTTAAAAAGAAATATTTTTTCTGTCTCTGAACATTTCTGACATATCAAACACTTCATCTTGAATTCAGAGAAGAAATAAGAAAACTAAAAATTAAAATTGTGTGAGTGATTCAGAAAACTTAATTTGTTTCAAAATTCATTATTTGTAATACTACAGATTATCTTAATTTAGTACAAAGTTGTTTCAACCAGAATAGAGAAGTATTTTAATTAAAAATATTCAAAAGGGATATTCCTACATATTTAATTTTTTTTTCTGAAGTAGAAACCATGAAAGCTTATACATTCCTACAAACAGTACTTTTGATTTCCCTACCTGCTCCACTGCAGTAAACCTAACTTCAACTATGAGTCAAGCATCACAAGTTTCTAGAGAAGCAGATGTACATGAGAACTGTTATTTCTTGGAGATTTTGTTCCTCTATTCTAAAGGAGGACATCAAATAAATCCATTTGCTCAGGCTTTTAGCTAATGCTATTAGCTGACATTGCCACAAGAATTTCAGATGAAATAGGTACATTAAGCTCAAGGACACACAGGCAGGGCAAACAAGCACAGACTGAACTAAACCCCCAACAAAATCCCAACACCCCCAAGTCCTATCACGGCAGTAAGAGCAAAAAACACACTCAGAAAAGTAGATTCTAAGTATAATCTAAGGGTGTAACAAGCAAGAAACCTTGTTTTCTTGGGAGTAATGCAGAGTGGATGTAGTATTCCTCATAGAATGGCAGTGCTTCTGCCAGTGGTTATTTCCCCAATCTTCACAAATGAAAACTGAAAATTTATAAAGATTAAAAGCAATTTATGGCAGTTCATACACAAATAAACACTTCCACAGAAGTTTTACCTTGCATTCATCACCTTTGTAGCTACAAAACACTAGTTATGACATGCATGAAGTACACAATAAATGTTTAACCTGGGAAGCAAGCCCATTTTTTTTGAAAGACTTCCTTCAAAAATATGTTTAGGAAAATAAATAAACTCAACCAAACTAAAAACCTCACAAAGTATACCCTGGTCTGAAGAACTGGAAATAGAGACTAACTTTGCCAATCTTGATTTTT
Source organism: Toxostoma redivivum (assembly GCA_013397375.1). Taxonomy (NCBI): domain Eukaryota; kingdom Metazoa; phylum Chordata; class Aves; order Passeriformes; family Mimidae; genus Toxostoma; species Toxostoma redivivum. The sequence goes on from VXBI01001219.1 coordinate 2,122,568, forward strand.
AAAGAGGGCAGAGAACATCTTCAAATGCTTTAACTAAAAGCATACAAATAAAACCTGACAGACTGGATGGTTATACAATAATAATAGCTGTAATTAAAACAATTTAGTGTATTTATTTGTAGAGATTCTCTGTTTGGAGAAAGAGCACAGGTAGTATATTTGCACAACCTGATTCACAATTTTTTATTTCATTACCACTGTTTTGCTTTCCCACAGGACCCTGTAAAAGCAGGAGACTCATTTGCTCTGCATATCCTCCCATAAGTGAACTTGAATACTGCCATTCATATTTATTGGCTGATCATTTAAAAAGCTTACAGCAAACAAAGAAACAAATGCAGGATTTACAGTGCAATTTTAAAGCCCAGAAAACAGAAAACAGGAAACAGAAACTCCTACTGGACAAAAATTTCCTTCCTCTCCCTCTGCCCTGCCAGGAGTATTAAGAGGAATCCTAGATGAAGAATTGAGTTAATTTTTTTCTGGGAATTTCATTACAAGTCTCTATGCATAGTGTTGTGCATTTTCAGGCAACATTTTTTTAAAGAAGAATTAATCCTACTAATTAGTCATAAGCAGGCCAAACAGGCATTCCTTCAGCCAAGTGTTACAAAAATTAACCTGTAAAATAATTAATTGAAACAAAGGTCTCTTACCTTTCAGATACATTCTGTGTTTTCATTTCTGATCACATGGCCAGATTCTCAGCAACTCCATGACTACATAACTTCATCTACTTGCACTCACAATCATTTAAAGTATCTCTCTGGAGCACATAGTGGAATCAAAAAAAACAAAACTTGAGAGAATTTTTTTTGCCATTACAGGTTGGGTTCTGAACAACCTTCTTACATTAAGTCATCATTTAATGAAGGAACCTAAAATGAGCTGTAATGCCCAAAGAGCAGTAGTGAGTAGCTGCTTTTGTGAAATATCTTGCATGGACTATTAGGGTTCAGACTCTCCCCTCTCTGCCAGACACTTTTCTTACTTAAAATGCAAACCCTGGGGCACTGCTCTCCCACAGGGATTCGTGCATCTCTAACTCAGCCAGTGTAGCTCCACTTCGATGGAATTTTGCTACTTTTTTAATAGCTTGGAAAATGCATTGAGGGCTTGTACATATATTAATATGTTCCTCAACACTATGTTTAAAAATGCATAAGTGATCAGATGAAAGAAAACCTGTAATTTATCTACTTGTATCAATATTATATCCCATAGGATATTTTTTCTCTGATTCCCGCTGAATTGCTATACTCTTAACTTCAATACATATTCTATCTGGAATTTACCCCCAAATTTCAGTTCTTCCTTATGTCCCTTTCCACTTCCTTGAAGAAACAACTGATGCTCTGATAGTCTAGGTAGCATTTGTTGTCCTTGATGGATTAACCCAGAGTTCCTTGATTTAGTAAAAATGGAAAAGTCCACACAACTCCCTCCTTGGCAATGTAAATTCTCCCTAGGCAACAACATCCAGCAAAGCAACTCTGTTCATGAAATACTTTTATACCACTTTGTGCTCTACTGAAAAAATTAACATAAACATGTCAATCATATAAAGTGGATTTAATTCGTCACTTTTTTAATCAAAGCTGTAAATAACTATTTTAAATTATTTTTGATCAAAATTGCATACAACTATAATCAATGACGAAGAGAGTCACTGAAGATTTAGATAACTACAAAGGCCATTGCACTAATTTTAAACATCACTTTTTTTTCCTAGATGTTGTATATGCTTAAGATCTCAATTATATATTAATTATTAAACATTATAGACTGCTTAGACTTCACACACTATATCAGTAAAATGTTATCACTTAAGCTGTCACACCTGGTTCACTGCAAATTAGTACTCTTAAATCTTTCTACTCTAGAGCATATAATTTAAAAAGGTCAATTACTTCCCTAAAGAGTTTTCATAATTTGTTTTGTATTTTCAGAGAAATTCTAAGCCTCGCCGCTTGTTTTTCTCTACACTTATCAGTAGTACTTAAGTTCTTCACTAATCAGCAGTGCACACATCCTCAAGCTATAGAAACCAATATGAGATATAATTTCCATAAGCATCAAGTACAGGTTCACTGCTTCATTGTCCCTCATTTCAGTCCAATAGGATTTGTGGCACTATTTCACTTAGGTTCTACTAAAAATTCTACCCATGTCCTACAGGAGCCTTTGCTATTTGCTCTTTAAAATAGCATTTCTGTTTTCCATTTTTTTTCTGTTCTGCTCCACAAAAATCCACTCCAAGCAGATCAATGCTATGTGACCACATGGAGATAGATCTATCAGCAGGATTTCCAGGACAACATGGAAGCTTAGGTTATCAAGCAACAAATGAACAGATGGTCCTGTCATTCCTTATTTCAGAAAAGGTGATTGCAGTGATAACATCTGCTAATAAGCCTTTCTTGAGTATCCTTTAGAAAGTCAGCAAGCAATGGTGTTAGAAATGAAAGATCAAATTGGGTCAGACATGCTCTTCTCAAGGTGCACTGTAGCTTTCATAAAGGTAATAGCAAAATGGATTGAATGTTCACTCCACATCAGCTGCTCTGAAAGGACTGAAAGTATGTGCAGAATGCAGCACACAAGATGTGTGGATTAGAAGAGGAGAAGTACCTGTCCTATATAGGATATTCATCAGCATGGAAACGTCCCAGGGTTAATTGCTTGGTGTTGCCCCAGCTTTTTTATTTCTTGAGTCTTTAGGTCAAGTTTAAAATATTTTTTCTACTGCTGGAATGACTGAAAGTCTTTAAAGGAGAGAGAGAAACCTGAACTCCAAATTTCTCCGTAAATATATTACACTATCAGGTTTTTTAAGTATTGTGTGATTTGACTATAATAAAAGCAATCTATATAATATTACAAAAAGAAGGCGAAATGAAAAAAAAAGTAATTGAAAACAATTAGCTTTCATTTAAAATTTAGCCTATCAGTGATTAATAGACTTCTCATCTTTGAGTATTATGATGCAATCAGACTTTCAAGGTATTAGACAACTACCAAATGAGTAAGAATTTCAAAACACCCAGATATTAATTTCCACAAAATTCCGTGGGCTTAGGCATCTATGTACTTGCATACTTAGACAGGCAATTAATACTTTTTAATAGAAAGAGTCTTGGGATAATTTTAAATATCTAGTTATCTACAAAACCCTACAATTCTTCATTGTCTGTTTTCTATGGTGGAACACTGTAAATCCATACATTTGATGGTGGTTTTGAGTTTTTTTTATTTGTTTGGAGTTTTTTTTTTGTTTGGTTGGGTTTTTTTGGTTTTTGTCGGTGGTGTTTTTGGTTTTTTGGGGTTTTTTGGGGTTTTTTTTGGTTTTTTGTGTTTGTGTGTTTTTTGGTGGTGGTGGTGTTGTTTTCTTCTTTTTTTCCTTATTCAAATAACATGAGGGTTAGCTATAATATTCTCCATTTATTCTCCCATACAGGAGACAAGTCCTAACAGTATATCATCTCTTCAGCAGGACTCATTTCAGGACAGCTGGGCCTTTCTAATCAGGTTACCCTCTGCTGCTCAGGGAAAGAGTCAAAGAATTACCATTAAGATAACAATCAAATAGAGTTCTTTTGAAATTTCTGAGAATCTTCCACATAAAGAACACTGAAAGAGGCTCTGCTCAGCATTTTCACACAGATTTTCCACAATGAATACATTTTAATACAGGTTTTTGTAAAGCCAGGATTAGTGTTTGAGCTCATTTCACAGTAAAAGCTGAACAAACATATGAAGTACTGCTGGCCTAAAGGTCCTCATATTCAGCCATGTTCTTCAATTTCAGAACTGAGATGTTTCTCATGAAAACCCATCTGTCTCTGGTTTCTGAAGCTGCTCATCTTATGTCAAGTAACAAATCTGATGATGAATTACAAAAGAAAGATTTGTAAACATTACCAGCAACAACTATGTAATGTGTCTCCTTACCAACACTGGGGAGAATAAGATGACACTCACTCAGACTGTAATGAGCAAAGACAATAAAAACTGCACCCTGTTTCCAGCTGTGGTTTACATTTCTCCAAATGCAATCTCCTTGTTTATGGAAAAGAGATACTAGAGAGAAATTGTCTGTGGGTGAACATGCTTAGCAGCACGGTTTACGGTAAATTCAGCTGGTGACTTGGGAGAAGCCATCCCGATTCTTCCCAGCTGAAGCACCATATCCTCTGATCAGATTAAAATGAGGACAATTATGCGTTTTAACCAAGACAGATCAGGGATACCACTACTGCTCTTTGCCAGTAGACCCTTACCCAGTCATATCTGAAAAGGCTTCTTGTATAACGTCTACCAAAACCAGCTGCTTTTATTGCTTAATTGCTCTCAACATGTCAGCATTCAATTTTATTTTACAACTAATTGCTCTTATTACACGGGTGAGGAACCAGTGCTGAATTTCAGTTTTTCTTGTTTTTTTCATGATTAGGATGTCATTCACATTCTACCCAACTTTTTATTCTTATTATGTTGTATGGCAGAGAGAAGGCTAATACAGTTATTTCTTCTAAAGTATTTTAAATACAATAGGATGAATTATAAGCTTAATTTTGTTTAGTTACCACAACTTGTGGAGGGTAGGATGGGAGGCTGCTGAGCTTGTTTCTGAGATCATAAAAACTGAAATGGTAATAAGTAAGCTTATAATCTGCTATTCTCTTTTCATAAGATAGTGAAGCCCAGGATGTTCAGTGAGACGTGAAATACAAACCCCAGCAGATATAATATCAAAAGAGGTTTCTTAAAAGAACATACTTTCACTTTTCTGTAACTGTTTACAGTGCATTCATGTGTTGTGGATGACAAATAAAAGTATGTAAAACAGTGTTATTGTTATGCTACACAATTTAAAAAAATAAATTAAAATAGACTACTTTACAATTCTGTTGCAATACTTTTCTGGAATGTTAATATGTTCATTAATATATATGTAAACAGTCAGATATCTTGAACTATTTATAAAGTAGAAATACTTTACTAGGGAAATGTCATCTTAATTATAATACCATGAAATGCAATCTGATTAATTTATTTACTTAATAATCTCTTTTGGAACTAGGTGCTTCAATTACAGTCATTACAATCCAAAACAACAAGTAAATAAAGACAATAAAATACATGATTCCAAAATCAAGCCTCAGTGATTGCAAACCCAAGCTCTCATTCAATGAAATAGCTGTAAAGGTGTTGGTTAGACCTGGGCCCTGCAAACCCAGTAAGAGAACTAAACTTAACTAAAGAGAACTAAACCTGTTTGGCAGTGCCAAAAAGAAGCAAATCTCCAAATACCAAGAGCAGGAATTCCCTGCCAAGCTCCAGCTGCCGTGGTGGACACTCCCAGAGGAGCTCCAAAGTCTGCAGTCCCCACAGTCCTGTTTCCACACTGACCACGGCACTGCCAGCTGTGCAGAGGAGCATTCCAAGTTTACGGCTGGCCTTCCAAAGTTGTTTAATCTAGCTGAAAATCTCTGCACACAGGGTCACACAGAGCAGCTGATGGTGATGCTCGTGCCTCAGAGATGTGGCCACGCAGCTCACAGACAGTGCAGCACCAGCACTACTGGGACAAACAGGAACTACAGACTGCTTTGGGAGTTGGGTGCAGCTCCAGACAACCAGAACTCTCTGTTCACCCATCCACATAAAGCAAAGATTGCTTTCAATTTGTTTGAATATGTACAGTTGGAATTGAATGAAACTAAAAAAGGAAAATAGGCATTTTCAGAAAAGTTGCACATCTGGGATTTCAGAGTTCCCACCTTTCAGTGGACAATCAGAAACAAGCAAGGAGATCCTTGTTTTGAATGGAAAAAAAAAAGTACAAAGTACTAGATTTCTTAAAGCATTCTATGGGGCAGATACACTTATTTCCAATATGCATCTGTTTCATGAAAGATAAATTCTTTAGCAGCCTATATTAATAATAATTATCTACATTTCATGGAATTGCACTTTAAAGTTTCACTTATTCAGACACATGGAAGAAAATGTGCTTGTTCCTTGTATATTATGCTTTCTATAGACTAATAGTAATAATGAGATATTTCAGCCTTTTTTATCTTTTTAACTTAAAATTTGATAAATATCTCCCAGTGTTATCATTATTTTTAACATGAAATAAATGAAGATGTGCTTGAGCAGGGAGGTTGGACTAGGTGACCTCAGTGGTCTCTTCAAACCATTCTGTGAATTTACCAAATGTAAATGCAGCACCAGAAGTAAATTCCTTCATTCTTTCTCAAAATAGATTATAAACATGTAACAAAGGGTAACCTAGAGAGGTCCCCAAATTAATGACTCACATTTTTTTAAGATGAAAGACTAATGTTTGTCTTCTTTCATGCTTAATTTTTTTTTTAAAGCAGTTCACTATGATTCTCAGGCTGTACTTCAGACTGTGTCAATACTCTAATGGTACTTAATACACTTTTCCAGTCAAAGTCAGAGGAGCGCTGAAGCACTCAGCTGAACTGGGGCCAATATACAATAATCAATAACAGATCTTCTAATCAGCATAGTCCATTAATAAAACAGTACTGAAGGAGGAGGGTAAGTACATTGCCCTGCTGCTGTGTGTCATTAGCAGATTTAGGTCACAGGAAAGACTGCTGAGAAATGAAACAGCATAAACTTGGCTACAGCCTAGATACAGATCCGAGGAAAAAACATTGCAGGCCACTTGCCAGAAAGCATTCCTTCTCTTTAAACAGTTTGCCATTCTGGCTAAAATTCTACATGGAAACTATATTTTCAAGAAGTTTTTTTAATGACCAATCATTAAATAAAGAGGCATATGTAAGAAGACATATTTAAATGCAAACTAGGTACTCATAAAGCTTGATTCCAAGCTAGTAAAGAAGTCTTAGGAGTTGCTTCAAATGTTCTTAGAGATAACATAGCTCCAGCAATAGATTTGGTAACTATTGATGGCTGCTCAAGCATTTGGAATGTGATTTTTAAAAGAACCTGAAAGATAGATATTTAGATAGATAGATATCCAGCTAAACAGAAATACAGCAATATCCTGGTAATAATAATAATAGTAGTAGTAATAATAATAGTAATAGTAATAATAGTAATAACAATAGTAAAAATAGTAATAATAACAATGATAATATTCCAGAATTTCAAAAATATCTGGGAGAGCAGTTCAAGGTTTTAATGCCACTAAATATTGATTAAAGAAAAAATTTCTAAGGTTCAATCAGCCAAATTGGAGAATGCTTTAAGTCCAATTTTCAGAGAAAACAAAAAAATTTCCACTGCTAAAAACCCCTTGATATTACTGCTAATAAAATTTAACAGATGGAAAACTCCATTAAACTTTGTTTAAAGTGTTGTCCTAGATAGTAAATTCTCACAAGACTATTCATAGAAAGACAGAAATACAACAGGACAACAGGGTATTGGAATGTTCCTAATTCATTCCAATTCACAGAAGAATGCATCTTGGTTTCCAATATGAGAATCCAATCCACCTGATGTGTTGAAATTAAATCACAGCAGCAGAAAATGGACATTGTCTATTTTGCTAAATAGAGAAGTACTATAAAAATGGCTTTTCTCTGTTTTTCTTAAATAGTGGTGGGCTCTATTTATCAAAACACATATTATGGCAGTAGATCTAAGCTATTCACCACTTTTGTTTGACAACTATAGTCTAGTTTGCTCTATGCTTACACCCTGGAAAGCTATTACTCTGTGATATCTGTGGACTTGTCACAGATTTTTTTCTTTTTTTAGTTTTCTTTCTTACTAGATCTTAAACATACCTATTTGTTTTGATTTATATAGCATAATCAATATTCATATTAGAAAGCAGAAACATAAATAGGGGGTTACTATGAATTATAATAAGCTCTAGGAGAATCCCAATTTAGATTACAGTTCTGCCTGTGTAATACTGTGAAGACTTAATAATATTAACAGAAACCTGAAGTAAAAAAAAGTAGCACATTTTTGGAACAGGACTCAAACTGCCCTCGTAAATGTTCTTCCCATTTTTAAGTTGATTTTCTGAAGAAAATATTCAAACTCATTTTTATTTATGATCTACCATGCAAGAATATATTGCACTCTTATTTTATATAGTGAATGAAGCCAGTAAAACTCTTTTGAAGAATGTTGCTAATGTATATTTTCCATGGGACTTTGGCTTCTAAAGAATTAAATGCCTTTGCACATTCTTCCTCTAAGTGTTTACTATGTAGAAAATACTACGATTTTTAATAACTATCCTCTAAAATTTTGCATGTATATAAATAAATTGCCTTTATGTCAACCCATCTACTCTGGGTTCAGTATAACATAACTCTAAACTCCCTATACAAGGCTCTCCAAAATTCTCTGGTGGGTGATTTCCCACCTGTCCTTTTTGCAACATTAAAATAACAATATAGTATATGTAGTATATATTATTATTAGCAGCCATAAGCAGTTTCACTATACACAGGATAGCCCAGCACAAACACACATTTGTTGGTATTTTATGCTCTCGCTCTTCAAGTACAAGTGTGGAGCTAGCACTGAGTGATTTACACCGTCCTGAACTGAGTATTAGTGTATCTAATACATATTTAAGACCTTGACAGAAAACATAATTTTGATAAACAAGACCTAAAGATGAACAGAGATGTAATCACGTGTTTATTGCAAAATCAACTCATTCCCACAAAAGCAAATATGTCTGTGTCACTGAATTCCAGTCAGGATTAACATTTCCTATTTCTGTGTACACCTACTGTAAAAGCCAATTTGCTGTATTATGATACAGGATATGAACTGGGGAAGAGATCTTGATTTCTAAACCATGTTTCTAGATCTCCATTTTTTTTTATGGCAATGTTAGATTAAATATGAGGACTAAATGAAAGAACCTCTATGAAAATACATTGGATTCTTTATTTATTCATTTCTTAAATATTGGAGTTTTCTCCTGTGCTGCAAGCTAGAATTCAATTTTTATATATAATAAGATAAATGTTTGTAATTTAACTACATGATAATAATTAGACAAATATGCTCGTTAGTGAATCTTCATTTAAACCAAATTAATTCTCATGCAAATCCAGCTCAGCCCCAATAATATACCATTTATAGAGCAAACCACCTAGAATATCCTGCAATTAGAACACTGAACTTGCTTAATCTTAAACTATCCTATCTTGGGTCACATAAGAGACTAAAACACTGAAATTCACCTTGAATATTAGTACATTACTAGCCCTTTTTATGACCTGACATTTTAACAGTACAATCTAAATGCTATCAGTAAGTATTAGTGAAAGTGTATCCTTGATTTGCACTTATTTTAGTTCACTAAAGGTCCCATTTGTTTTTATTGAGGTTAATGGATCTGTGAATACAGATCCATTAACCTCAGAATTTTTAAATGTTAAATCAGCAGCTTTAAATAAATGTTAACATGAGGCAGCAATTACTGATACTGTAATCCCAACTGGAGGGCAAAGTTTGGAGCACAGGCTCCCGAGAATGTGTTAAACAACCCAAACTCCTTTATTAGTAAGATTTGAAAAAAATTTTAAAAACAATAAAAAAATAAAGCTGAATATTTTCTGGAGCTACAAGCAGTAAAAGCATATTTCCTTAAATGAAAAATAGAACAATGCAGCATTTAATTGAGGGCTTACATATCTGCTAATTCATCTGCTATTTTGGCTTTGAACAATTGTCTTAATGCAAAAACTGTGTCTGCAAAGTGGTAATTTACACACTCACCTCGTGGTTATTATTACTTTGAAAATTAATATGTCACAATCGGCACTTATTAAAGAAAGTTTATTATCTCCCAAATGATGATTATATAGCATTTAAACAGCTTGACGTTCAGAAGCAGAGTTTATTGCAGACCAACTATTTGATATCCATGGCAACTGCTATAGGGAAGAACAGCTCTCAGGGAAGTTGGAGCTTTATAATTTGTGAGAACTGTGTTGTGCACCTACCTCAGCTGCAAGGCAGGTCCTTGAACAGTGACCTGGGAGCATCCTATTCCAGATTCCCCCGCTCTTAGCAGAAAGAGAGAAGCAGTTGCCACAAAACACACACTTATGATTAGATAGGGATATTTTAAACTTGATGACAAGGTAGTCTTTAAAGGAATATGTCTGCTTTTTAGCTACTAGAAATATCTTTTTTTCCACTAGCAGCGTGTATTAAACCAACAGAAAATAATGGCTTTTCCTAGAGACACATTTTGAGTCAACAGGGTTTTTAAGAGTTGTGCAGCCTCCTGAATTCCATTTACAATCATCATGGCCACAGAGGCCAGAGCCACAGTGGTATACACAAAGACTACTTCCAGTCCTCACAGAAGAGGACAAGCACATCTGCAGATGGTGTGAGAACTGACTAGGGCTATTCCATGTGGGAAGAACACAGAATGTCACTAAGCAGACACTTGGAGTATCATGGATAGGCCAAAACAAGTGTTTATCATGTTAACATGCTTTCACCGCTTGCAAATGGTTTGAAGCATAAAAAGGAGAAATAAAGAGAAACTCATGGTTAACAAATGGCATCTTCACATTCTTTTGCTATACAGAATCAACCTGCCTTTGAAAATCATCTGTCAGCACATAGGGCTCTTATGTTAGGTTGAATTTGCCCTCATTCCTGAGCAAGGGGAGAGTGGTACTTGTGCATGTTCAAATGGGAAGATCATTTCCAGTTAAGTTCCTGGGACAGAAACCCATAGGTGGTGTTAAAGGTTTGTGCTGGACCTCTCTACCCTAAGTTTCATTCAGAACACACAGGAAGTGTTTTGTCTCATTCCGGCTCTCTAATTGTTCACCTCCCTGCCAATCAGTGCTAACAGTATGTTTTGCATTATATCACCATGTCTAAAGTTTTATTATTTTTCAGTGAGGCACCATTTCAAAACTGCCATATAGACTGTGGTCTCCCACAGTGAAAACTTTTGATTTTCTTATTATACAGTGTAAGGGATGAGCCTGGATGAATAAAAATGGTACGCAAGCCACTTGACAATATTGCACAACCTTGCACAGTAGGTCATAACAGGAAAATTAAATTAATTTTGTGAGCTTCCTGGTGAAGAGCAGACATTCAGCTAAACAAACAACAGTATCATCACAGAATAAAGACACTTAGCTTGATTTTATATCCTTCGAAGAAATATTCATCAGTTCATATAATGAACACAATGAAGTAATTAAAAAACTCCACCTTAAAAAGCCTCATTTCCTCATTAACCTTACAGAGATGAGGCACAGCAATAGCACTTTATTTTTTGAGTACATGAGCTTCTTTATTCTAGAAGCTCAGGGGCCAGCTTCAGAAGAGAAGAATGATCAGGGGAGGAAGAGATATTTGCTGTTTTCAGTCTTTTCCATTGGCTGGTCATAGGGGGGACCTTTTCAAATTTTCAGTCTTTATGAAACAATACCTTCATATTAATCTAACAGCTTCATTTTGAAGGAAAGTGTCCACTTAAGAAGTGTTTTCTCCCTTAAGAAAAGAAAAATATAGCAAACCACTACACAATCAGTTACTCGCTTTCTAACAGTCTGTACACGCATTCACTGCCTGTTTTGACGATAGTGCACCCCTACAAGCTCATGTATCTTATTACTACCTTAGGTATTTGCCAGCCTCTCAAGTCTTAGCAAAATCCCTATAATTTAACGTTTAAACCCACAACTATGGATAATAAAAATAAAATTCTATAAGCATCACTACGAGAAAGAAACAAAGCAATAAAGAACTCAACCCAGCCTTCTCCATACGAACACATCCCCAGCCAGAGCTCCATATGCAAGAACACAGAACAATTTCTTAAAATATAACACAACCAGCTGTAGTACTTAGACAGCAGAGAAAGGATACACAGTAATTTCAAAATACATTTTATTTAGGTAATCCTTTTCCAAAATAAATACTAAAACTTTAATTCACTTCAACACACATTTCAGTGACCAACACTGACAAAGTCATGGCTGATACAAATCTATCCAATATTATCTTTGAAATTTATCTACATACTCATTTGGCACAGACTGAGACTGGAGCCACACTCAGTTGAAATAATTTGTGATGACATTATGCACAAATAGGACCCACTGGAGTAGTCTGTATACTGAAACCACACATCATAGTAAGCTGAATAAATTTGATGTCAAACCAGTTCCTGCTACACATAACGGGGGGTGGGGGGGGTAGTGTGTGGAAGAGTAGTTTAAGTGAAAAGTTTGTATGCAAGAAATTACTTCAATCCCCTTTGCATCTCCTCCAGCCCCAGAATAGAGAGTAACACTTCATTCATAATTAAAAAAACAAGTAAATCAAGCCTAATACAAAACCACTGTCTGTTTGACATTATGTGTAATTAAACTGGAATGGGAGTATGTTTCTTCACACAACTCCCTCTCATTTCCCCTCATCCCACTAAAGCACAGTGCTGAAGTCATCCTCTGACTAGGGATCTTCACACTGATAAGAGAAGTCCTAATTACACAAGGTGCTGTAAACTAGGTGCAGTTGCTACCTTGTCCTTGCACATGATTTGGGAGAAACTGAGCTTGCACAAAGGAAAAAGAGATCACAGAATATTCTGAGTTTGAAGGGACCCATAAGGGTCATTAAGTTCAACTCATAAATGAGTGCCCCATACAGGCATCTACCCCACAACTGTGGTGTTATCAGCACTGTGCTCTAACCAGCTGAGCTGATCTGGAGGTATCTTTCACACCACTCAATACCTCTATCATAGAACATTAAATATAACCCATCTGTTATGCAGTACCTGTTGTACTTTATGGGATAAATTGCAATGTAAAGAGAAATGATGTTTGATGACAGTGCTGCAGACTTGCCTTCATACTCATACAGCCCACGGAGTAAAACACTGCCCCCAAACCAAAAAAACTTGGTCTGGCAGGAGTTTCATAGCCACCAACCACACCATTGCTATTTTCTCTCTTGAAAGTCAAGTGGATGTCTGATAAAGCGAACATCTACCCATTCCACCAGTGATCTTTCCACTAGCTTTCAGAAGGTATTTCACAGAGTATCTGCTGTATTAAAATAGGCCTTGAGAAATACACTCGAAGGCAAGCAGGAAAGGATGGAGACAGTGTTCCCAGTAATACAGACAGGAGAGATCATGCACATTGTGCTAAGTAATCCCCTTGAACCACATGAACCTTCAAAATTCAGTGGTTAATTTGGGAAAGGAAGTTTTTACTGAACTCATTTCTGGAGATATTGCTTTGCCAGAAAAGTTTGGAGTATGAGTTTCAACATGTATGTCTGGTGAGGATACTGTTGTGAACATTACATGCATATTGAAAAATTAATGCAAACCCTTAAAATCAGAGTATTCCTCAATCAGAGAAGAAGAATAAGATGTTTATGGCTCCCAAACAAGATTGATGACAAAATACAGAGTTTTTAATTTGCAGAGGCACTGCAACTGAAAGACTGCAAATCCTCTGGTAAAAACCCTAGAAAGAGGCCTGAAGATGTCAGTAGTCATTGCAGGCACTGATTTGCTGTTCCTACATGCAAAGCACAGGCATTACCTGTGAAGGTGGCCCCTGCAATGTAGGAATTGGTGATAGATTAAGAAGTTTGCTGTTTGCCCACTGGCACCAAGACAGGTGATGCAGTGCATGAGCCGAGTTCCAGAGATTATACTTTATTGAGATTATGCATGTATCAGAGCACTCTGCAGGTAAAATACAAATGACATATCACAAAGCATCTAACACCTGATTGATTCCCCACATGGAAGAAGTGGATCCATAGCCATGCACACTCAGCATCCTGTGCCACTGCTGCACAATGCCAGCAGTCATATCTGCTTCACGGGCGGAAAAAAATCCCAATCTATTTTTATTTTAACAGTAAACAGCAGGATTTAAGAGATCAGAGATTGAAAAATATTGGCAGTACCAAAATCTACTTTGTAGAATTTGCTGCAACTCTTTGCTAGTATCCTGAACAAAATTTTTTAATGACATTGATGTTCTGTTTTTTTGAAAGTACCACTAACAACCTAAGTAATCAAGTACAGAGCTAGGAATCTGAAGGGTATGACTTGTGCTTTTTGTTGCTTAGGATACATTAGCATTGCAACTTCAAGTAAATAAATCCTCAGTAATACAGAGTTTTCAATTGGTTGTATGAATTTGTGGACTATAAAACATACTAAGGAAAGTATGGGCAAGAAATCATGAACACTTTCAAAATATTAAAAAATAGGAAGCATGAAATGAAGTGTCAAAATGAGAACATAAAATTACAATGTAATCTTAACGCAAAGCAAAGTATTTTTCAGAGCAGTCTTTTGATTTGTAGCAAAAGAGTAGCAAAAAAAGACCTAACTTCATGTGCATATCATCACCAGTTTCTGATTATTTTTCTAGAGTTATTACTGCAACTTGCTCTGAATCTCCTACATATATTGGAACCAGCAGCTTGTAATGAATTGAATTTTCATTTTTCAGAGATCCCAGGAAGGGAAGAAACAGAATTCCTGCTGCTCAAAGCTTGCAGGCAAGTGACATCAACTCTCCTGTGTCACTTCACTACAGATGGATTCACAGTTCAATAAGCCACAGGCTCTTCATTACCAAGTTCTGCTACCTTAGGATGGGGATACACCAGGAAAGTCAGAGACTTCCCACCCAATCCTGTCTCATCTCAGCACTTTTCATCCCAGCAGACCTTGAGAGATGCCATTTCTGTCAATTTTATCATTTTCTGTTCAAGCTCTGTGAACTGAAACAACAAAGCTCTTGAACTGGAGGCTCTTGTAGGGGCTTCCCCACCTCCTGTGGGTCATCTTCAGGATCCATCTTTACCTCTCCAACACAGAGGTCTTGTGCTCTGAGGAGGAGAATGGGTGTGAGCTTAGAGGGAATACTGGGCCTATGTGGGCAGGGGTCCTGCAGCAGTATATTTTAAGCCTTATTTTAATATATATACACCTCCTGACTATCAGCATTATCCAGATTACTTACATTATATATATCATGATGCACTGAAAGTTTTTTTTTCCATATTAAAAAGAGTACTGGGATATTTATGGCTTTAGATTAGGTCAGGCTGTATTACAAAAATCTGTTAGACATACAAGTATATATACATAGATCTACCAAAAAAGTTTCTGATAACATTGAGGATTAGGAAATAAAAGCTATATAATGAGCCTAGACTGAAAGGAAAAGGAAGCAAAGTGATTCCATTTAAGAAAGAAAAAGGACACGGATAAAAACTTTACTAAGAATCTTTTTGCAGCAGCCATTTTTTTCTAGTTCATATGTAATGCACCTAATCTTTTCAACTGTAGACACAGATATAATAAAACCACTCAGCTCTAATTCATAGAGACCTAGACAGATTTGGTAGATGCAGTGCTCCAGTTTAACAGGTAATTGGTAGCAAGGATGTTCTCTACTTCCCTTCCCTGATAGTGTTAAGCATGTATTGACAGGATGCCTCTCTATACTACTCTATGTTTGGCACTTAGGAGAAGTTCAATTAACCAACCTTTCATCTGTATTTCCACATAAAATACAGCTCTACTTTCCTGTGCTAATTGCTAAGCCCAGAGTACTTACTGCCTCCGTGATTCTAAAGCCTGGCTATTCACTTGGGAGCGCTAAGCATGTTCTCTGCTGCAAAGAGCTGGCACAGATAACCAGAATAACTTTTCACACCAGCGTCTTGTCCTCTCCCTGTGGAAGCTTTTGTCCATGCTGGCTGGAACAAGGAGTGTGCCTAATTGACAGGACTCCCTGCACATCTACACTCAGTGAAGTTAACACACCGTACTTAATCCCAATAGCATGTGGGTACTGTATTTCCTAGCATGAATGAGATTTCAAAACATTCACATTTTATATAAGGATAAAAGCCAAATCATACTTGTAAGCCAATTAAAATGTTGTCTCAGTGCTCAGAGGTTAACATGGTTGGGAGCTTAGAAGTGGATACTTCTAGTAGAAATAATGAGTGGATGGTAGACAAAGAATTAATAAATTATCTTAATCTGTGTTTGTTTACAAATATACAATCCCTGCAGATGGTTTTGAACAGAAAGGGGTGTTAGAAAGCATACATAAAAGTGATTATCAGCCAACATTTCAATCAGCAGCTCCTTCTTGGACAATTCTCTGCATGTCTTTGTTCCTGCAGAGAAAAGATTATTCTCCATGAACAGCTCCATTGATATTGCTCTCTGTATGCTTTTGCTCAGAGTTCCAACATACAGCTAATAACTAATTCTTCAAATCACATTCAAGAATAAGTTTTAAATTTTCTCCAATGCCATATTTTGTCTAAGAAGAAGAATTTTCTAGTGTCAAATTTAGCTTCACTGACATGGTAGGCAGCATTCTCGTTACAGTACCAGCATCTGAAAACAACTGAGGAAATACAGTTTTTCATTTCCATGTAAGAAATAGATTCAATAAACATTCCCAACAATGTAGTGCTGGACAAACAATCCTGAATAACTGAGTGAAATTAATTTCTGAAGTTCAGAAAAAAGAATAAATATATGAAACCCAGTATTTTATTATTAATGTAAACTTTAATACCTGAATTAAGGGGTTTATAACATTCCAGACTGCACTGACTTCAATTACAGAAGCCACTCCAGTTGCCAAGGCTGAGACTTTTCTGACCCATGGTCAAATTAGGAATGGGATTTCAGGAGCTGTACTGAGTATAGCTTTTTAGATTGTTTGAAAAAGCCCTAGAGGGTTCCTTTTGCTGCTCCTTTCAAGAGCATCTAGCTAAAATAAACTAGGCAACCTTAACCCAGATGCATCAAAAAGCACAGAGGATGATGCTATTTAGCATGTAACCAAATACAGCTAAAAAGTTTTAGAAAGCACAAAGACCTACTCATCTACCATGCCAGATGTATAAAAAAGACAACTTATGACTAAAAAAGCATTTTCTTTTCCTCCTCCTTAAAAGAGAAGGAAAGTTTCCCAAAGTGGTCAAAAAGTCAACAACCTCACTATAGATAAAATTTTAGTCTTTTTTCAAATTTTCAGCATTACAACAACAGAAACATTTTATAGTTACACTAAGTTCAGGACATCACTAAACTACACCCTTTAGAAATATAAAGTTAAAAAAATAACAAACAAAACAAAACCCCTCTCCTGTTATCATATACTCTGAATAAACAAGTCAGGAAGTTAAAAATATGGAAAAATCAACTTTGTGTTTTGAAATGTAAGTTGGTAGATAATTGTTGGAAGGTTCATACCAAAAAATGTTAAAAGGGGCCAAAATGCACCACAGCTTTCAACATACTTTGCAAATTATTTTTCAGGGGAAGAAAACTGTGACAGTGAAGTGCAGTTGCATTTAGGTTATAAGTAGATTCTGCTTCCCTTCAGAAAACCTGCAGCAAGACTGAACCACTATTGCTGGTTATGATTATAGAAATTAAATAGAAGCTTCGTTGCTGGATTGAAATCAATCAAACTTAACACATTTATCAACTCTTTGGTGACAAAGAAGGAAATAGTATCTTGACTGTAAACTACTCTGCTCCAAAATATTCTCATTTCACTAAAGTACCAGTTGCTTAAACCATTCTTGTCATTATGGCTTAACAGCTTCCATCCGTTTAACAAGACAAAATAATTTTAGCATAATTGTATCTTAGGTATAAAGAAGGGTACTGTGGCATGAACACTCATTTAACACGGAAAATCTTCCATGAAACAAGTGATTTATTCTTTTTTTAAAAACTAAACTCTTATGAGCATTTCCTCTTGTCATAGAAACAACTCAATTTCCACAGAAACAGTGGGAAAAAGTTGCATATGGTTTTTTTCATTGCCTCTAGCCCCTAAGATGAGTCAATGTTTTTACAATTCAGTATCACTGAAGTATTAGCCTACGTTCCTGGTTCTTTAATCATTAGATTGAATGATACCACTTTCAATCTTCCTGTATAATTGCACAGGCTAAGATTACTTTCACTTATATTTCATCTGCATTTAATGCAAGCTTAAAAAAAAGAAAAATTGCACTACAAGTTCAAATTATTAAATACCCATCACCTTTGCTTACATTCCACACACCTGAAGCACAAGGGGTTAATTGAAAGACAACAGTCCAAAACTGGAGACTCAGATTCCCTGTCCCCAAACATGCCTTTTCTCATGTCAGTCTCTCTATCATCCTTGCCTCTGCTGTTTGTTATTCAAGTAAGATATTTTCGAAATTAATATAAGGCATAAGTCACCAAACCTGTCAGCAAAGATTGATTAACAGTGGACAAAGGGGAAAGACCCAAATGACATATGAGATTACAGATTCCAAAGCTATGCCTCTTCTCAAAAAGACACAGCTTAGGTAGAAATGAAACAAATTCTGTAACATTGCTACTATGGGAAATTGAAAACATTTTCAAGTGACAGAATCTGCTCAATGTGTAAAATCATTCTTACTTGACAATTCTCTGGATAGAGCAGGAAATAAAAGATGACTAGTAATTTTTATCTGCTCAAACAAGAGTATCTATTATATAATATTTGGTCCTGCTCAAAGGTTTACAGACAGTGCAGGAGAAAAAAAAATGAGTGGTTTTTGGTTTTTTTTAATAAAAAGAAATTTTTAATTGCTGCCAACTATTTGTTTCCCAATTTCCTTTTAGTCTCTGCAATTTTCTACTACTCACAGACTGGATAATAAAATTGAAATTGAGATCAAATAAATTCTACAAAATGACATTAGCTATCTATTAATAGTGTATTTTTAACTGCACTATTTAGCTAGTATTTTAGCAATAACATGCTGTATGTGTTTAATTATTTGTTTTGTTTTAAATCAAGACTATATTAGTTTAATTGATTATCCACACACGTATGCTTGGCAGACTAATTTGTTCTGAGCTCTTTTGGGGAGATACATTTGAGGCTCTGTTTTGTGATTTGCGTGAGTACAGAACTGCCTAGAATCAAAGCTTAGGAAAAATATATCAGAATAACTATACAAAGTAGGCTAATTATCCCAAACCAGCAGTATGTAGTTTGGCCACCCTTGGAGCTGGAAGAACATTTAATTTCCCAAGACTAGTACCTCCCATTTCTATACTCCAGTATATTCTCCACCCAGGTAGAAAAGCGATGGAAAGAAGAAATACCAGTTAACCAAGTTCTAGTAGTTAATTAGAAATCAACCAGTTGAATAATAAATCCCCACATCCTGCAGACCTCTTATTACCATACATTTAGTGAGACAAATTGAGTTATTGGAAAATTACTTTTACCTCCTCAGCTTTATTAATGCACCTAGGCATATTTCAATTTTTAAAACCTCTATCCAAAACCAGCATCAAAACAAATCAGCTGCAGAATTTAAATCCAGTGCAGAAATGTATTACATAGATCATGATAGGAAAAACGTATCATTAGATTAATTAGGCAATTATCAGAATTCACAGCTGTTTTCTTTGACAACTGATTCAGTGGCTCTGAATTAAGAAGGGATACTTTCTATATACTTTCTACAAATAGAAGTTTATAGAAACATTTGTTTCTCTGATGTTTGTCAGGAAAGCTAAAAAAAAAAAAAACCTGTATATTCAAACTAGTCTGCTGTGCAAGAAGTATGATCAAAAGGTAGTTCTTATATCCATGCTTCTCTAATATACTGCATTCAATAATGAATTGAGGATACTTATGATATCCATTTACTTAAAGAGAACTCTTTTTCTAAGCTTCATTGAAGACAGAATTGGGCCAATTTGATTTTTATAGCCAGTGTATTTTTCAAGCCACTTCATTCAACAAAACAGAAGTTTGTACAGTGCCTTATTATCAAGATATCTAAAATATACCAATTAAATGTGAGAAACTGATCTTCAAAGTGCAAGGCAGGTATAAACAGGAGATATCCCAGGTCATCACCTGTTCACTGATCCGAATCAAACATGGTGGTGAAGTTATGGGACAAAAATCCTCAATGCTAGCATACAACTGTTTATTCACACTTCTTGAAGTCCGAAATTGATGGAGGACACATGACTGACACCATGAATGGTTTTAAGCTTAGTGTTTCTTCTCTTTGAGCTCAGTCACCTCTTTTTTGCAACCTTGCAGCTATTTCATCTCCCCTTGTAAATTCCTCCCACAACATGTGCCCTACTTCTTCCCACATTTCAACAAGGTAGTCTGCATTCACTCTCACACCATTCCACGTGTGCCAAATGAGCAGGGTGCATAGGGTCTCACACTCAACACCTTTCCTTTGTAAAATTTGCAGCAGAATGCCAAAAATAGATTCTTTTTCTGCCGATATTTGAGCCCCCATTATAGTTTTCCAGTTGCTCACCAAGGCCCCAGTGTCTCTATTTTCATAAGGTGTCTGGACACCCAGGTTCTCTGGTCCACCTGCTTTGCTAGACTGGGCTCCTCCACCACTGCTCCCTGGTCCACAGTCCTCTGTTGTAAAATCACCTCAGCATCACGTTGTGGGGGGGGGGGGGGGGGGGG
>VXBI01001219.1:2143118-2326026 GCA_013397375.1 Toxostoma redivivum
CGTGGGGGGGGAGGGGGGGGGGGGGTGTCACCATTTGATAAAAGACACTTAGCTGATGCCATGAATGGTTTCAAGCATCAGCATTTTGCTATTGCCCTGTACAACCTTTTATTCCCTTCTTGTATGCATAACACCTGTGTGCCTTTTTACTCTTTTGTGATTGGTCACTACACATCAGCATTCTGTGCTTCTTTTCCTTCAATGCTCTTCACCTGTCTTACACAGCTGCAACTTATCGGGGCAAGATTGCCTGCAACACTATTCCTTTACAATCCATTCTCCCCCACAAAATAATCTTGTAAAGCTAACAAATAGAATGGGATCCCTGATATTTATGTCCCTTTGGAAGAATCCTTCAATTTATCCTCCAACTTTTTACTTCAATTCAAGTTGAATTCATTTTTATCATCTCCTTGTATTGAGATAAAAAATACAATCGGTTTTTCAAACAGTAAAACCATCCCAAGAAAAAACCAAAAGCAAACGCAACTCATCACTAGTGTTTGCTTTCATATGAATTTTCAAATGAACATCTAAATACAAATTCAAATACTTTTCTTTTATTTTTCATTAAATGGGATTGATATAAGGGTAAGGATGTTATGCTCTAGTGCGCTGGGAATAAAATGAATACCCAGAAAAAATTATTCAAGCCAAAAGAAAGCCCATCATTAAAGTATTAGTGAATGATGAACATAAGATTGACACAGATGAAATGAGAAAATTTGGGTTGACTAATAGCCAAACAAGGAAACCGAAATATGTCATAGGGAGAAGTCCTTGCCTGGGAGAACTCAAAAGCTATTTATTAATTTTCTGCTAGGCAGAGCCTTTGCAAGCTCTCAGCTTTAGTCAGCATTTTACATAATCTCCTTACTTAAAGCTACACAAGCCTCTCTAGCAAATTCTGAAAGCTGCTTTTAGATCTTGTACAAACAGCATCACCCTCCCAGATTTACAAATTTCTTCTCTGGGAGGAATGATTCAACTTTTTTGGCCAAATCCCTGCTGAATTTTGTGGATATTCATGAAGGATAAATACAGCTCATAAAGGACAAAGCAAATTTGCTTTTCCAGTCAGTAGGCAGGATTGCTCAAATACCATCAACAGAACAGAGAGGCAGAAGGGATACATTTCTTTAGAGAAATTCTGAAGAAACTTCTTTAGAAGCTCAGAAAGGATGAGATTTTAAAGCAAAGGCTTCACAGGACAGTTAGAATATAATTTTTTAATACCAACAGAAAATAGTGATTCTATACTTAAATTTATGTTATTTAATTTGATTGGATTCTCTTCCAGAATGTGAAACTCAAAAAACATCATTTAAGAACAAGCAAACAAAAGAAACCCCAAGAACAATGAACACCCAGGGAATATAATTTGGGACAGTTGTGCCAAGACTTAAGCATTAGCTATCATTCTTTAAACTACTATAAATATTTAAATTGCTACAAGTTTGCCACATTATGATCTAGACGGAAGTGTCTTTCTTTGCAGTTACTGCTTCACATGACAGAAATCATGTTCCACTTATATTTTTTTAATCCTTAGCTTTAGTGTTGATGTAACAGAAAAACATATACTGCAGTATTTGCTGCTATTTGTTTCTCCCTGCATCTCTGCACTTCTTGCCTGTATACAGGGTATGTCAGAAGACAGTAAAGAACCCACATGACTCCCTGCAATCTTCAAAGATGTTCCTTAGCATGTACAAAGGTACATGATTTACCTGACCTCATGCAAACCCTAAACATACTGGAAAAGGAAAGACAGCAAGGAGCAGAGTAGAAGATGCTGTGTTTTCACTGCTCAAAGGAAAAAAATCAATCCCACTGGCTTGGACTGAGCTCTGTTCTGAGCTCTCCACATGTTCTCTGGTCTGAATTCCACAAAGACAATAAAAAAGGCCCCTCCTGCTCAGATTTTAGTGCACCCAGCCCATGTTCAGATCTGCTGGATGCTGGGAGCACGACAGGACCAGACTTGTGGCCAGGAACACCAGGATGAAGGATGCATACTCTCCCTAAATAAAGAAGAAAATCTGTATTAAGATGCATCAAACTATCAACATTAGGTTATTTCTACTTTTAAGGCATTTTAATCTTTAATAGTAATATCGCTACATAGTTAAAATTGCAAACCAACTAATTCACTTCTCTTTTCCATTAGGGAAAGCAGCATTATTCATAACTCAAGAATTCAATACAATAAAAAGGTTTCTTTTTGTTCCCTCTAAGAAATAAAGGACAGCCTCATATTACATGATGGAACTCTATGGAGCATGTTGAGATGGATGAGCAGTTCTAAGACTACTTTTGCTGTCAAAGGAAAACTTGTTTTCAGCATGGGATAACTAAAACCTAAAAACTTTCCCTTGCAAGAGAACAGTGGAGTCAAAGCATTTCACACAAGGTAAGCTAAGCAACATGAAATGAACACATCCAGAGGAATGCAGTTTTTCTTGCTGCTCTTTATAGCAGCCTCAGAGGAATCAATGAACACTGTTTCTATTTAAGATTTTGCACAGGCAGAGCTGCATCATTTATTTAATAACAAAGTAAAACAAACTATCTGGAGCCCATGAGGAGAATACTGAAGTTAACAAACATTACAGATAGCAATAAGCTTTAGAAGCAGAACCGGTATGTGCGCAGCACAGCCACCAAACAGGCAAAAGGTAGAATGCCAAAAGCAACATAGAGAAACAAGCAGCATTATTTGTCAAACAAAACTTGGATGGATGGCAAGGAGACAAAATGCATTGTCTCTTGATTTATGCCACAACACATTTTTTCCACTAGTCACAACTACACAGATATTAAATCATTTGTATTGTCCGCAGTGGTTTCCAAATCCCACCCCTAAATCTATTCAACTGAATTTCCAGGATATCTGCCACTAAACACTTGCTTGCCAGCAGTTCATGAGCAAGGTACTGGTACTTTCTGTTCTCTAAGTTTGTGAAGGGAAATGAATAAGCACAACAGTACTGTCTATTTCTGGGCTTTGCAACATTTCATAGCTACGGCCACATCTCCTGGTTTCTCCACGTGCAGCTACAAGCTGTTACCTGCCTTTCACACTACTAAAATGTATCCCCTCTCTGCACAATCGGGGTTCAAAACAAGAATATGTTCATTTGTGCACAGAACTAACGAGTTGGGGTGAGGTCCAATAATGCGTGACCACCTGCATTTAGCCATATCAACATCTTCCCCCTTATGCCACCAAAGATTTCTGGTGTTCCCTGTATTGATTAGGTGGATTAGATGGTAACAAAGCACCCAGAGGAAGCACTACTGGATGAATAAGTATATGAACATTGATGGGAGTCTTATCTTGTAGAGCTGATATTCTGACTTAGAATATGGGGCAATTGCAGTGTTATTTTGGGTAGAGATTTTTTACCAGTCTTTGAACAAGGTCTGAAAAGCTGTGTCTCTTTTCTTCCATGAAGTATTCCCACTGGGAAGAATAGTATATAGATCTAGTCTCATTGGTAAAACCATGCTCCCTAACACACTCACTCTCTTCTGGTCTGTTGAACCAAAAGCAAGTTCTGTCTTATAACACCCTATAAAAAGAAAAGTTAAGTGTTGCAGACTCCTTTTCTTAACCTACAGCTGGCTGAAAATACATCTGAGGTGGATATAAATATATTGAAAGGGAGAAGGTACTGAAACAAAAGCTGTGCTTCAATCGTGGCATAGCAGGAGGACACAATAATTTCTTGCACCGAGAAAAGCAAAACAGTAGCTGATGACCTGTACTTAATGTGTGACACAGGAAAGATCCAAGCTGTTTGGTCCTTTCAAGAAAAGGCTTTAGAAAATAAATATACATTGACAAAAAATCCTTCTTTCTTTTTTAATTCCTTATAACATACCTATGAACTCTGATTACAGAAATGTAGAGGACACATTTTTAGGACTGCACATTTGGCTGCATATTTTATTTCATTACTTTTCCGCCTTCTAGCACTCATATCCTATCTCTCCTTCTTATCCTTATGAAGTGGATTTCTCACTCCTAGAACTGAAAAGATGCTCTTACATAAACCTTGACTAATGCATATCTAGACCAAATCCCACTTGGAATGAAGAAGTTAAACTATCTCTCTACATATCTGAAGAAAGCAGACCTCCTACTTTGGAACATTTTTGAGACTCCATGACATGGCCAGAACAAATCTCATTAGCCAGTTAATTCTCTATAACCCCTTGAAAACTAAATTATGTTTTTGAAAAAAATCACTTCAATTGCTTAAGCTTTAGCCTAGTCAAGTAATTTGCACATCTTTAATTATAAGGGATTAATTATTTCATCTATCTTATTTTTGTCCAGCTTGAAAAATGGCCTTATCTCTTCACACTCTTTATTACCTTGCATTTCATCCTTCATCACACTGGACATCAGTTCTTCATTACTGCTGAAGTTTTTTTAGGTGGGAATTCTTCATCATTAACTTCACATTCTCACCCTCACTATCAATTACCTGGATATTTTTTATTTGATTGCCATCCTCAGCCCAATGCATTTCTGCCAGTTACAGAATCCAAGAGAGTCCCTTGAGGACATGGCAACTGGAATATGACCCTGAATTGCAACTTTCCTTGGGGATCAATTCTCTCACCGTTTTCTTGTATAGTGTTTTGCGTTTTTTTTTTCTTTATGATTTTAACAGCATAGTCATACCTTTCCAAAAATCAATATTCAATTTAATCTCTTTCACTGTACATCAGGCCACATGATATAAAAAGAATTTTTCTTTTGGTCCTGAAACCTTTCTTTTTAAACCATGTTCATGTTCTCTAAAGTCACTTTTCTCTAATTTCTTTCTTGGTCCTCAACTTTTTTACATTAATATTCCTTTTCCTTTGGATTTTTAAAAATATTATTTTTATAAAAGATGTGCCCATTAACAGCTGAGTTGTATTCTGTCCACTTCAAGAAAAAAATAAATTTATCTTACATTATTAGCCCTTCAGATATGTGTTTAAAGGAAATAAACATCAGTTCAAGTGGTATTCTTAAGTGTTTTCTGTGAAATAATATGAATAATGTCAAAGGAGTTGAAAATTAATATTTACAGAGAGAACTAATTTGCCTACACCAAGCTATATCTCGGCACATGGTAGAAGTCACCAGTTTACTACAATAAAACTACCCTGGTGAGGATTTTTTATTTATAAAACTATAGTCACAGATGCATAAAGAATTTCACAGGTCATCTATTCCAAATTCATGAGAAAGAATCATCCAGAAATATATATCATTTATATATATATATATATCACAGAATCACGGAATCATTAGGTTGGAAGAGACCTCCAAGATCATCAAGTCCAACCATGCCCTAAAACCTCAATTAAACAATGGCACCGGGTGTCATATCCAGTCTTCTTTTAAACACATCCAGGGACAGGGACTCCATCACCTCCCCTGACAATTCCAGTACTTTATTATTATTTCCATGAAAAACTTTTTCCTAATATCCAACCTATATTCCCTTGGTGCAGCTTAGGACTGTGTCCTCTCGTTCTGTCAGTGCTGCCTGGAGAGAGATCAACCCCACCTGACTGTAACCACCTTTCAGGAAGTTGTAGAGAGTGGTAAGGTCACCCCTGAGACTCCTTTTCTCCAGGCTAAACAACCCCAGATCCCTCAGTCGTTCCTCACAGGGCTTGTGTTCCAAACCCCTCACCAGCCTCGTTTCCTCTGGATGCACTCAAGCGTCTCAATGTCCTTCCTAAACTGGGGAAAAATAAAACATTGTATTGACTAACATTGTTCTAAATATTGCTATTTGATCCAGCGATTAATGTAATGATACAAAAATATAATTAACAGAAATTCCTACCTGATTCATGTATTTGAAAAAACTTAAATTATCCTGCTAAAGGGAAATTCCCATCGCAAAGTTCCCATGTTAAGCCCTAGATAATATAATATTTTGAATTAATTTTCATATTTCTCAGTGCTATATTAAACTCTTTAAAGAATGGTCTTCAGAGCCAATATTTCTTTAGATATTTTTTACCTCCGAGATGAAGTTTTTCTTAAAATTGCAGGCAGAGTCCATACAACAAAAAGGTAAAATAAATACTGTGGAGTTTCATTTTTTCTCTCATTGTAGTTATAGACATATCAAGAAACACAGCTTCTACAGTTTTAAGTCACCTAGACAGCTTGCTAATTAAATAAAATAGAGTCTATGCATGTTTATTTAAAAAGACTTGTGATTTTTAAACTTTTGAGAGACATTTATAGATAACAGCAACAAGAAATCTTATGAGGTTATACACCTCTCAAGCCAAAACAATAAGATTATTTTATAGCTACAGAATAAAATAAAACAAGTCCACAATATCATTAGATAAAATTTGGAAATTTATTCCAAAGAAACCTTGGGATATTCTGCATTACACAGTGATTCAAGTGGGAAGGGGCATGTAATTGAAAAAAACCAAACCAGCAGGTGCTGAAAGGAAGAGTGTAAAGCTGTACATAACATTCAAAGTACAAGACTCCCTACATAGAACAATTATCCATGAGAAACACAGTCTCAAATTATAAAAAGCTCTCAAATTATAGCAGTGTGCAGTCTCCAGCAGTACCAAACATGACAAATAAACAATAAAACAATCTTACTTGCATTACACAAAGCCTTCAGAATATGATCCTTCATACCACAAAATGACAAACAAAAATTACCTTCTTTTTCCTAATGTTTGTTGTTTTCTCCATACCTTGGTACATGGTGTCTTTCCTGGCACCTATAACAAGTCTTTTATTTCAGGCTAGGAGTTTATTCCTGGCTATTCTAATCTTGTACCGACAAAATTACTATTCCTACCAGACATTACAGCTTCTCTGACACACAAGGACTTCCAGAAAGCTACACTTCCCTGAGAAAGGAAAGTAAAATAAAGGGAAAGGACAATAGCTAAAATTATGTATGACACCAGTTACCATTGCACCCATTACCTAAAATTTCAGGAGTGAGCTTCCTATCACATTATCTTAGTATTTTAATTTAAAATTTTAGAGGTAGCCTCCTGCCATACATAATTTTTTGATTTTTTTTTTCTTTAATAGAGAAATGATGCAAAGAAAAACAACAAACTACAAAATTGTGAAGGCGTTGATGGCAGGACAAGCTACCTAGTAAACAATAGGTTATAAACAAGCACTTGAACAGACTATCTTAAAGTTCCACTGAGTGTGGTTTTCTTAGTGATATCTAAACTTCTACTTAAAAACCTAAAAATAAAATTTTCTATTCGAAGTCAAGATCATAAAGTTAAGATTGCTGATTACCTCCTGATTAGATATCAATGGCACTTTAGAATTCTTTTTCCTGAAGCAAAGCAGCGAAACAAGACACAAGCACAGACGAATAAAAACATGTATAAAGCTTAGTTCAGGTTTAACAGCCACAATTTTGTATCCTCTTCCCTGTTAAATGTTATTATTTTGTATAGATTAAGTTATTTGTCTGTGGATAAATTGATACAACTGCATTGAAGTGCATGTACTCACTCAATTCTTTCTTGAGGCTGCAGCAAACAGATGACCCCCGGTGTACACACACATGCCTGTACAGACATCCACTTAAGGTCTGTAATATCCACCTTACACAAGACTGTTTCCAAAATGACTTCTCTTTTGGAAGCTGTAAACTTCAAAACCCACATATCGATCTATGAATTTAAATATACTTTATACCTTCCCCATTTATTCAGAAATTTACTGGTTTGCAGCACAAGGTTAACTTTAAATTCATTCACTTTGTCCAGGCATATATGTGGAAGTAGCAATGCATTGCTACCTTTCATGCAATAGTTTTTCATCCTTCTGTATTATATTACATATTCTCCTCTTGAAAATGTAATCCCTTCAAAGAATTATCTCGCTAAGTAAGTAATTTTCCTTTTTTTCTGCTATACAATTCTGCTTTCACAAGTTGCAGCAAATGAACTCATTCACACTTTAGCTTCCCCATTAAATGTATGTAAAATATATCGTCACATACTCATTTTTTCACTTACTGCACTGAAAGTGAAATATTGTAGATATAAGTGCAATAATTTTAGAATTTTGATGTAAAAATGTTAAAAATAAAGACTCTTACATTCCCCTAAATATATTTATTCACACTACTAAAATTGCATCTAGTGCCATACATTTATACCACAGTGTGCTTTGCCATGGTGTTTTGTAAGTAGGCAGATCACACTTCCACTTAGAAATAGTATCTTTAATTAGTCCAACAGTTATACATGGAAAATTAGAGAAGCACTGGAAAAACTATGCTCTTTGGATGTTTAAAATAAAGTCCATTCAGAATATTTTAAAGAAGATTTTAAAATTATTCATTTTAAAATGTTGATGGTTGATTCAAATCCACAGGAAGGTAGCAAAACTAATGGGAAAGTACTACCAGCAATAGGAATACAACCGAGCTATGAATTCAGCAATGCTTTCTTTGGAGAAGACACTGAGCTGGAGTCAAGATCATCTCTACACTCACAGGTCAAAGTCAATACAGAAAACAAGAACAGAGGAAAAACAGACCTGACAAACTAAATTGGGTTTGCTAGCAAAGCAAGTAGGAAAACAGATTAAACACAACATAAAAGTAATGGCAAATCTGGATTCAAACAGTAAAACAGCTTTCAAAAGACCCTCACAGGTAAAGTGACACTGGAAATATAAAATATCAGACATAAAGGACAAGACATTTGATTGAAGTGTACAAAAACACAAATAGAGCATTAACCTGTGACATGCAATATGGATAACTGGGCAAAGTACAAAGAATGAATTAAAGAAAGAAAGAAAATTAGAAACTGAAGTAGTTGGTGAGAGCCTCTCCCCAACCCCACGATGTGCAATGCCATGAGGGATGATGTTACAGATCAGAATGATGAAGCTATTACATAAAGCCACTCATACTTTATGTCCCAGTCTCACTGAAGACATTGCAGTGAGCCCATAATTGTCTCTTGAGAAGGGAGAATGGACAGAACATCACAATAAATTGGATTGTCTTAAAAGATTCAAAAGAAAATTTCACTAAACCTAAATCAACAAAACAAACTCAAAACTAAAAACTCAACCCAAAGTTTTACTTAACCGGGAGATTACAGCAAGCTACTGATGACAGAAAGTGCTTAAGGTTCTTTGACTGAGCAGTGAAGAGGCCTTCAATTCTAAGTCAAAGAGCCACTCCCTCCACATCTATTTCCACAGGTTTGGAATAGGCTCAGAGCCTGCTAAAAATACACGTTCCCCATATGGTATCTCTCCATGAGGCATCCAGCCTGGGTAAGAATAAAACTTGCCTTGATGCTGCAGCAAACATAGTCCTCCACTGAAGAAGACCTTACATTAAATCTTGTGAAAGTAAAACTACAGCATGACAGAAGAAAGAGCCTAGCTACATAGCAACACTTACTCACTTCCTTTAACTTGGTGGCTATATAAGATAAAGAGTACAGCTCTCGAAAACAATCTCCAAGGTTAATTGTAATGTGAATGGAATACAATACAGAGCACTATATCCTTTTGTAGTTTTATTTTCCCCTACAGGAATAGATACAGCATTTTTAGCTTCTCTTTGCATCTAATGAATATACCAGGACACTCACAGAACAGAGCAGACTATTGTTTTTCACAGCCTTATTTACTCAGCTTTTGTTTATTCAATTGAAGATAGCTGGGGAGTTTGCATTCAGCATGACATATTTACTGGTGCTGGTAACAGGATACTCTGGAAGATATTAAGTGCTGAAATAAAGCAACTACTTTCACTGTTTAAGTGTCCCTGGTTCACTTACCATGTATAACACATTTCAAAGGCACACAAAGTGTACGAGCTTATGGAATAAAATCTTCTACTAAGCATCTTCACATACATTGGAGAAACTGAGTCTCTTCACTGTCAGAGTAAATCAGTATTTATACTATTTAAGAACTGACTAATACTAGCATTTACTGAATGGACAATGGAATTTTAGATACGAGTTTAATAAAAGTAATACAAGATAGGAAATAAACACAGGGGAAAAAAAAATCTATTTCTATTTCCTTTAGGCTTCTGCAGCTGAGAGACAGATTTCTAGGTAGTTGTAGATGTTATGTGTTCTCTGGCATGTAACTGTTTAAAACTTAATCACCATTTATTTTTTTCCCCTCAGAACATTTACAAGCATAAGCCAAATGCATGCAGATAGAACTCACTAAAAAAATTACATTAAAAAGCAGGAGCTACTGAGCAAAGTCATGTAGGGTTTGGAGACCTGGATTCACTACTCTGATTAAAAGGCCTCGACATCCTGCAGTTTTCATCATTTGTGGTGTTCAAGTCCATTGTATTTAAAAATTACCATGCCATAGCAGGGAGAGTCAACCTCAGTGGATGTGTGTTCAGCCAATCAAAGCTACAGACAGCTTTTTGGATGCTATCACACTATCATTTAAGTTTTCCAAAACGCTACTGTTGTACACATCCTTCACCTGGCACAACTTTCTTCCTGCTCCCTGACTCCCCCCAGTAAAAACCAAGGTTCTGTGCAATGATATTTCTGCTGTTCTTCAACTCAATGCTCTATTTTGCAGCTAAAACCATCAAATCTTTAGCTGAACTAGAATATCCTCAAAGATGTTACTGTGTAACCATGCTTCCTACTGGACTCTAGGCAGCTGTTGGCAGGTATAGCTAGTCAATCCAAAATTCTTGCCTATCTGATGGAATGGACAGAGAGAATTTAGTTTCCCTGAGGAAACTAAAAGAACACTTTAGGACACATCACCTCTCCCCAAGACAAATGGAAGCATCCTCTGTGCAGCATCCAAATCTCGAAAGAATCACAGCCACATAGCAGGCATCACAACATCCAACCCTTCTGGAATGGTGGAGAATAGGATCTCTTTGCCTCTGCTAACAGCTCTGAATTCCTGAGTACAGCAGCTTCCAGGCCTGCTCACTGCCACAGGTCAGTCTGTTGGCAGCTGAAGACTCCTTCGGAATCTGTGCAGAATCTCAAGGATTGTTTACAGGAAGATTCAGCCTAAGACCAATCATCCAGAAGTTCCAACTTAGTCCCACTGCCCACTTCAGGTACTAGTACCCTGTGTAGAAAATGCAGCCTAATTTGGCATTCCTTCTAACAAGGTGTCAGGCAGGACACCCAAAGAGAGGTTCATGTTGCAGTTGATGGAAGCTTGTCTTAAATTGCACAGAAAAAGCCCTGGAGAGATTTTTTTAAAATCTGTAATACTCAAAAATTCAAGTTAGTTTATATTCTCAGACACTTACATGCCTAAAAGCCACAAAGGTTTTCCTTTCTGATGTTGCCTGAGATCTAAAAAGCGGTAGAAGCATGACAGTTTTATTAAATGTTTACCTAAAACATTCACTGCACTTGGGATGTTTTCTCTGTATAAGTTCCAGCAACACTGATTCCAATGGAATTCAAACAGGGTTTTAAACACCCACTGCCAGCAGAGCTCCCACTGCCTGTACAACACAGTGTACACATGGAGTAAAGAAAGGTAAATCTGGTATTAGTCATGTCTTGTGGGTCTGAAGAGAGAAAATACAATTTTTAAATACCTGGTGGTACCTACAAGTGGAAACGTTGGTCCAAATGCTCACTCAGGACATTTCAATCAATGCACATTTCAACAGAAATGCCAGATGGGACAAACACTTTATCTTCTTTCATGATTGCCACTGTTTCATATTCTACTCAAATAAAATGAAACTAATTTTGATAAGTTTCCTATATTAGTGTTAATTTATTTTGAATAATAGACAGCACTAGAGTGAAAAATCAGTCCTATGTCCAGACAGAGGAGGAACAACACTTCACCTACAAGAAACAGAAGCAAACACAGAAAGTAAATGTCTAAGTCTGTAAGAAGGGGCTCCTTCACAGCTGGGACCATAACTACTTATAATATCTGAAACAGGCAAGCTAGTGATCACGAGAAATGCCACAAGAACAAAGTAGAAAGGTTGGGGTTTACATCTTTCATAATTAACGGAGCCAAATTAAAAGGCATAACTCACTAGCTGTTCATCTCAGAGAGGTTCCTGAATTAGCATTTTCTTCCAGTATCTGCTTCCCTCCTGAGCATGAGACTAGAGGCAAAACTTTACACTTTTTCCTTCCAGTCTTTCATAAACATTGACCACTGATTAGCCTGCCCCTATACCTCCTTACTTCCAAAATATACAGTGGTATTGATTTCTAGTTTGGCACTTCCTTTGAAAGTACAAGGTAGATTCTGCCTCATTTTATAATTTGTCAGTCCTCGCTCTATACATCCATCTTTTCATGACTGTCTTGCAAGCTCTCTCTTCCTCTTACATAGCAAATATTGTAGACAATGTACTGACAGGATTTAATTTTTTATGTGCATCTCAGTACATCCTGTATCCCTTGCTGCTATACTGCCACTTTATTCCATGCATACATCTGGAGACCGAAAGCCCCTCTCTCCCCTGGAGGTTCTGCCCTTCAGCACTCCCTCGTCATAATGGTTACAAAAAGTTACTCCCGGCATGCCTCCCTGTTTCATGTAAATTGCCTTTTGTACATGTAAATTGTACCCCATCGACCCTCCCCTTTTGTACCTCCCCTGAGCCCTCAGATGATTCGTTTAATGCTCTACCCCGCCCCCGGCTTTCCTGTATCAACCCTGCTCCTTCAGACCCCTCTCGAGCCAGTTTGTTCCTGGACCTCTTCAAGGAAAGAAGAGTAAAGCTTTGCCTTGGACCACCACACGCGGCTCCCGTCTCTTCCTCCTGCACCAGCTGAAGCGGAGAGTTCCCAAAAGAGCTGAAATCACTCTCTGCCCAGAGCGAGCACGGAGGACGTGCCTGTGCCTTGAGACATCCTCCCCAGGATGCTTCTTCAGAAGGTCACAGCACTCCACCACTGCCCCAGGGCCCGCCGCGACATATATGTGTGTGTGTATATATATAAATATATATATATATATATGAATCTTACACTTCTTAGGTACCAAAACTGATAGTACCACCTTTCTTTAATTTTCTCATGCCTTTATTAAAAGGCCAATTGATTTAGATATCTACTTCATCACCTACAGTGATCTTTTACACACTCCCAACAGGTACATATATAGTCTAATCAGACTTGGTTACTGTCTGAAGCAATATTGCCTGGTTAGTTTATGATTAGATTTTCAGCTGGATATTTCCTCATGTATAGCCATGCCCAACTTTATAATTTTTTAGGCCTTTTAACCCATCTCCAACCTATAGTTCTCCTCAGTAGAGATTTCAGCTCCTGCTGTGTTGGATGTCATTTCTTCAAGTTCTGGAGCTTTGGAAATAAACCTTCAATGCAATTTACTTAGACTGCCAGCCTATGTTATCATGGACCAGCACAACAGTAAGACAGCGGCTCAAAAAATGATACAGTTGTGCAATTCATTTCAAAGTCAGATGAGCTCTTTGTCATTTAAGTAGACAGGAGAGACTGACATTAAAATAGGGTTCATTAAAAGTGAATTTGAGCCTCAGCATTCACTGTAGCAAAACATCTGGAGACAGCCTAATTCTTACTGGAGTGCCTCAGAAAATACTTGATCTTTTAACTAAGCACAGGGGATTTGCCAAGTAAAACGCTGCCTTTTTTGTATCACTATACACTTGAGGAGGATTTATTTTATGAATATCACAGTACTTCCCCATGAACGGCAAGACCATGGACTCAGCCCCATGGACTATTTGTATTAAGACACATTTTTCAGAAAATACTGCAAACTGCTTTGTCCAGGAAAATATGCCATTAAGCTCCTTTGTATTCTTTAATTTATTTTAAATATTTATCACTTTTGATATTTAAATATCAAATAAATATTTATCACTTCTAGATATGAAAGTTAAAAAATCAGTTTATTGCTTTTGGCTATTCTGAACAGACAATGATATTTTTGTGATGTTCGTCTTTCTTGACCCTCATGTTTCATTATTATATGGTATCTTCTTGGATCTTTAGGACTACAGACATGTCAGAAAAAGTAAAGGAAAAACTTTAAAGACTTCAGTAAACACATCACAATCTAGCTCTATAAAGAACATTTATAGGTTGGTATCAGGTTTTCAAAGTGCCTTGAAAGCAGCAAGCATCTGTTTTTTTAATGCTTTTCCCTTCAAGAGAAAACTTGTTACTTTTTTATCAAAAAGAAAAAAAGCAAAGAAAAAAGAGTGAGAAAAATATAACAACTGACATCAGCACATCAAGGCAGGTGGGTATACCAATGAAATTCTATACTTCTCTCTAGACGCACATTTATTGTGATTTGTGAATAGATCAGAACTGTTTATTTGAGATGAGCATATGTAGCTTCACATTCTCTTTTGATCAGGAAAGGTACCATGAGAGGCAGAGCCATGAATGCTCATGTCAGATAGTTAGGGAAGTTTGTATTGCCAGCTGATTTCAGGAGCCAAAGGAAAACACTCCAACAACATAACAAAGCAATGATATGTAGCTAGACACTAGAATACCAAAATCTTTCATTCCAACCTTGATTTGCACTTATCTATTGAAGCTTGTTTAAATCATGAGATCTTTCCTGAGACCTTTTCTGAGAATTTATGCTTCAAAGTATTTTAAATTCATGCTCTATCATCTATATTGAAATATATTCCAATTTATGTAAGTCTATAATACTGAAAAAAATGTCATATGGGTTAACTTATGATCAGGAATGAAATGTCTTGGAGTTTTGAGGTGTTTTATTGTTTTTTTTTTTTTAATTATAAAGCCCTATTATCTTTCCTAACTCAGTCTGTCTTCTTATAGCTGTTCATCCAGAAAGTTATTTCCAAATGTGTTTACTATTAACTTTTAATTTTAACTCAGCAATTTTAATGATAGGCTTTTGCAATTAGCAAATGATGGAGCATGAAACACTCAAATTCACTGTGCTAATCACTTCACAGTTCAAAGGTAAACCTTAACACTTTTTACAACAGTATCAGCTGTTGTCAAGATGTAAAACATATGTGAAAGCAAACAACATAATGCAATTAGCTAATTTTGGTAGATTTGCACGAGTGTTACCAAAGCAGAGTTTGATCCAAATACATGATAAAATTACAATGAAAAAAAATGCTGCAGATTCCCGAATGTGCAAATGTATTACATTTTACTTTTGATATCACTTATTTCTATATCACTGAACAAAGGAAGAAGATAAATAGTTCAGTATTGGTTCTTGAAGTGTTGGACAGAATGACTCCCTATTGATTTCCTGCTGCTGTTCTGTTCAGG
Organism: Toxostoma redivivum; assembly: GCA_013397375.1. Taxonomy (NCBI): domain Eukaryota; kingdom Metazoa; phylum Chordata; class Aves; order Passeriformes; family Mimidae; genus Toxostoma; species Toxostoma redivivum. The sequence continues at coordinate 2,158,440 of VXBI01001219.1, forward strand.
GTACAACTGAAAGACATGCAAGCACTTTACTGTTTTCTAAAGGAAGTAAACATTTTGACACTGAAACACAGAATGAGACCTTGGAGGTAAAGTAGCTGAAGAACACAGAACAAAGTAACCTTGACATTGTCTACCTGAGAAAGTATTTAATTGAAATTTGAGCAGCCATGTGGGCCATAGATACAGATGTGAACTAGTATCAAGTAGCATTAGGGATTTTGCACTGTTGAAGTGAATTTCATACAATTTGAAGAATGACAAAATGCAATTTCTATCCATAGATCCGCGGATTTTCTTGTACCACTCCCAGTTCTGCTATTAATTACAACTCATTCCAATTATTAGCAGAAATATGTGAACTTAGAACTGAAAATTTCCTGTGTTGTACCTTGATGCTTTCCAAAAGCACAGTTGTGAGAACTATTTCTTCTAATTATCACTGCAACTGATAAAACATATACAGAGCTGTTTAAATATCAAAAGCATCAAAAGCTATACTTTGGTTCAAATCCCTTTTTCCATTATACTTATTGCATAAGCCTTAGAGCACAAAGCTGCTTTTATTGAATTTCCAAGTATGACTTCACAGCTGTTGCCCTCAGCAGCAGTCAATATTTGTATATTACTTTAATGAGTTCCTAGTAACCCAAACTCCTAAGGCACAGCTGTGCTCCTGCAACCAAACATGCAATTCCCATAGATTTCAGTTACCAGAACTGCATTGCTACTTTCCCACCTCTTTTACTTTACTTTTCTGGCACATCAAGTAAGGGTTTTTTTTCCCCTTCTCTTTCTTCCATGCTTTGCAAAGGAGTCCAGTGAGAAGAGATAGTGTTTGGTGGCTCTATTGAGTGGCTGGGAGATCTTGATATCTGCTGGAGTCCAGCTGTAAATGTGGATAGAATGGATAAGTCAAAGCTCAACAGACTATAGTTTTTAACATGTATAGGGTTTCTTTCAGGAAAACCTGAGCCAAGCTTGTTTATCAGAGCACAGCCCCAGAGAAACAAACCTTAACAATACCTGTTAACGAGTCTTGACCAATATTCAATTTTTGTGAGTCTGGGGACTAGTTTACACATTCTTCTTAACTTTCATTTGGCACTGTGTGGAAAAGTCTTGAGCACTAAGAACTAGTCATATAATGCATAGAGATTTATAAATAACTTTTACATTTACAAGTGCTGCTTCTTTTCACTGCTTAAGAAAACTATTTCCCCTTCCTTGTTATAGTGAGAGGTCAATCATGAATTCAATCATTAATGAAGCTCAGCAGTACCCAGCACAAAGCTCAAAGTGAGTATTACTTACAGGCATCCACAGAAAGAGCAAAATGGCCAATTTTGAAAGAGAAATCTGATTAGAAAATGGGAAGAAGGAATTATTTCACCATCTTTCCTAAGCACATACATATTTACTTTTTGTTAGGCAGTGTATAAGATTCTAAAGATTAAATCTCTATTTTCACTAAGATCAGTTCCAAATACCTCAGTGCAGGATGAAGTATACCAATGTTTCTCCCAGAATTAAGGATATAAATTCACATATATTCCTCAGGTCTTTCTTTGCTATTCCCACCACCATAGAAAAAACACAGACCCACAAGGTGACACTTATGTTTGTCTGTCTTCAACCATTTATGCTTTGCAAAATCCTTCAAAATTTCAAATCCTTCAAAAAATCTGTGTCAGTAGAAAGACAACATTGAGCACATTGAACAGAAGTGAGGGGGAGAATGCTTAAGTCTCAGAAACAGAAAATGCAGTTGTATACCTAAATGAAAGACTTTTAGAGAAATCTCTCTTTTTAATCTACAGATTCACTTCAAAATTGCCTATATCTTTCTGCAGACTTAAGAGGTAACATATTTGGTTTAGGTTTTTTTAAATTAATTTTTGTTTCATAATTCCCAATAATCCTTCTGTTAAATGTGGAGTTCGATGTCCTGTCTTTCACTAATACTGTTCCACCAAACATTAACACTATTTCAGTAGAAGGATACACAGATGCAATTCTAACAAGCAGTGACTGGTTAAACAAATCCTAGGTTATTCCAGGCACTTTGGATAGTTGAAAAAATTCTCTTGGATAATCAATAAAACTGTTTAGAAGGAATATTGCTTCTTCATCCACACTGGTTTTATTTACAAAAAGCAAGGTTTGAGAGAAGCAAACCTATTCAATAGTGATTAATTTGGGGAAAAAGTCTAAGCATATACTTAGTTTTCTGGAAAGTCATTGTAGGTTTTTTGATGCAATTGAAAAGAAAATATTATTTGGAATGTGGGTTCCTACTTCTCTAAACACCATAGAGAAATATGTATCAGGTTTCAGCATAATAAAAAAAATGTGTGAGAGGAGAGGGGGAAGGGATAAAATGATCGTTCAAGGAATACAGAAAATCCATCTAGAAAGTCAGCTGTTTCATTTAACATAAGCTGTTTGCCTGGCTAAGTCTGGGGGAAAGTCATCAATATGTGGCACTTTCTTGACTCTCTGCTGCTGATCAGATCTCCACCAAAAACTCAAGCCAAATGAATTAGAAATCATCCTGATTTCCTAAACCTCATCATCACATAACATAGTTTCTAAAAATACCAGGCAACCTATCATGGGTACGACCCGTGACCTTTAGCTGGATGGGACCAAGCTACTGCAATCCCTACAGAAGTACTTTTCCTGTTTCAAAGCAAGGCATCTAAAATTCAAACTTGAATGCAGTATCAGAGCATCTTGGTGTGGGAAGGGACAGGAAAGCAATTTTTTTGTTGTTTCAGTTTAATTCCCTTTGCCCATTTGAGAGGTGCTTATTCCTACTTGTCTAAACTGTTACTTTTCAAAAATAGCACAGCTTCCACCTCAATTCACAAGCAGTGCTTCTGCTGTCCTATGGTTTGTTTAGTGATGAGAAAGATGATGGGTAAAAATAAGAGCATGACTTTTATGAAAAACACATCATACAAGTGCTCTTTTACGAAGGACTTTCAAGATATGCCTGTTTTAAAGTAATGCATGGCTCTAAGGTCAATACTATTTCCTATAATCAGGGAGTTAATTAATTAATTTTCATGTATTATTTTTTATCACATTTTCCTACGTTTGTACTGGGTTTTCCCACTTAGTCCAGAGAACCTGTACCACTAGATGTCACTGCAAGCAGAACATTGGGAATCACACACTCATGAAATTTAGTCTCCTGCTTTATTGCTATATTTTTTTGAAACAAAAGTTAGAAATAAGTTATTTTCTAGTCATATTTACTTTCTCATTTATTTTAAGGTGAATAGCTGCCAAATTTCAAATACATATCGAATCCCCAGTGTCTTACTTTAAAAGTATTATGAGTAAAAATACTGACAATGTAAGAGTTGAGGCTTGAGGATGATTACAAAAGCTAGCAGAACCTCATTTACAGCCTGATAATGTCCTGCACAGCAGTCAGTTTATTATTATTTCTTAAAAGGCATTGCAAGCCTCTGTCTCATTAGAGAGCAGAAGTAATACACTGATTAATGTGCATATGCTACAATATTAATTAGAGAATAAGATTTTGCAGAAGATTGATAATTTCATAGTGACAATTGTAGCTGCAATTAACTGAATCTTTCTGGAAATCTTCTGATGAGACAAAATGAAGAGAAATGAAAAGAAAATCAAAATCCAGATCGAGGTAGAAAGAAGGTAGGAATTATCTTCAGCATAAGACAAAAATGCCTCTCAACAAAGTGGAATTTGCACTATGATTTTGCAGTTAGATTTCATTGTCTGAACTGGCTTCTAATGGAGAAAAAGAAAAATCAGGCCACATTAAAAAAACTCCAGCTTGTTTTTAACAACAAACAAAGGTTCCAATCAGTAATATAAGCAATCAGCTGTTAAAATATCCTTAATAATAGGATAGTGGCAACAGAATAATAGTAGGGAAAATAACTATTCAAATTACTCTGCTCAACTGACATTTAATAAATTCATATTTAAAAAATGACATTTAGAGAACTAGATGATAATGCAAATGAGGGATATATTTATGAAGGGGTGAAAAAACAGCTTCTAGTCTCAAGTATAAGAATATCCTAGTTTATGGTACCTGGCAAAAAATATCAGAACTTGCTGATGGATAGTGATCTGGTGCAATTATATACTATTCTGAGCTAAATGCCGTGTATTCTCCATCTGCCCTTACTGTCATGGCAGAAATAAGTTTCTGGCACTGGCTCATTCTTGTTTATCCACGTCACCCTCTTGACATGAGATGTTTTTTTCTGAACACAAAATGGCCCAATAGGCCAAAAGGAGCTGCTGTCATTTATATGGTTGAACACTGCACTGTGCCAAGCAGGAGTTTGGCTACTAACTTTCCTATCATAATTCAGAATGTGGATGTCTCAGTCCATTTATGAATATATATTTTACATTTCTATCCTGCCTCACAGTTTCCAACTTTAACAAGGATATTATATTTCTTTAAGAGCATTTTCATTGTCTGACAGTCCTCTCAGATTTAGCAGAGGCTTTTTGCATTCCCTTTTGCTCAACCGCAAAAAACCATGAGGAACATTTTCAGGTACACAGTAAAAGTTACTCAGTAGCATTCAAAATGCAGCACAGTGGTGGTTCTGGCCTTTATCCACTCACCTACCTTGGAGCGAGGAATCCAAAGAATTCTCTTGAGCCAGGTCATGGTTTTGTTTCCCATCCCATTTTTCCAATGGATATTTTTAAAAAACCCAACCCAACCCAAAAGTTTGACACTCATTTGCATTTCATTGTTACTGAAAACAATTTTGTACTCCTAGCACTTCACTGCTAAATGAGACTACATAGTTTTTAACCTGATCCAAAATAACAGATGATGCCTGGTAATGGATTACTTTGTCTCAGATTATGATATAGATGTCACTTTCCTGCTCCCCCACTATCCCCAAAAAGGATGGCATTGTTGGTCTTGGGGGGTTGTTTTTTAAGGAAAGGATGTCTTTGTTTAGCACCAGCCAGTGCTGAGTATTAAGTAACAATGACATCATCTAATGCTGGGTTAAAGGCATAGAGTTCATTTAATAACTGTATTTTAGACAGTCTCTAATTTATCTATTTAAAAACAAAAGTGGCTTATCTTTTAGCTATACCCTTGAAGTATATTACAAAAACAGAGGTGTTACATATTCAGTTTCCCTGGGGAACATCATAATTAAATCTTAAACAAATTTAAGAAGCCTAAGCCGTGCATCATACTCAGCTTGCAAGTCTTCCCATTACACAGTTGAGATTATATCCGCTTAATAGAAGAGCCACTTCCATTTTGTCAGAATACAAATGTTAATTAGAGCTTTAAAATGCACGTTTGAATCTCAGAGTAAAAAATCACCAATATATAAATCAAAACAAAGTGATCAATACAGCTGCTGTAGTATTTGTGGCATTTATTCCAATATCTACATAAAAATCCCGGATAAAAATATCTCAAAATGAAATCATCAATGTCAGTCTTTCAAATCAAACTGAAAAGCTTTCAGACTGTTTAAAACTCATGACTACAACTGATTAAGTATGAACTTCAGGCATATTTAATTGCAGAAACAAACCCCAACCTCTTTGTTGGTGTTTAACTTAGTATTTTTTTATTTCAAAGTATTAATAAAGCCGTATTCAATGAATATAAAACTCTTGAAATGTAATCTGTAAAAGCCTGGAAATCACCTTAAAAACCTGGCACTTGAGAAGAAAGGAAGATTTCAATCTCTCACAATTAACACTACAGCACATTTTCTAGAGATTGTTGGAAGTTCATCCTCAGGTGTGGCCTCTACCAGGGTATGACTGTAATGTTTTTTTATTTGGTTGTGTTTCATTAATGGATTTTAAGCCATTCCCTCCCTCCACACCAGCCTGCTCCCTTCCCCACAGTCTACCCCAGCTCAGATGAAAACATTATACATAACTGTTAAACCTTAGATTACAAAATCCTGTATAAGACTAATCATAGATATTTATAGTCTACATGAACTTTGTTTACTCATCCATGGCAAGCATTTAATAAAGCTAGTTCATCTGGAAAGAAGTTAAATTAAATAATCCAAAATGAACTAGATGCATATTCAGAAAAATATGGTGTTCAGAACTAACAATAATGAAATTTAGGACTTAGGAAAAAAAGAAACAAAAAAACCAGAACACAAAAAAGTCTGTAATTTGTCTAATTCTTTCCCCCATTTATTTCTTCTTATGACCATGGGGATAAAAATTAAAGGCTAATATTTTACCAGCTTGGTAATTTTTTATTTATTGGAAGTTCTGATAATTGTCCCTTTCTATTTAAGTGCCAGCTAAGATTAGAAGAAGAATGTATATTATAAATTTTGAGAAATTCAAAAGTATAATTTTCCTCCCAGTAAGACCCAAAATGCTGAAACTTGTCAACCCATTCCCTGCCACGAGCACTCCATACTGAAGCCAATAGCTAAGGACCTAGATGAGAAAGGAAAAGGATACAAAATAGGATGTGTGTGGTACAGAACAATTTTAACTACATTATGGAGACACCTCTGTGTAGTAGCACTCATCTTTTCTATTTTCTGTAACAATTAAATCCACATCAGTAATAATAATCCTGCAATTTGACTTTTAGGCTTTGAATATAATAGCAATACACTCATCTTTTCACATAATATGTGTTTCCTTTATGACTGTAAAAGGATGTATGACATCATGCTGTGTGTCTGCTAACTCAGTCATGAAGTCATTTGTGTACACTGAGCTCAGGCAGAAATTCCTTAAGGCCAAAGAAAGGTGAGGATTTAATTTCATAGACTGTTAAAAGAAAAAGGTCACAATTATCCAGCCTATGATACTTCCAGGAGGGCACACAAAGTGAAGACATGATACTTATTAATATCATCCAACAACTTCAGAGAACTTAGAAGGCATAACCTGCTACAAAAACTCTTACTGCTCCATGCTATTTATCATAGAACAATTTCTAACTTATTGTATGGTACTCCCTGTATTCAAAACTTTAAACCAAGGCTCACTTCTGCAGTCCCATGTATCATACTATCATAACATAAAATACATAAAAAGTCATATTTTATATTGTAAAATCTAATACAATTACATATGATTTACTTTAAGAGCCTGTTATTTTTTGCTATGATTCACGATAACTTTAGGAGTAACATGAAAATCAAGAGTTAGAAGCTGGATATGGAAGTTCTGTCACTCAGAGATGCAGACATTTCATGCCAGCAACAGGGGCATTCTGAACTGAGAAAATGTCACTTTTCCTTCAAAGAAGTGGAAGGAAAGAAAGAATCATTGTGACCCAAAAGATACCTCCACAATTTTGCAGCCAGGATTGAGGAGTTAAAATGACAGGAATTATTCCATTTCTGATGGGTGCTCATGAGACCTTCAGCATACTCACACTTCCCACAAGATACTGAGATAGTTATACCAGCTATAGTTTGAAAAACAATGTCAAAGTTACTATGGATTTTCCTTATAATTTTTTTCTCCCTTTCTCTTAACAACATGAGCATTGAAACTTCTGTTCTTCAAAATTTCTCTTTGCTTCTTATGTCAGTTTATCAGGATAACAAATATCACTAATATTTCTTTAGTAGTGTTTGTGCTCATCTTCTATTCCAAGCTTAAATTAATAGTGATATCTATAAATTTTATTGTTGGTGAATAAAAAAATGCCACCTTATACTTACTGACAGATCTGAATTTTAGATCAGCTTGTCTCATTACATCTGTGGTAGAGCTGGGGCATTCTATCTACTCTGACAGGTTTAGTTTCTTCTGAGCAATATCCCTCTGAACCTGCCAGTGTTCAGATTACACACTCGCTGCAGGTGGTTGGAAAACTATACTGAGATTTATGAGATTTATTTCCCTTTAATGTAACACTGGGCCCTTTCTCTATAACCTTTGTGTTTTGATTGCATATGCATAATCAAATTAATTGTTAATGACAAAAGTGAGCCCTTCCCACCCCAAAAAAAACCTGTTCATACTTTTTTGGGTACAAATGTAATGAAAGTCATTGGAGTGGGCACACACGCAGATTTTCCATACTGGCTGGTTTGGGTCAGGAATGTTATTTGGTTTGTTTTTAATGCTAATTTCACAATTAAATCTGGTGCATCATATGAACCAAAGTACAATCAGGAGACAGAGTGCACAAACAAAATACCTTTCACCTGAAAGGAAGCTAGAAGTTGTGCCAGATTTACACATAAATCCTTCCCATCCAGAATGTTCCGTTTGGAAAACCAGCCTAGAATTAGCACAGAATATAATCCATGTAAAAAAAATTTTTAGTGTAAATGCCATGTCCGAGACACCATCTCTTTCACTTTGCACATTTATTCTTCAGCCTGCACTGCCTCCTTACGTGAACTTTGGACTTTGTCACTGAGTGTTGTCATGACCTATAAAGATTGGTTTGGCATTTTTTTAAAGCACCAAAAAGAAAGGTTTAACGTTGGTTTACAGATAAGCATTATTTTTTATATCCTAGCAGACTTCCAGGTGCAGAAGCACAGTTCCATCTTGAAACATGACTTGAGTTCTCAGCAATCTCCATGCTAGGAAAGCAGTTCTTGGGGTGGTCTTAGCACTACTGTTCAAAACTCAAAAGATTTGATTTTCTTCCTTACATTCACTTCGGTCACATGACTTGTGGAAAAAAAACCCAAAAACCGAGAACATCAACAAAACCTGACTATGAGTTACTTACTGTCGTGTATAAATTATTACTTGAGACTGGAAAAATGTGCTTTCACCTAGGATGCTGAAGCAAAGCTTAATATTTTTATGAAGTAATCCTTGTATCACTGACTTTAAATTGGCCATGAAATATCATAATTCTAGGGATCTGGATACTGTCAGAGCATATTTTCTAATTTAATTTCAATATCCAGCTCATGTAATCTACAATTTAATGATAGTGGAGAAGATAATCTTGAACTGTTCTTCAGGAAGATCGAGAGCACTTTTAAAGCTATTAATATCATTAGTATTTGCTGTGCATGCTAACACATCATCTCCTTTATTTTTACTCCTAAAGTATAACCCTCCAGAAGGGGAATAAGTCAACTACATCCAAAACTTCTAATATGTCAAAACACGAGGCAGATTAACTGCCAACTGCCCTTCAGATTCAGGGGTATCCTAAATCAGATCCAGTACCCCACAAGTGCAGTACAATTCAAATTGCAGCTTCTGCTCTGGAACATGGCATGACTAAAAGTATGCAAAGGCCCTGAAGTTGTGGATGACTGAGGACCATTAGGTATGTTCAGTTCCCAAGCTCAAAAATTATTTTTTACATTTTGCTTGGCATCTCTACTCTTTGCCATGTTTTTGGTAATTTTAGAATGCCAGCTATGGAAACCTTGTTTTTCTTTTCCAGGTTATTACCATACTAACTTTCTTCTTAGGACTTTTATTTTTCTTTTTTTCCCCTCCATTCCCAAATCTGAGGGAAAAGGCGGCATGGAGCAAGAAAGGAAATTACAGGCAGCCAAGTACAAGAGACACAATGGATGGGAGAACATAATGGGTGTAAGGATACAGAGAAACTATTTAGGTTTTTTTCAGGGAATAATGTCAAATCCAACATCTAGTGAGCTATTTATTTATATAAAACAGGATATGATCCTTCTGAATTGTCTAATAGGCTTCATATTCCTGATTAAAGGAAAATATAATGTGTGTGTCCTGGTGTACACACCCAGAAATTAAAATGCATCTACATGGAAATATGCAAATAGATGTAATTGCAAGTGGTTAATATGCTGAGCAGGTTCCTACAATGTTTTTCCAGCATGTTAGTAAGATTAAAATTAAAACCAGCCATACATCTCTCTATCTTCGCATCTAGTGGCAAAATCTTCAGTGTTATTAACCTCTTACGGTTGGTTATACACTATATGGATACCTACATGATTTGACTTATTTTCAGTCTGTTGTCAAATTTACAGCTCTGTATCACTCTCCCTAGCCTTAATTTAAAAATTAAGGAGTCACTTGCATGTTCTTCTGTGTATCAGTATTCCTTGTCAAGCTCACAATCCTGAAAACCTTACTGTATGGACATCAAGACTGAGGTGGATAAGCCATTGTTATTTTGTTAGAAAACAAATACAAATAAGCAAAACTACACATTTCATTCTTTCTTTAGTTACTGTTCTGGCAGAAGTTAGAAGTCCATATGTGAAAGACTTGGAAATAAAAAGGAAATACCATTCTGTAAATTATACTATAAAAAATAAATGTCTCCTAGAAACTTGATAGTTCTGAAAAATCAGGACAGGAAAGGATTCTTTTTGAAAGTTCTATTTATGAATAGTGCGAACAGTATCCTACAGCAAACTAAATGTTTGGTTTTCAAGGTGAGTTTTGGTGGGATTTTTTTTTATTCCTTTTTAAACATACCTGTGGTTTGTTTCATAAATATGAAAATGTGAGGAAAAGGCATTTTTTTCCTTAATAATACAATCATTGATAATACTGTATCAAAACTTACAACATGAGATCATGGAAAAACCCTACAGACAGAAATGTCTCCAGAGGCCTTAGTCTATATATGGGCCATATCCCAAAGTATTTCTGCATGGCTAACTTTAAAGGAGAAGTGATATTCCTGTTATTGTCAGCACTGAGGGCTACCTATATAAAATATACACATAGAGTGGGACAATTCCCTGAACTCCCTTCTAACACAGAAATAGCAGCGGGCAGCCTCCTCCTCCAGCGGCATTGCTTCCCGTGACTATCGGCTGGAACAGGCAGAATTGTCCAGCTTGCACCCTCAGAGCACATCTGCACAAGAAACCATGCAGACAAGGAGCACAGACCTGACCACAGCACTGTGCAAAACCCAGTCTGTATTTACTAGTAGTGGTTTTCAGCTTTGTCAGCTCTGTACTCAGCAGTCCCTCAGCAGGGTCACTAAGCACGTCACTGAAAACAGCTTTTTAAAGCTCTCGTTCTCAGACTGCGGCATCTTTGCAGGAGCTCAGCCCGCACAGCGCTCCCAGGGGCTGCTGCTTCGGCACCAGGGCTCCAGTGAGTGCCAGCACCGAGCTCAGCCCCGCACCCGCCCTGCAAGGCCCCGGCCCTGCCAGCCCCTGCCCAGCACAGCCCGCCATGGACAGCCCTCCTCAGGGACACAGCCGCTCTCTGCCCGCTCTCTTCGGCCTCTGTGTGCCCGTGGTGTCCCCAGCAGCCCTCCCGCAATGGCAGCCACCCCTCAGCCGTGCTCCCCTGTCCTGCACTCTGCTCTACCACGCGCATTTCCCAGGCCTGTAGCAGCATTCAGTGGCACATTAATGATTACTGTTTGATACGGATTAATGTTAAATGCTAGCAACGTAAACATTACATGGAAAACAATGATCCCAAATGTCTTTTCTGACCTGGCTAACTACGATTCTGTGAGCTCCCTCAGGCAGCAGGTGCAATCCAAGCTGCCAAGGTTTCAGGAGGAACCTTCTAGAAGGAGACGTCCAACAGCTGCTGTTGAACGTGTTAGACTCTGAAATGTTCCATAAATGCCAACTTAGTGCCAGGCATAACATTTGCAAAAATTTCAATAGAAATGCTTTTTTTTCCTGCCTCTCGCCCAGCTCAACATCCTTCTGGAGCCGTGTGCTGCCTCAAGCAGGGCTGCATGTTGGCCCCCACTGACTCACGGCAGGCACCCACTGACCTGAATCACAGCCATATCAGACCTTTTCTAAATTACACTGTGGTAAAAAAATGCTCAAATTTAGCATGTAGACAACCAATTCCTGCTTTGCTAAGTACAAAATGGAAGATCAGATAAAAGAACACTAATTTCTGAATGGCCCTAATTAAAGCAAAGACTCCTGGAATAAATACAGTGCAACACTGTGCTAGGAAAGCTGAGGTTTATGCTCCTCTAGGTCCAGCCAAAAACTCCAGGGATCTAAAACCAACTTAACATCTAAAAAATAACACAAACCACCAGATTCTGAAGTTTGGTAACTCTTTTGCTGTATACCTAAACATTAAAGCCTCCAAGGTAAGCTGCAGCATATTTTAAAAGATGCTGCAACAATATGAAAGGAATAAAAGATCATGGTAACCAGTGATTTAACAGATTGTAGGTGGAGAGGTTTTTGTGCTTCTGATAATTAATTGGCAGGTTTAGAGAGCATAGTTCTTAATTAAACTGTAAATGTGTGTTGATGAGCATCGTGATTTAATAATGATTAATGGCTTTATCCTGTTACCATAAGATCATAGAAAATGGATTTAGTTCTTCCATAATTTAGCAGACACTTTCATAATTTTTCTCACTAATTTCATAGAAATAGGGAGTCTCTTTCTGTAAACAGGCTGTGAAATTCAAGATGAAACTTTGGCATGAATTGTGTAAAATGTGGATGGCCAAACACAGTAAGCAAGATACGGAGGGGGAAACTAAGTGTTTCTGAGGACTGCAGTGTCCATGAAGTTGCATGGGATGGCATGTTTGTTATTTTTCTTTCATTTCCTTTAGGAATTTATTATTGGTGCTGAAAGAAACCAGCCTTCTGCAGCAACAGCTCTGCTTTGGTGGAGATGTTGTTCGAAAGGAGAACTAGCATACCTAAACTTTGTGTCTGTTTTCACATGCATAGTAAAACAGATCATGCACCACTGGAGACAGTATGTGGGGGATATTCTCAAGTTTCAAGAAGCAGGAGAAACTTCTGCTTTTATAGAGATAAGTCAATAAAAGCAAATGTTCCGCAGTTCCAACAAATCTTTTATTCAGCCTGCACACAATTACTGATTGCAAGCTTGTTGGAGAGAGAATTGGAAACACAACTAAGTTTTGCAAGAAAAATGTCTGATACAACATAATTATTCTAACTCAAAGGACTGCTTTTTACACAGGAAACAATAGAATACTCAGTGAGAAGGAAAAGGAATGTTTCTGTCCTTCCCGATGATTAGTAGGCAATTGATGTAATGCTTAGAATTGTCTCCCATGATGCAGCCTCTTCCTTTTTCCCCTAGCAAAACTGAAGAGAATGAGACTTTGGGAGTTTTTTGATTTTTGGTTTGTCTTGCTGGGGTTTTTTTTTGCAAATGATGCTACTGCTAAAGCAAAAAAGGAGTATTCATTTGGATTACTTGAGGATTATGCTCTAAAAGAAACTGCAATTTTTGCAATTACAAAGGGTATAGACCTGGGGGAAAAAAAACCCCAAACAAACTGAAAAAAATGTATCAAGTCTTGCAAATTACTTAAAATTCTAAACTGTAGCCATAATATATAGGGTTTTTTAGCTAGAAACTTCCACACATATTCTTCCTACTGAAAATGATACAAGTTTTCTGATGGGATCTTTGAAAAAGTTTGTGTCAATCTCAAGGATTTAAAACCTACTTGAATAACTTGAACTGAACCATGGAGCTGCTAAGGTCTCTCTCTATAAATTTTACATAAGTTTACAATGCCACAGTGTTGCCTGGTGGTTCACACAGCAGTTAAAGAGCAGTCCCTACCCACACCTCACAACCACAATTGCCTGTGACAAGACAACTTGGAGGGGGCAGGAGGGGAAGACAACACTTCGTTAAAACCTCCCAGTGGTATCTCATGGTAATTTACTCTGAGAAACACTGAGTTTTTTCTTAGGAAAGCAGTATTTTAAACAACACTGCCTTGCAGTGCACGAGACGGTGAATAGAATGCAGCAGAACATCTCAGAAGCCTGCAGTAAACAATTCTTGTTTGGCAATACTTGTGGAAGAATATAGTAAAAGAGTAACCAAACAAATCTTAGACTGCAATAAAAAGCTTACTTTACTCTTGGACCATTTGCAAAAGCTGTAGTAAAGATGATTAAAAAGGAGCAAAAAGGAAACGGTATTTGCATTCATTCTGATAATAGAATATGAAATTAAAGCATGAAGGGATTAATGTTTTAAAGCTTGACTTGCAGTGATAAAGCTAAGGTATTAGAAGAGACAACATAACCGTTACAGGATAGACAAGCAAAGAAAAAGCAGCACATGCCTTAAAGATGAGCAAGGCAACCTAGAATGGAATTACAAAATGATTAATCAATACAAATGAGAAAGTTTACAAGGAAAGAGAGCTTGGTGAGGCTTCTTATGGGACTCAACACTGCAGCCGCTTAAAGATAATGAAAGGAGCATAGCAAAGCCAAAGAAATGCTTTCATTCAGTAGCAAAGTCATTTGTGAACAGTTTAAATTACCCTAATCACCTCCCCTCCAGCCGTCAGTATGCTCTGTCTCTTTAGTTATTTAAAAAAAAGAGTTTGGGGAAATGAGTTCTGCAAATCTAAGCTGCAAAATAATTATACACACACCGTTTTAGCATTTTAACAATGCAATCCCAAACATTTGTTCTCATTAGAATGCAAATCGACTCATTTAATAATCCCACATGAGAATTCCACCACACTCAGCTTAAAAAGCGCAGTGGTATTCAAAATATTATTAATAAATGCCAAATATGGAACAGTCAGTTTGTTTTGCCAGCAGCTCAGGGTAGATAAAAGATATATAGAACATTTTTTCCAACCAAATTTGTTTAATTGAAATTTAACAGTGGGAATGGTCTGGGTTGGTCTTTAAAAATATGAAGGTGACAGTACCCTCTTAACACAGATACATTCACATTCACTAAAGGCTGAGCACTACAGCCTGTCCTACAAATCAATGACATCAATTTGCTTCAAGTAGCATCCAATTTCAGTAAGGTACTTCACTATTAATAGTTTTAACCTCTGGTACTGGTTCAAAGAGCTGGCCTGAAGTGTGTCATTTCCGATTTATCAATCCAAGTGGTGGTTTCATATTTTCAGTACTACTGCAGAATTTTGATAATTAGAGGACTGAAAAAACCCTTAGCAGGGGAAACAAACAAACGAACAAAAAGATTTGGCAATACTATAATAATCAGAACTTTTCTATGGTATTTACCATCCTATTCTTATTCTGGAATGCTGTACACCTCTATTGCTCAATAAAGTATAATGTTTCATAGCCATCACAAGGAGATGTAGTTCAGAGCAGAAATCAGATATATTTAAACTCTACTCTCTAAACAATTAAGAAACCTGTAATGACCAGGACTGATATAATTAAACAAAATCTGACCCTGAAGCATCTGTATTAATGAGTAAGTCTCATGTCAACATATGTGAGAAGCAAGGTAGATAGCAATAATACTTTCTCCAAATTCCCAATACCCATAAGAACTTCAAATTAAATACACCCTGTGCCATTCTTGGAGTGAGCATACAGAATTTCAGTAAATAAAAATCAAAATTATTGCTCTGATCTGCTTGCAAGCCCGTGATTCAGGCCTGATTCATGGGGATTTAGGGAACAATTTGCTTTTTTCTGAGAGGGACAAGTTTTGTCCCTTTACTCATTCAGAACAGCATGTTCTGAACACATCTAACTCCACATCCCACAGAGCAGGTCAGTAGGGCTGTGGGCATAAATGACTAGATGCAGTTAGAAACATCAACTAAACCTGCTGTTTCCTGCTCTGTGCCTCCAAGTTTCATTCATGTGGATTCTGCTGCTTCCAGAAGCTAATATGGTGCACAAGACACTCATCTAGGGATGAACAGGGAGTGACCCAAAGAACGTTGGGCATATTGTGTATATGCACTACTGAATGTTTTCTCAGTACTGATTAGGGCAATGCAGCAGCTGCTGAAATATTAAAAGTCTTTTAGAGTTAATACAGTATGACAACAAAAACAAATTAAATATTGTAATATGACATGGAGTATAAATTGTCCTTGACACAAAGTTATAAATATCTGGAGAATCTTTATTTGTTTTGAAAATGTCAGCTTGTCAGAAATTTTCTTCTGACTGTTTTAATTACCTCTACACTGATGCATATTTAAGCCACAATAAACATTTTTAGAAATATGAGCTTTGGGTTACTCAACTATGTTGTTAAGTACCTACTTCTTAACATTTTAAGACAAATTAAAAGGATTTCAGGTTTTCTGCCTCAGAATGCTGATGTAGTACCCACTTCTTCCTGCAACATAAAGCTCTCTATCACAGGCTGATCACTCAACTAGGCTGCAGACACGAATAAAATAATCCAAAGCATTCATCTACAGGAAGGCAATGTCAACTCTCTTTCTGTTAATCACAAAGTGTGTAATGAAGTTCATAGAATGGTGTTTAACTCCTGAGCCTCGTCTGAGGGAGACAAGACAGTGTGATGGATGAGGATGTTGTGCCATGAGCTGCACCCTTGCCACACCTCCAAATTCATTATTCAGTCTTTTAACCACTAGGTATTTTTGCTTCACATGAGTAAAAATATACCATAATGTAATTAACTGAATATCCTAGAGACATATAACCCACAGATGGACTAATTTAGTTTGCTGGCCATGTAATTGCCCAGTAGCTGTGAAGCAATGGATACTTATCCATTGCAAGCTACTGTTAAATATGTCCTAATAGATTGGTTTCACTGATTTTTTTCCTGGGCTTTTATACAATCTCCTCCATTACATTTTCTGAGCGCCTAAAACCTTCAGTGAATTTGTCTTCACAATTCTCTTAGAAGGTAAATAGCACAATTCTCATTTTACTGAGGAAGAAATAAAGAAGTGGATTTATTCCAAAGCATTCATGAGCCAGCTGGGGACTGAAACTGCACACCCTCCTGTATGTCAGTAGAATATTCTAGAAGATGGGCCGTGGTGCTTGGGTGCACAGGGCACCACTACAGGATGAAGTTGCTCTGGTCACGGAACAGCACATTTAGGCACAGCATCTTTGAATGGACTGTACTTCTGAAGTTGGACACAGCATGATGGCCACAACTTCAAGTTTGAAGACTCCTTAAGAGAAGAAAACATTCACAATGGACCTAATCATAAAAATGCACTCCTGAGGTTCATGGAAAAAGAGGAATACCAGCACAGCAGTGTTTTTATTTAATTAAAGACACCTGCCTGCTTATGTTTTGTATACTTTGTGTAGCACTTAGCCAATCACACATGACAGTATACAATTATTCTAGGAAAACTTGCTTAGACTATATTTGCCTCATGCTTTCAACCATTCCAGACATGCAATTATTATACAGTTGTGTCTGGGAAATTATCAAAACAGTATGGTATTTATAAAAGTGAGAGAAAGCCCACATACACATTATCAAATTAAACTGTGGTAATGTGCTTTTTCACATGACTAAAATTTTTATAACATAATTCTGAAATATTTTGTTGCTTCACGAAGTTCTTACACTTAGTCAGTAAAAATCTCTCATTCACTTTTTTATGTCCAAAACATTGCAAGTTTAAAAAGAAGCTTTTATAACTTCAATTACTTGATCAATATACAATGAAATTATGAAAATTATGATCTTGGTAGCCTCAGAGCTTGGTCCATCCCAGTTTCCTGGCTGCATTCCACACCTCATGGTTTAACACATAGCTTCATAAGGAATTAAAGTATTTAAAAAGTGCATCACAGCTTTCCAACAATCACCTATAAGAGGATTCACAAAACGAGTTAGATATCAGTCATCTGAAATTATAATAGTCCTTTTTTGTAGCTGTATCCACACATTTGGTTTTATTCTATAGGCTATATCCTTGGTATATGCCTGTATACAGCCAGTATCCAGTGTCTTAACACTGTCAATATTGAAGTCTGTGAGGCTGGAACTACTTTTCATGCTATGCAGTCATGACAATAACCTCTACTTGAGTCTTGAAGATAATAATCTCTTTATCACAAAGCATTCACATGGTGGAGAGGAGGAGGAGGAGAATCAGAACAAAATTAATTCTGTCCTTTCACGTCACTTTTCCTCTGTCCCAAGTCAAGTAACACAAACTCTACACTGGTCAAGTGAAGGTGCTGTGCACTGCAAAGCTCCAAGCACAGTTCAGCATTGTATTGAACTGGAAGAGCAAGGGTTTCTTGATGTCTGTCATCTAAACCTCATTAAATGCAAGAAAGCCCAACTGATATTTACTTCTGAGGGAGTTATGTACTGGGGGTTTTTTATTTTTGTTTAGGTTTTCTTTTGGGCAAGGGATTGTTTGGGGTTGTTTTCCAGACAAGCAAAAATCCTTCCAAAGGGAAACACCAGCTAAAACCATAAAGGATCATTTTTTATTAATTTCCTAATATTCCACAATGAACATGGAAAAATTGAAAGAAAGGTGCTAAGGCAGCTTACTGTTCCCTTTTTCTAGCTGAATTACATTCATGTAGATTAACTTAATATAATTTTTACTAGCATACTTTTGCTTATGTATCACTCTGACAAGAAAAAAATATACAAGAGAAAAAAGATTTCTTATTGGAAAAAAATTGCATGTTAACATTTGCCAGAGTTGTTCACTATTGACCTCTTCTCCTGGGAGAAGCTCTGCTGTGGAGATTTCATGGCAGGCTTTGACTGTGGCAGTCCTTTACTCCCATACAAGAAGTTGCTAAATGCTTCATTAGTTGCTAAGAGATCCATTATTTACAGTCAAAGAATATCTAACACACTGATATTCACCAGTATTCCCAAAATAAACAATACTATCAGATTTTCACATGAGAACCCGCCAGAGTTATTGCAGTAGAATAATTAAGTTGATTAAGTTTTCTCATTCTGTTTCCTAAAGCGGACATCCCACTATATCCCACTTGGGCTTTTCCCTAACTTTTTTTCTACTGCGAAATATTTCTCAGCAAAATTAATACCAGTCTGCTGTAGTCATGATGCTTCTTAATACAAATTGTAAAGGTCAAGGTTGTTCAAAGGTGGCAGGATAGCTGCTAATTGTCAATTTTAAAAGGTAGTATCTCCAAAAGTTGTTCAGGTAAGTGAACATATAGAGAGGTAAGGTGGTTAGTTCTGCTCTCTCTGAATCGTCAAAAGAAGAGAATTTAAAAAGGATTTTACACATCCTTTTCTTTGAGTAACAGGATACAGACTCAGAAGCTCAGAAGATGCAGCAGACAGTTAAGAGTAATTAGACAGATCTATATTTTTGCCAATTTTCACCTTTTCTTTACAAATATTATTAGGAAATAAAATCCTCAAAAGAAAATGCGATTTTAAAGGGCATCCTTGCTCATTGTTTTAAATATATTATTATACATGTACTATTATAGGGTTGGGTTTTTTTCAGGATTCTCTGAATTTAGTTCCTTATGTTCATGTGACATGAACACACTGGATGTGCTTGAGTTGCTGCATAACTCTTAATTCAGAATGCATAGGAAGGTATATTTGATAAAGCAAATATAAAAGCACATATGCCTCTTTCTGTGAATGTATTGTAATTTGTTTTAAAATGCCATTAATAGCCCCTCAGCTGGGTGCATACCTCTCCATGATAAATATCTGAACACTGAATGTCTTTACCAAAAGATCTACACAGACCACATTTCAGCAACCTCAACCAATAAACAAGTAAAAAAAACCCTAATCATCTAAGAAAGAAATTATGACAGGTTCAATAACTGCCTTATCATCCTTTACTACATTAGTTATTCCTGTTATAGTTTTGTTAAATGTGTAGTTGCTGGTGGGTTTTGGTTATTTTTAAAACATACATAATACAAATCAGGAGGCTCATAGGAAACTTTAGGTAAAGCTAACAACCCATTTACAAATCCCTCCTTTCCAACAGCATTAAAATTCTGAAGGCTTCTGCTTCTTAATTGTACATAGGCAGGACAATTTGCTCCAAGGTTTTATTACATTAATTTTGTATAACATTGTTATGCATTATTAGATTCTTGCTAAACTACACACTGCTGAAGCATGAAGTAGAGAGCTCAGACTAAAACCCATCCTGGAGTTTACAGTACTGCCTGGTCTAAAAAGTTTGAAGTATTGCTTTTGTATTTTAAATATTCATGACCACGTAACTTGGGAAAAAGAGAATGCATGGTTGAAGGAACATCAGTGTCATAGCAGACCTCGTAAAAAGAACAGAAAAACTATTCTAACTTTGGAAATGCATGCATATTCTTCTGTAACTAGTTTGAATAGGAACAGTGGTAATATATACTGGTATAATTGAAGATATCCTTGTAGTCTCTTTGGAAAAGATAACAGTTCTAGTCAAATTTTATGTTTCAGAATAAAATAGGAGATTACTTAGGAAATTGAAAAATGTAGGGGGGAAATCCCTGTTCTGTTAATTGCAGCATATCCGTTTGAACAGTCTCATTAATTTTTTCACGTTTATTCTTAGGGTTTCTTATGCCTATACCACGTACCTATACCTATGCCTATATTCTTATGCCTATAGTGGCTTAAGGGGATGGTATTCAGTCTTCACCCAGAGATCTGAATCTTCACTCAGAATGATCTTTTCCAATCCTTTTGCCTCTGCAGATCTGAGCATAGCTCCTTGAGGAAGCCTCAAAACATCCCAAACCTCCCTAGTGATCTCCTTTTAGACAGGCAATTAACAAGCTGCCACCAAAGTATCTCTGGGGGAAGCAGGGATAGGTCTGAAGGTGACAGGGAACAGAAGGGGAGAGGAACCAGACTCCTCCAGCCAGACAGATGCTGTGGTCCAGTGGCTGCTGTGAAGTTCAAACAGCCCTGCTGAAATCAAAGTGCCCCTGAGACTCCTGGCAGCCGTGGACAGGATAAGTGGATGGAAAACTGGCTGGGCACTCAGGCTGCAAGGATCAGCTTTTGCTAGTGGTAGAAAAGGCAACTGGTGATTGGTGTCACTCAGACACTCATGCCAATACTGTTGAATGTCCTTATTTACAACATGGACAATGGGATGAAGCACACTCCTTGGCAATTGCACTTTCCAGCTGGCTTACAAGCTTTTTTTAGAGTTTATTGAGAAAGTCTTATTAAAAACACATAAAAGAAGAAATGAGATGATTGGCCTACTTCTCCATATATACATTTTGTAGAATAACTAATTATACCGTCTGTTTCAAATATGACCACTTATATATTTCACTGTCAAATAATAAATTATTATGTTTATTTAAAATATTTATAATGAGCACCTTGTACTTGCAAATCGGTGCTTTTATTCAAATATTATCTATTACTACAGGAAAACAGGCTGGTATTTAGAACTGCTTTTGTCAGAGTACCTTCCATTACCACTTTTGCAAAACAAATGCAAAAATAGAAAGTTGGGGGTTTTTTACCAATACCTATGGCATACTAGGGAAATGAGAAGTTTCAGTGCAGAATTGTGGGTTTGACGAACACTGTTTTATATATATATATATATATTCAGAATAAATGCCTAATTCAAGCACCTGATATATGCTGCTCCCTCATTCACATTATTCAGAAAATGGTAAAACAAGCAAATGATAAATATGATCCTGGAATCTCTATTGCAGTAAAGAATGGGGATAATGAGGATAAAACATTTAAGATTCTCTTAATCAATGAAGAATCAAAAGCAACATTTCCAAAAGATTGCTTGGTAAAAATGTTGCAGCTTGAACTCATACACTGACAGTGGTACACACATATTAACTCCAAACCCAGACTATTTCAGAGGAAAGGTATGATTACTCATTACAGTATGATATGTGATTGAAGGCAGAAATGTCACAGTTCAAAGTATAATGCAATCTAAAGAAACCATTTCAGATATTTTCTGTAACTCAGATAACTACTGGTTAATTCTTTAGGGAAGATATTTGACTTTTGCAGGTCCATGAATCTGTGAGAGGAGGACAGATCAAGTGAAAATGAAGAGCTGAAGTTGTTTTTTACTGGACCCAAAATGGAGTTATTTTTTTCTGCAGTTTTGCAGGGAGACATTCTCATGAAGAAAGATAGTCTGGTTGTGTTTCTTCAGAATTGAGTCTTCCCACTGGCAGGGAAGGATAGGTTTTAGAAGAAATCTAGGAAATTTATTCTCATGGTTTCTATAATATTTTTCATTAACAGAATCCAAACAACAAAACAAAAACACAACAGAAACAAACCAACAAAAATCCAAACACTTCTGTTTCAAAAAGACTGTTTGGTAACCAATTCCCATTACTGTCATCACCCAGAGGGAAAAGAACATCAGTATTTAATCTAAAATTAAAACAGATTAGCTAATTCAGGGATTATCCAAGGATACGGCTCCATTGAGACCCTATTGATGAATAGTGCTCTGAGACATGACTGATGAATGGGCAAGGGAAACCTCCTGCACTGAACAAACAATTGCAAATAGCAGCTCAGGAGGTGGGAAAATTAGATCCACCCTAATGGGAGCTCCGTCAGAAGGGAGGCAAACTTACTGCCACTTGCATAAAACAGGAAATATTTCAATAGCATATTGTAATTTATCCTCACAAAGAATTTCTTTGAAGAATATCAGAAATAAAGGAAGTCTGAAAAGGAATAATTATGCAACTTTCCTGTATAGTACTGTCATGATTTGGCACTGGCTGAATGCCAGGCACCCACAGAAGTCACTCACTCACCTTCCCCTGCCATAGCTGGGCAGAGGAGAGGAAAATTTAACTAAGGGTTCATGAGTTGAGATAAGGACTGGGAGAAAACACTCCAAGGGCAAAACAGGCTCGGTTTAGAGGTACAAAGTGAATTTATTACTAATAATGAGATGTAAAATAGGCCCTTAAAAGCACCTTTCTTCCCCCAGTCCCTCCCTCCTTCCCACCAGCATCACAGGGGACAGTGCGTGGGCGTTTTGGTCAGTTCGTCACCCAAGGTTTTCTTCCACTGCTTAAGGAGAGGAGTCCTTCCCCTGCCGTGCCGTGGGGTCCCTCCCACATGAGACAGTTCTCCATGGACGTCTCCAGCACAGCTCCAATCTCACGAGCAGCAGTCCTGCCAGAACTGCTGCAATGTGAGTCCCTCCTAAAATTGCTGCAACATGAGTCTCTCACAAAACTGCTGTGGCATGGGTCACTCTTCCATAGGGTGCAGTACTCCAAGGACAGGGTGCTCCAGCCTGGACCCAGGGACCCCTCTCTCCACTGGGTCTCCCACTGGCTCACAGCCTCCTCCAGGCATTCACCTGCTCTGGCATGGGCACCTTCCCCAGGGACTGTGGGTTGATCTCTGCATCCCCCCGTGGATCCCCATGGTCTGAGAGTGATCTCTGCATCCCCCTGGATCCCCATGGGCTGCAGGGGCACAACTGCTTCACCATGGTCACCACAGCCTGCAGAGGAATCCCGGCTCTGGCTCCTGCAGCACCTGCTCCCCCTCCATCTCCACTGACCTCCGTGTTGTTTCCCTCACATGTTCTCACCTCCTCCTTTTCTTTAGCTGGAATTAACACTGCCCCAACTTTGTTTTGATTTTCTTCTCAAATATGTTATCACAGAGGCATTACCAACCTCTCTCATTGGTGCAGCTTTGGTCAGCAGCACATCCATCTTCAGAGCCATCAGGGGTTGGCTCTGCTGGACATGGTGGAAGCTTCCAGCAGCTTCTCACAGAAGGCACCTCCGTGGCCCCTCTGCTACCAAAAACCAGGCCATGCAAAACCAGCACAAGTACTTGCAAAAGTAATCCTAAAGCTAATCGATTGCAGAAAGAACTAGAATAATTGCTCAATGCGCTCTTCAAACTGAAAGGTTCGTTATTTTTTTACATCACTAAATGCCGAAAACTTGACTAATTATGTATTATTTACTTGTCATATCTTTAAATGGCTTTTTGTAGGCTTCCTCTGAAAGGTTATGCTGTACTACTTATCATTATCATCACTGCTAACACAGAGGTTAAATGTTCTTTCTTCCAAATAGAAAGAGCAATAAAGGGCAGTGAAAAGGGCAGTACTTCTTTTAAATATGGTTTTGACTTGCTAGTATTGTTGAGTAACTTACCTTACGTATTCTAAAAAGCTGAACAAATTATCTTAACAGAAATATTCAACTTCTGCATTTATATTCTTTTGTCTTCGTGTCAGTAATAATTACTAAATTAAGTGTCTTGCTTATTGAATAATTGTTTGGTGCGTTTTTCTTCAAGATATAAACATTCAAAATGTAACCTTTCAAAACACACTTCACACAGCATGCTTTAATTCAGGCTTTACAATAAACTCTCAACTAATTCCAATCATGCTTTTAGAATTCTATGATTACTTCAGCACTGGTACTGTCACTTCATATATTACAACAGTTGGGTAGAGCGCTGATTTAAATTTCCTCTCAAACTAATTTTAGTTGTCTGGTGGGGGAAGCAAAACAACATAAACGGAAAGAAATTAAGATATTTGGAACAAAATTTTCAGGCAACTAACACTCAAACATTTTGGGAACTGTGTCTTTAGGAAGGAAGGGATACAACTGGATACAATTAGATACAACTCTGTCCAGACCTGACCTCATGCCACATAGAAGTTTCCCTTCTCCTAAACTGCTACTGTACTTTTTCTGAAATAGAATCACAATTCAGCGTCTGACTCCTTGCAAGTCACCAGAGAAAGCAGTGAACTCTACTGGCATTCTTCTTGCAGCAGTTCATTTTCATCTCCTATTAACTCAACTGCATACTTGCCTTGTCTTACTGCATCATTTTGTGCACTTTTATTGGAAGTAAAATAGCAGCAGGCTCTGTCCCAAACAAGTCAGTGCATGAGAATAGAAGCAAAGGGCATCTGATGTCTTACTTCCCTGAAGATTTTGGCAGAAACAGTTCCCATATGCCTTGTAGTAAGAACATAAATTCCATATCAAGCAGACTTAATGTTAAATAAATCATTTAACAAGGCAGTCAATTCCAAGATGCACACATTTTTGGGAAGGAATAGCAAGAAATTCTAATGAGTAGGATTCTTCTTCCAAATGTATCACTCCCATGGAAGTGAATAAGTAAATGGTAGATTTTAAAATGGCCAGTTCCCAAGGTCTATGAAAACATTATCTCTAAGAAGGAATTTGATAGAAAATGTCAGATCTGCCAATGGTCTGGAAAAATGGTAATTAAAATCATAGGAGAAAAAGAAATGGAAATTATAAACATATTTCAGTGAAGTATCTGAAAGGATACAGAAAATGCAATTGTAGTAATATTTGAAGAAATTAGAGGCATTATATCTGAGAGGGTTAAAAGCACGTAGGGGAATGTAGAGGTCAGTAGAATAAACAGCCACTACAGGCTGTTTACGCTGTCTCCTGAGACACTTGGCTAATGGTTTCCCATGACACAATATTGAGCCAGCACTGTATTCAAGGAGGAAGAAGATATTACCCACCAAAGCCACTGAGAAAGATACTCACCACTTCACTAGGACTTGATTCAGGTCTTAACGTGGGTGAAATATGGCAAGATTTCATGAACATGTTTTTGCAGTACATAAGAAGAGGCTTTGTGAAATCAAATATTGATCAATGCCCGCTTTTCATTCTCAGGACCTTCAATTTATAATTGTGCACATCACTGACTCATAAACAATGTTAAGACAGTTGACACTGCTGATCTGCTTTAAAAACCTTTTTTTACTTATTTAGCATAAGTGCATCCTCTTAGTACACCTAAATGTATTTCTAGTGCACCTAATAATTCTGTGCCTTCAAAGATGTAAAAGAAAGAAAGATGAAAACTAGTACTTTTTAACTTGCAGGGAGACATTCTGCCAGTGTGATTATTTACTCTTTACTTAGAATCACAATTTGCCCTGCTGGCTTTATGTGAGTGGCTTGCAGTAATGGAAAATCTATTTGCTTTTAGTAGAGCATAAGGTACTCAACCACCATAAAGCTTATTGTCAAACTAGTGCTGGCTCTGCACAAAATGATTTCTAATGTTCTTCATTTTACTATGTTAAATGAATTCTCTGGTGCAATTATTTTGCAGTGGATCATGGGGGTAATAAGCTAATTGTTACTTGTTTTAATTGCTTAAGTATGAAGTGTCAGTGATTTATAAGTAATGAAGAAACTGAGATGAAGTCATAAAATACTAAATGCTCATAAGATCAAGTAGTGTGCCTCTGCAATGAGTAAGACTTTATTTCCCAATGGCAAAAATGCTGTATGCTCAGCCTCTCAGTAGTAAGCTAAGGACAGGAGAAGGAAAGAGTTGTGGCTCCTTTCTTCAGTATAGCTGCTTTTCAAGTAATGGCAAGTTCCCTTCAGTAAAATCTGAACACTGGTACAGTGTTAACAGCACACATTTCATACACTGCACACATAAAGGATGACATGAACATTACTCTGCAGGGACTGGATGAAAATATTTTTGCAAAGCAGTCAATGGATCTAAACCAGTGTTCAATGAGTTGCACCTGTTTCAAACTGGAATACAGTTGCTTTAACAAGTGATTTATATTAGCATGATCAAGTAGAGTTTAGCTTTGCTGATACAGAACAAAGTCTTACTATTTGTTCAAACTGTTTATAATGAAGCTGTCATACAGTGTATGCTTGTCCTTAGTCCAAAATACATAACTATGAAAATCAGATGGAAATACATAATTCCCTATTGCATTAGTCCACAGAGATAGATGAGGGAAAAGCTAGTTTGTTTCTTGACTTAATATTTTAAGCAAGGTTTCAAAGACTTGACATAAATAAAACTCTGTGTGTGAATTTACAAACTATATTTTAAAACATTAGATGATTGATGTTCAATAACTCTTTAAAACTGTGCAAATTACAGAAAGTAGAACAAAATTTTATGGCATCAGAACAAGTTGATAAAATATATCTTTTAACTTGCTGATCCCCAGTGCAAACTGCAGAACACAGAACATTGATTCTAGTCCATAAGCTCAAGGAACATGGAAAACTTTCATCCCATCTAATCTGAACTTCAAGACTTTAAGGCTTAATCATTTCCAGAAATCAAATTTCTGAAATATCATCAGAGTATTTCTTACATAGACTATCTGAAAGAAAAACATGTTGATAAACTGATCTGAAATTTCTCCTGTGTTAAAAAGTGAGAATATTCTACTTTCTCTAACCCATATTTCCTAATGGTTAAGTAGGGCTTTTTATCCCTGTGTTACATTAGCAAGAAAAGGATCAAAATACCCAAATCCACCACCAATGAAAATCAAATCCAGAAGACCAGAATATATATGGTATGGACTTTAGGAAATGTAAGTTGGAGAATGGGAATTTTGCTTTTTTAGAATGAGTTCCATTTTAGGCAAGTTATTAAATTTTTTATCAAGAAAGAGACATAAGGATAATGACTACAGAGGAAGATGATGGTCATTGACATAGATCCTCCTGAATCTTGGATCTATTCTTTTGACTTTTGTATTTTAAATAAACATCCCATAATTAATGTTTTATGAAAAAGAACTGATTTGTATTACAAGTTTCACTTGTGGCCACTGTTTTTCAAGGACATGAACATTAATAAAAAGTCATCTGTTCATCTTCATGAAAACCCAAGTGCCAGTCAACAAAGAAAACAACAAATTGCACAATTTCCGAGTGACCTGCAAATTTCGCTCTGTGATCTTTAATCACTTATAATTATATCATACACACCTACTCTGTACATATCTACAAAGTTGGAAGATAGGAGTGACCAAACTCAAGTATCATGATTTTCTCACAAACATATGAAATTTTCAGTTTTCTAATTAAAGGGCTTTTGTGTAAAATGTATGTTTAAGTTAGCAGTAGCATAAACCAGTAACTAGTGCAATAACAGATTAATATGAATACAGAAGAATTGTCCTGTTGAAATTATTATAATTTTACAAATGCTATATACATTATTATAATCTATATAATAAAAGAAACACTATCATTATGATTAAAAATTATTATATCTTCTAAAGGAAACTGTCCTTACATGTTCAGTTACAATTCAAATCTCGCTAAGAATTCGCCAGCTGGTTATAAAATAATACTTCTTGGTTTTGCAAACATTTGTTTTACACTTGAAAATAGAGCTTTTCTAAGAACATGACCCATATTCACTAATTTGAAACAAGTATTGAAGTCTTCGAACATTTGTGCTCCTCTCATCACTATATTCATTGTGGGCATACTGACAGACCAAAATTTGTGCCTCCCTGCACCATACCTGCCCTGAGCAATTTGCAATCTGATGTTTGGGCAAGAGAGACAAACAGCAGCAGAAAGCTAAATGTAGGTAGGAAACTTCAACCTTTTTACACTTACAGAGTATACGGAAGCTAAATTTCTCCTGCTCATTTTATTAACTCATTAAAAATCTGTCCATAGATGTGGAATTTCATCATGATCCCAAACTTTCAGTATAAAGAAAACACCCAGCTGTTAATATTTGTTTACATACACACACACAAAGCCCCAGCCATTCTGCTAAAGGGATCCAGAGCTGCACTCAGCAGGAACAAATGAAACAGAGACATTATTTTTTATCTTCATGAAATAAGACTACAATTTTTGGTCAAGTAAAAATATTAATGGAAACTAGTTTGTTTCAATTGACAAGATCTTTTTTTGGTTGTAAAGGTCAGAAGATTTCTTCCCATTGCTAACGTTCTGCTTCTGTTGAAAATGGTGTTCGGCTCTCACTGAGTTTGCAAGCCCAAAATGAAGTATTTTGTCAAAGTGCCCCTTTCTCTGGGTAAATCATGACCTTTAGGATCACAATAGGCATAAAAAGCCAGGATTTTTGGTTATGTTTTCTGGATTTTTGGGGGTTTTTTTGTTGCTTTTTTGTTTGTTTGTTTGTTTGGGGTTTTTTGTTTGGTTTGGTTTGGTTTGGTTTGGTATTTTTTGAGTTTGAAAGGATACTTTTCACATTGCACAATTCTTATAACACTGCACGTGTCCAGAGCAACATGAGCACGGTACGGTATCTGAATGGCTGTTTACCTTCTGTTATAGTGCTGAAGAGGAAATTGAGCTATATATGTTTTTTATTGGCTTGGGATATATATCTACTATCTGAAATTACTTCTATTTCCATATCCATTATGTGAATTGGATGTGGAAATTATAGTCTCAGGTTTCTTGTGGCATCTGCACACTTATGCTGATAGCATGTGGACTCAACACCCCTTGGAAATAATTGTATGAGATCACTCACACCATTACATTTGATGCATTAGGTCCATTACATACTCCCAGAGATCTCTGTCCTCAGTACTGTAAGCAATATCCTTGATAGTGCTGGTATCAAGGAGAGAAATTCACCTCTTATTTAACAATAATAAATGTGATATTTCAGGGTAAAAGCAGTTCCTGACAGAAATCAACTTCTTGATCACAGCAGATTTGCTGATCTCAGCCTACACAGGACAGGCATCTTTTCTCTCTTTTGTAATAACAAACATCAAGAGGAAAGGACCCTTACTGATCATCTGATAAAGCTGTAGGGCTTTCTTCAGCCAGCAGAAAATCGTACACATACATTAGTGATGAAATGGTGCACAGAGATAACAAGTCAAGGTAGAAGTTCTGCTTTAAGGGGTGTACACACACCCCTGGACTGAAAATGAGCAGCGGCTTGCTGTGTTTCAGGCTGATCAGATTATCAAGACACAACGTAGTGGGAGCGTAACTATGCATCTGTGTACATAACTACTCAGATTCCATAGGAAAATTCTAATAGTTTCTGGTAAAACATGGTGATCCCATGCCTAGACCTTTAATAACAAGGCAAGTAAGTTTGTTATATTTTTTGCAAAGGAGTTGCAAACAAACAAACCTTTCACACAAAAAATACCATTTACCTTCCCTGAATTTCCTTGTTCCTGCTTTTTCTGAGAAAGTAACACCACAAGCACTGCTTCAGGTTACAGTGATTTAAATCAAACACATTCAATAAATCTCTTTCGTTTTTCTTTGGTGGCTTGTTTCAAGTGTTACAAAGTTTTTTTTGAACTTTGGAAAGGCAGAGCAGTAGGACACAGATATATGTTCAGCTACTTCCACAGATGAATCAGGATTTATCTGAGGATAATGACTTCATTCAGCAATTCCAAAGATGAAAGCCACATGATAGAATAGGTACCAAAGTCAGTGTGGGACAGTTCTTCACAAAGCACTGTCAGTACCAGGAAGCAGGAAGAATACTTGAGTGAAAGTGAATTTCAAAATTAGGAGTAGTTGAATTCGGGCAAATATCTGATAACCGACCATGGTTCAATGTAAGAAGGTCAACTATGTGAGTAGATAATATTTTAGAAAGGCAATCTAAAATTTTCAAATCTATAGGTTTTAATTCCTAAAAGATGACTTGATTTTAATTTCCTTCTATGAAGATAATTTTCCCCATTGGAAAATTAAAAGATGTACTACATTTTACTAAATGGTTTGCATTCTATAAACTGCAGTGCTAAATGTGTTACTGTTTTCAAAGTGTTTTAAATAACACAAATGCCAAAACCTCCAGAGTTTAGGATGAAGCAGGAAAGGGGGAACAATTTGGTTTTGGCTTTATTTCAAAGCTGTTCTGGTACAATTGCATGTCCCTCTGCTTTGCTGAGTGTAAAACAGATGTGTGAGAACAGAGAAAATAATTGCTCTAGTTCCTCTAGTGCTTTGGTAACCAGCAGGATCCTGAGATGGAAATCGTTCTGAAGTATTTATGCCTTCATTCTGAATTTTTGACATTCTATGTAAATCAGATCATCCTAAACATATATACAATGAATTATGTAGATGCCCCATACAAACACATTCCATTTTGCTCTCAAAATTATATAACATTAAGGGTAAGTATTTCCACCATTTAAGAGAGTGAGGTTGATTGAAATATAATGAGAAAACTCAAGATTGTAAACCACTAGCAAACCCACTTTGTTAGACACTAACCGCAATTCACAAAAAACAAACAAACAAAACACTGTTGAACAAAACAAACATAGACAAAACAGCAATCCATGACCAATAGTCATAGTCAAACCAAGTCACCAAGATCAAAAAGACTTCATGCGGCTTTTATTGGAATACTGAAATTCGGGCCAAGAATATCTTGGTTATATGAATATGTTAGTGAACATCTGAATATCAAAATATGTTAGTGAACTAACAGTGTTTAGCTTAACAGTGAGTCTTTACTGGAAGGATTTATGGATTGGGGGGGAAAAAAAAGAAAAAGGAAATAAAAATAAACTGGTGTATAGAAATAATGTTTATTTTCCAGAGTAACATTGCATTTCAAATGCAGACACACAAAGAAGCAAAATGCAGTTTGCTTCAGAGTACAGGCTGAGAGGGAGTCTGCAAACTGAGACCCTGCCAAGATACTTTGCATATCTTTTGGGGTTGATTTCTTTTACAAGCTTGATAGGGAAAAAGGGAAGTAATTTTCTCTAGAGAGATTTTTATTTAGCATTATTTTTTGAGTCTCATGTTAAGAGGAAAACATCACAGATGCCATAAGAAATTATTGATGAAGCTGCATTATTTCCTCACCATATGTTATTAAGTGACAAAACATCAGTTGAATATGTCTTTTCAAGAAAGATTTTGAAAGACTCAGGAGTCTTGTCAAAATAGTATAATCCTCTTAGAAGTGCCAACACTGAAATAAATTTTATTGCTTCTGGAATTAAGAAGTATAAAATTGAATGAGGGGGAAATCATTAAACACTTTGATTTTGTGTGTTCTTTTTCCCATCAATCTCTAATGTTCATATTCAGAAGAACTCTTATTTTATCTCTCAAATTTTAAGTACCAGCCATCTGTATTATCCGCAGTGTTTGTGGATAGATAGATATGAACAGTGTTTATATGAATATCTTAGAAGACATGGTTTGCACTTTCAGCTGTTGGAAAATATTAGTTGAACATGTTAAGCTCGATAATATGAATTCAAAGTAGATGTCAGCTCTCATCATGAGCTATCATCTAAAGAGGAACCCAAAATTACAGTCTAATGAGAATAATGACTAGGTTAAATCTGTGTCAATGCCCACTTTCATAATAATTTCATCTGTTTTTGACATCTTCTTTCAAAAAGCAGACCTATGGTAGTTGCATTTTATGCTAGATATTCTGACTTAAACCAGCATATTACTTGAACCTTTCAAGAATTTGGAGAAATATGTGGGTTAGGTGTTAATGTGGGCACAGGCAAAATGAAGAAAGAGATGGACAGCAAACTACAGACAATATAAAGGGAAGCATTTTCTGTTATATTTCATAGAGGATATTAGATAAAAATTCAAGTACATTTTAGTGAGGGACTGCTATTAAAATTAAAAACAACACAAAAAATCCATTGCTATGAAAAATATTTAGGGTTTGGGAGGTTTTAATGTTAATTATATATGAGCATTCCCTATGGATATCTCAGGAGATATGTCTCAGTCTATTTCCTATTGGCAGGTGGTAGTATAAACCAAATGTGGTATTACGAATTCAAATTGTATTTCAACTGCTCATCATTCATACTCTGGCTATAGAACAGGCAGAAGCTATTATAGCCTAAAAGCCATAATGAAAATTAGTATCTTCTGTGCCATTTTCTAGTCTCTTTTCTTAATTTTTTAAGAGCACGGATTTATGATGTCCATTTAATATTTATCATCTCAGAAATGTATTATTCTGGATTGTATACATGTGTTACTTTCAATAGCAATTAATGCATACTCCATAGTACAAGTATGAAAATAAAGCATTTTGAGTGGGAGTGGTATTTAACATGGACAAGTGTCAAATCCAGAGGATTAGTGTTCAGTTATTAGGCACAGAAATGTTGGCATAATGTTATAGTAGGGGTTACCAGCCTCAAAATAGCTGTAAGTTATTTTTTGGGAAAGAAAAAAGATATATATATATACATATATATATACTCCAAACACAACACATGCAAACAAACTCTACACTAAACACTCCATTTCTTCTTTCTCAATTTAATTTCTATCTTCTTGACCTTCCAGTTTGTTCCTTGGTTTAGAATTATGCAATCTGTAACCACATTTTTATGCTAAAGAATATAAACAGCAACACAGACCCAGAGATGTCCCTGCTAACAATGCACGGAATGAAATCACTTGCCTGTAACAATAAAAGAGAGAAGCTACTGTCAGAAAGAGGGGAAATATCTCCACTAAACTTCTCTGCCATGTTCACTATGGAACTTTTCCCCTTATCCTCTTACTTATCTCAGTGCTTTCTGCTGCTGGCTGAAGCAGCAGTACAAAGTCTCACTATAGCAATACAGCTGGAAAGAAGCAGCTGCAAAATATTTTGGGATGGCAGCCCTGGAGAGACAGGAATCAGTGCAGAGACTAAGAGCCCACAGAAACAAGGGTTCACTGAGATCTGTTCTTCCAGAAGGAGCTAAAAATAGTAAAACTTGAGTATTCCACAGATGTGAACCACCCAGGTGACTCTGGTGTGACTATTGCTATGCATCGAGTTAAGCTTATTGTTTATACACACACAAAGCTCCAACCAGGATTTTAAAGCCAACCATGCCAAAATTTAGCTTTGTAATTCCCCAGAAGATGCCTGAGCTAGTCTCTGCTCATTGCAAAGGACAGATAGTGTAATTAATACCAGCAGCTGTGATGATTTTACATCCCCAGAAGCAACAGTTTGTTACAATAAGCCTCCATCTCATATTAATTTTTAAATAGTAAACTCCCACTACCAAAGTATTCACCAATTTTTAATTATTTCACAAGGAATCCATTGTTAGCATCTCATAGGTCTGTACAGAATAACTTAATCTGTCATTTAAATTTCCTATTACAAAGGAAAAGTTCATTCAACAAAGCAAGTGAAAACTATCTGATTCAAAATTAACAATAATAATAATAAAAAAATCTCCCTGTGTACAATTCAGCTCAAAAGATCAGGGTGCCTTTCTTTATTGTTGTTAATAAAATACAATTATTCATGATATTTGGAAAGATTAAACATAAAATGCAAGAAGAGAAAGGACTGCTCAGCCTTTCCGGAGATGAAAAGAGTCCATGTACCTTCCTAATAGCCCCTAATTTAATTAATATATTCCTCATACCATCTGGTCTGACTCACTCAAAATATAACCAAGTAGATCACAATTACAACACTATAAATCTAACTCAACTTTAGAGAGAACACTTTGGATTAGACCATCATGGTTAAAAGCTGGGCTGTCAGCAACGTGACAGACGATTCCATGGAAGCTAATTCAGCATACATTTTACAATGCCCTCTTTGTTAAAAGCATCTGTATATTGATTTCCCTATTTGTATTTTAAGGCAATCTCATGCTTAGAAAACAAGATCTGAATATACAAATGAGGCATGGAATATCTGTCACTTGTCAATTCTAGACTGAAATCTGAAGACATAAACTGTCAGGAAATAAAATGTTTTACATCTACAGTAATTAAACAGGCAATTATTACTCCATTTCTTTTCTGGATAAAAGGGCAGAAAATGGGAGCAAAAATCATATTTGGCTTAGTTTTTATAACTCTTCTCTCTTTCCTTTTAAATGCCAACATATTTGAAAATAGCATCATTTTGAGATGCATATACCTCCTTTCCCATTAAGTTTTACTATAATTCAAAACTCATTTTGCATTTTTCAGTATTAATTTAATTCCCATCAAAATTTCTACAAATGGGCCTTACATTATCAAAGTCCATGACCAGGTCAGCAGATGAAGGAGAGACATATTAATTGTATTTATCTATTTTTGGTCAAAAGTGATTCAGGTCACACTGACAGAACTAGAATCAATATGTAAAAACCCTTTCTTGTTTATTCAAATGCAAAATAAGTAAAATCAGAATGACAGTAATAATTACTGTTATTTCTCTGGACCATCTATTTGCAGATAGGATGTGCAAATATATGGATAGAAGCATTTATTTTTTGCCTATCCCAGGCTCACCCTTCATTTTAATGAAATACAACACTGGTTCTTGTCACAAGCCAGGTAATTTTTCTACAAAGTGGGCAGAAATCAGTAATTTGCAAACCACGATAGCCTTGGGAAAATGGGGGGATTTTCTGTATGATTGATCTCCCAAAGACAGAACAATTCTCCCAAACACAGACAGCTGGGACTAGTTCCACTGTGGAAATTATCACATGCTTTCCCAAATTGCTACTGATTAAGATATCTCCTTAGTTTTGAATAGATAAGTAGCACAAGAGAAAAATATCACTTGGAATAACTTTAAACAGCACACTTTAATATATCTATACCTTATTACAATATGTAAATAGCGATCCTCATTACTTACTGTAGCATAAGTAATAAATTCTACCCTGGTCTATCAGAAACAGTAAACCTGAGGGGTTTTTTGCCTTTTATATATGCATTTCTTTCTGCTCAACACCTTTCACTAGAATTAAAAGCCTTCAGTTGTGGCTACTAGGCCCAGAAAAACCTCTTATGAGGGTGTTTCCAGTCCAACTTTCTCAGGCTCTGCTAGGGTTCTTCCCCAAAGCTAGGCCACTTTTCTCTAATGTAAACATAAGAGAAGAATTGAAAACAAAGATAAACACCTCCTGGATACATTAAAAAATCCTGGGAAAGTGGTGTTACTTTTTCTGGGCCAGTGGGCTCTGTTTTGTTCTTGAGTTAGTGTCTTGAGTGTATTTAAGCAAGGTGTGTTAGAATAAAGTTGTCTCCTTCCTGTCCTGAGGGATGACCATGTAGCTGTGTGTCTTATTAGTGCCACTCAAAGGGTTAATCCCCTAACATACAGCCCCATTCAGTCCATAAAAAGAAAGTCCTTTTAAAATAAGAAATAAAAAACGATTGATGATTTGATACCAGATTTATATTTGAAGGGACACAGAAAAATCTCTCTCCTGGGTGTGATGCCACCTATTGAGAATCTGTAGGGCATAAATGGTAATATTTGCTTTTATTTTTTTTTTTTTATAATTCAAAGCATAGAAAAAAAGAAGAAAGTGAAATTACAGATTGACATAACACTGTCAGCAGCATCCATTTCAGTGCTGCAGGTGCATTTCCCCAGTCTAACTTTGACTCTGCTTGGGCTGTAATGGAAGAATATATTTGCATATTATCACTACCCATCAGAGAATCAATCCTCCCCTATCCTGCCAACACAGGGAAAAGAGAGGTTTCTCTTTTCTACTAACATCAGTTAATTTGTCCTATTTAAAGTACTACAGTTTTGAATTAGATGTAATTGAAAACCTGCAAAACAGGGTGAAATGGAGTTTTAGCCGAAAATGTAAATAATGAGAGATAAAGTGATGCATGTTACGAAATACCATCTATCTAGATTCCCACCAGTTAAACAAATGTCAGAGTATTGATCTGCTCATGCAAAGCTCAGGGGGCCCCGTCTTGAATTTCCTGTGGCTCTCAAGAAAGCCAGCAGCAGCTCTCGTGCCAGGGCTGGATGCTGTCTGCTAGAGGACTGTGCTGGGAGCGGCTGGGGGCTTTACACGGGGGCTGGCTACTGCAAACAAGACACAAGATCCTGTGGATTTCTTTGACAAACTTCACAGACTCATCTGCACACTGAGGTAGGACTCACATCACCTTTGGAAGAGCATCAGCCCTCAGCAATCTGTTCCAGAGCTCTTCTCCACTCCCCTTTGTACTCTCTGGTGTAATAAATGCACAGGAGGACTTCATTACTTCAGGAACCTTTTGGCCTTTGTCCAGTTCAGCACAAAAACTCGGCCACCTCCGCATAAGGCCCTAGACTGCTCTTATGTTCTATATTCATAGCTACTGGAGATTTAATAAAAGGAGCCAAATACTGAGAGAGGGTCCCCAAGAAACAGACTGTGACAAGGCAAAGCCCAAGGTGGAAGAGCTCCCCAGGCCACTCCTGAGACAGTGGGACCAGCAGAGAGGGCAGCTTCTCCCTGCTTGGAGCTCCTTCATCCATCACACCCAGGGAGGGCACATTTCTTCACCAAACCTCTCTGCATGACTGTGGAGCTCAAAACCCATCCTTTAAGGACTTTTGTGAATCAGCTACTAAATATTTAGTTTGGGGAGCCTGGATTAAAAAATAAATATCAAGTGTAGTTGTGACTCAAACTAGTCTATCTAGTGCTGTTTTACTTAAAAGGAGTCAAATCCAAAACATTTAGAAGCATCTTATTTTGAATATCTGCTCAGCCTTTCTATGAGCTGTAGTTTACTATCTTAGGCAGGCACCACTTCATTTGTGAAGAGAATTTAGAAGCACAGGAGATATGCTAATTTCCCAGCTTATTATCCTGCCTGACTTCCCTGTTATTTTTTCCTTCTCTTCCTGTCATGAACTGAGAAGGTCCCAGATGGAATTTCTAAATGAAAGCATTTGTGTCCACTGCTCCCTACAGAAAAAATGTTAAGGGAGAAAGTCTGTGGGAGTACAAAGATTGGGTGAGGATTTAAAGGGAGGACAAAAGGTATCAGTGGGAATATAGATGAAAACAGGCAGGAACTGAGAAGAACAAAGATTAAGCATGAAAGAATAAATATTAACTGCCCTCCTATACATATATGCCCTTTCCACAGAATATGGAGCTCCTCAAACTACTTTTTCCCTACTTCCTACTGAAAGAGTCAAACCTGGTTTTCAGCTTTTATTAAAAAGCAGATAAATAGCTCTTTCAACAATTAATTTGAACCTTTTTTGGTTATCTTTGCTTACAATAAATGCATTTCTCATTGAAAAATATATTCAGCTGCCTTGCACCCTATTCACTTTTAAATGCAAACTGAGTGGTGTCAGGAGCAGGAGGGGGGGGGGTTTGCTTGGCAGTGTAAGTTCTTCCAACTGCTTTTAGCAATGCTGATCCCAGCCCAGAGCTGAGCCCAGAGCTGTGCCCATAGCCCAGCTCCCCAACCTCAGGCCCAGCAAGGCACAGCAGGCTCACAGCAGTTCTGCTCTTTCACTTCCACCTCCTTGAGGTTTATTGCTGAAAACTTCTGCTTATAAACATCACCACCATAATTTTATTGCAAACACTTAGTATAGGCAAAGTGCATTAGGGCAGTATTTTGCTTTTAGCTCTCTTGTTACTTGTAATGACAATACCGGGCAATAAAATCTGTTATTAATATTTAGCTTGGTTTAATCAACACCAGACCACAGCAAAGCACAGAACTGCTGATCCAATGACCTCACTGTGCTGTGTTTAGATCCTGCATGCTGGTGATTTTCAGCTCTATGTTCCCTGGCCTGTATTAAAGTAGAGGGAGCTGACTACATTCAGAATCTTAACAGTAATTGGGAGACTATTCTGTAACTTCAAGGGAAAGGTAATGAAAGGGATTGAAAATACTCTTTTGCTGAAGAGGAAGTGGTAGGGTTTTGTTTAATAAACTTGCATGGCACCATGGAAGAATTCTGCCTTTCCCCGTTAGACAGACACCCTGTCACCTTTTACCCAAACCCCAGTGAATGAAGACAATGGCTCTGTTCTGTAAGGGAAAGTGTGGAAACAAATGAGATGAAACACATCATCAAGAGCTCACTGAAATCACCTACAGAGCTGGAAGAGATGAATGGGGGACATCCATACAGATTTTACAGCCACTAGTATTTTACTTTTCTCCTTCCTGAGTTGCAGGGAACACATAATTACAAGTAGTGATTTGCTTTAGAAAGTAAATGTGTGTTTCTTTCGTTATTCAATCACAGGTTAGATTAACTTTGTGTATGAAGACATACATAAAAATGTAATCATTTCATTGTCAGGAGCCTAAAGCTAACGTTAATTACAGTTTGAAACTTCGATTATTAATGCATCTTTACCTATTGAAGTGTGAAATAAGCAATAGTAGTTGGAATGCACCAATTTAATTAGCTTTTGAGATCAGAATTCATAAATAGGATACTATGTTGTATTTACAGTTAAAATTGTAACACAGCATGCAAGAGGTGGAGGGTTCTGTATTCTAAACAACAATACACCTTAACATTCATTCAAAGAAGGAAAAATGTTAGCCTTTTTCCATAAACCTATTGCTAAATTATAAATATTCAAGCTT
Source organism: Toxostoma redivivum (assembly GCA_013397375.1). Taxonomy (NCBI): domain Eukaryota; kingdom Metazoa; phylum Chordata; class Aves; order Passeriformes; family Mimidae; genus Toxostoma; species Toxostoma redivivum. Next base: position 2,197,292 of record VXBI01001219.1, read on the forward strand.
TATGTTCTGTGGAAGCAGATGCTGTATTTATTCTATTCAGTCAACTATTACAAAAATCAAATTCGCCTTTTTCATAAATCTTGCATAATACACACACCCACACCCCTTGTGAAAGCAAATAGATTCTATAGCCAGAACTAAGCAAATATTGAATACAAGTATTCAAGAACAATAATTCAAAGAATTAATAGAATTCTCTGTTAGCTAATAACTTTTTTCTTGTCAATTTTCTGAGTTTGTTCATTTCACTTTGTTGAGTTGGAAAGTCAACAGTACAAAAATGTATCACCTAATAAGTTAATATCATAAATACTTGGAGAAAAAAAGGTGTGTACAAATTACAGGGAAGCAATAATGTTTTACCTGTATTGTAATTGTTTAAGGACAAAGGAAAATTAAATTTACTTAAACAAATAAAGCTTTAAAGAACAACAGACTTCAACTTCAGTAGAACATAAGATATGCATTTCAATTCCTTTCAAAATTCCAATTCACTTGTGCAGTTCTGAAAATTTACTGTCTTTGGTCCAACCACAGAACAAAATTCCCCTGATGTCTTTCTTTCGTCATAATTTCTCGCTCCCTTTGTACTAACAAATTTACTGAGTGTTACTTACCTTTCAGTATTTATTCCAGATTATTGCTTTTTAAAATTAGTCTTTAATCAATTTTCATCTTTCCCAGTATCCCTATCTTTCTTCAGCCAACTTTCCTTCCAATATAAAATGCCTAGGAAAAGCAGTGAGGTTTCTAAAATGCTGCACATATACATATACATACAGCTTTAGTGATTATTGGAAGATCTTCCTGATCCTGCCATATAAATTAAGAAACCAGCCATCACAATGTACACATGATGAGGTTTTGGACACATGCTTTGAGCAAATGCTCACTTAGGAGAATGCATTTGATAATGGAATCATAATTTTGGTCACCTTTTGTGTTCTCTTCTACATGTTTGTTACTATTGAAATTGCCAAATCATTATTAATTCAAATGAATGGAAATTCCTACAGGGAATAAATTGTTAAAATTTCATTCTAGAGAGAGATTTGAGCAATTTATTATTTTTTTTTCTTCCTATGGGACACTTGGCCTTTTTAATTGATTATCATTGACAGCAATTAACTCTGTACCTCAGTACCCTATGAACAGCAGACAAAGAAAGCATTGTTTGCTTAATTGACTTATCTGCCATCAAAAGCAACAACTTTTTTTGGACATCAGTCCTTGCAGGAGTCCATACATGATTAAGTCACTAGTAGTTTTGAAGCTTAGAAATCTTTATATGCACATTTTAAGCTGTGAGGTGATTTTTTTTTTTTAAGAAACATTTTTGTGCAACAAATTACTCATTATTAGTTACAGACAGCTTTAATTACAGGTACTGACTTAGAGTGAGAGAAAAAGTCTGCACAGTGATCTAATAAATCAGATACGAACAAGAATCATGAAATGACAATCTGAAATTAACAACATAAAAGCAAATTGTTCTCCAAATTTTCAAGTAGGTGATAAGCTTAAACTTAAATAAAGAATGTATATTTTTAGTGCCTCTTAGAAAACTCACTCCTTTGAAAGTGACACCAGAAAACTTATTATTCATAAGGGACCAAAAAGTGGGGATGAATGAGCAATAATGAAGTAGCAGTTCAGAGTAGGATTTTCAACAGCTTTCTGAAGGCAAGAGTACACTAGAGAAAAATCTTTAGAGAGTGAAAAGAGTGTGGAAATAATTAAAATCCTACAGAAGACAAACCTTAATCCGACATAATGTTAGTGACACAGATGACATCTTCTCTCCAAAAAATCCTCATACAAAATTAGTCAAAACAATTTAAATGCTTTTGACTTGAATTTATTGCTATTGGGGTTTTGTTTCACTGTATTTTTGATCCCCAGTTTCAGTGGATGACAGGAAAGAGACAGAATCCAAAGCAGAGCTGTGGTGACAGACAGTAGTTTAGAAGGAATCAATAATACACTAGATTAGTGGAAAACTTATTAATTAGTTACTTTGCCAGTGTGCTGGGGACATTAGAGGAAAACTGCTGTTCGATTGTCTGGGGGGATCCAGTGCAGAGCTGGGAACTGGCAGGTCTGGCAGAGATCACTCACTTTGTCCTCCTAGGTACTCCTGTCCAATTTCATCCCAAACAGCCAAAATTCAGAATGCCAAGTCTGTTGGGATAAATACAATTGTCAAATAATAATGACTTGACACCAGCAATCTTCTTTTTAAAAAAAAATATTTGAAGTCCTGTAAAACTATTCAGGAAACAGATTTTTTTTCCTTCCCTCAGAGTTGTAAGTCCCCTGATTTCTTTCCTTACGGCCATGCCAGTGCTGTGACATGTCCTTACTGCCTTCCCTGTGTCCTTCATGTAAGAAACATCTCCTGAAATCAAAAAGCCTCGGTGCTCATATAACTCACCTTCCTGAGCAGCCCTGGGCAGAATTTAAATGTTGATTAACACCTCCAAAACTTTTAATAAGGCCTTGCAACTTGGTCAGACAGAGAAGCATAATCCCCCACCCCAGCTCTACTCACACCCCTTCCTCTTAGAGTTCCTCTTAGAATAATCAAGTAATGGAGCTGGACCAATAAATTATCAAATTTGATCACATATTTTATTTTGGACCCAAAAGGAATGTGTTAATGAAAGAGAAAAAAATATGCCTTTATGAGAACTCGTACGTTTCAATAACTGACAATTCCCGCCAAAAAATCCTATAACCTTTCAAAGAATTAAATAAGTATTTTTCATTGCTCTCCTATACCAATCCAGCTCAGGTTAAACATCTCTTGACCTGAAGATGTTACCTAAAGTTAGTTAGGCTTTGAACTAACTTTAAAAATTGTTTCTTTTCTGCCTCAGACCAGTACAGTGGCTCTAGTCCTGAGTGTACACAAAAGCCTACAGTCAGTGATTTCTGTGTACCATGATTTCAACTTGTTCAGTCTTGAGCACAAAGTTCCTAAGATATGTCCCTAGGTTTTGGGAACATAATCATTTAGGTTAAATCTTTAAAACTTTGCCATACCTGAGCTGCATTTAAACCTCATTTCTTCCATGCCTGCTTTTCAACCAAGCACTTGTTTTACTCTTAACTACCAACTTAATGTCTCTTCAAGCCACAATTAATTTTTCAATCCTTCTCATCTCAAATGCCTGCTCAGAGCAAGTCTTTTTCATCCCCTGCTATCTCATCTGCTTAGTTTCATTCCTTTTGCCAAGGCCTTTGCTAAGTCTGGCAGTTCCCTCCTCTGAGCCAACCATGCTCACTGAGTAAAGCTGCCATGGAAGTAACAGAATATTTTCCCTGTTTTTATCAAGTTCTAGTTTCAAAGGCAATCGGTGTCCATGAGAGTGAACTCAACCTTTAAAACACCTTTTTGGGGGAAATTTGGTGTTCAAAAACACTACTGAATATCCCATGGTGCCATGCTTAAGTAGGAGAAAATTATGTGTTGCATAGAACTCCCAATCTGGAAAAACAGTTTCAGATCAAGTAAAAAAAGATAAACAGAACACTACTACCAAAGATATTTAAAACCCTGCACAGAAATTTATATGGTGTTTCTGCATTTATTTGAAGGCCTAGAAGCATAATGCAACTTTCAGAGGACTGCAAAGGTTTCAGTAGATTTTCAGTCAAGCAAGTTTATATGGGTCATGTGCTTATGGTCTGCCTGATGCAGGTCAGTGCCATTCACCCACTTCTTGGAATATTGAAGGGATTCATTAAATTTTGGAAAAAGAAAGAAACCCTCTAAGTCCAGCTTTTACTGGCAGTTCTTGGGATTTTGCTGCATATTTTATCTCCATTCATTGATGAATAACTCAGTCATATTTCAATGCCATTACACTCCTAACAACCTGCTATTAAATGTAGCAACAACGTATTTGAGGCAGAAACAAGACTGGCTGAAGTCATGACCAATTTTGAAAAATGACAATTAAGACAGAAAAAAGTTAGAAAAAACAGAAACTGATGAATAGAAAAATCAATGAGGGGCACTCCATTTTGGGCGGAATTTTAACAGATGGAGATGAACTTAGTCTTATATAAACTAGCCTGTCATGGAAATGAAAAACATTATTGAACTCCAATGTCTTCACCAAGCCTAGTCTTTGTCCACCCACTGGTATTTTTAGGAGATGCTGGATGATGGATAGATTCTCTCAGCAGCTCCTATGTTATCTGAATGCCAAAAACCCCATGGCCAGCTGTGTGTTGAACTTTCATAAGGGTCAGATTGCAGTGGTGCAGAGACAGAAATAATGTAAGAATAAAGCTTTGAGTTTCGATGGGATTTTTTTTCCTTCCATGCATTTTCCTGGGCACACAACATGACTTAACAATCACAGAGCCTTGGAGCTCATAAAGGTTCACAGAATGTGAAGGAAGAAAATTAGGAAAGACAAAGCTTGTTTCATACCTGTGTTTTCTGAAAATACAACAATATGCATTAAAAGCATCGATAAATCTAATGAATAGATACATTTCTGTAAGCAGCCATTACACAAAACCACAGATCTGAATTATTTCTTTTTTTTTTCATTACTAGGTTCAAAAAAACCTCCTTTAAATGGGGAGGAAAAATGAAAAATTTGAGAAATAATTGATGTTCCACAATATACTCAAAATATTATCAAGAGAAGTGAGCGATGCTTCCTTAAATTAAACTCACTCACATGCAAAGATGCCTGGTAGGCAAGAGCTCTTCAATTTAGAAAACAAAGCAGAAATTCTAAGTTCAGATTTCAGGTAGAAGAGAAATCCAGGTGTCACTTAGAAGTAATCAGAACAAGCAGAATGTCTTAATCAGAAAAACAACCAACACAACCCAAAGAAGTAGAAAATTAACCAATGCAGCAATGCAGCTCCTGCAGTTCTGCTTCACCTCTCAGTGATGTTCCTTCTCCTTTGCACATGCAAACACTTTGGTGACAATAGGTCATTAAGGTCTAAGATACCTCTGCTTCAGAGATGGGTTTTAAGACATGATAAGATGTAATATACAGTTATATAAGGCTAGATATAATATACAGTTTTGTAATAATCTTCTTCAACAACTAATGTGACTAATGTGACAAGATTTAATTATTTGAGGTATTGTTTGTAAATTCGTACTATCAACTATGCATCTAACTTTTGAGTACCACTAAATACTTGACTTCCAGGATAACTTCTTTAAAAAACTTCTGCTTCTTTTTTAACTCCTACTAGAATGTTTTAGCTCAGGATTGGTCCTATTAGAAGCAATATTTTCAAGACAGAAAGCTAATTGCTAGGATTCAAAAATGCAGTGATGATTAAAAGAAAATCACATTAAGATATTAAATTTGGCCATCAGTTAGTATCAAGTGACTTCAGAATATATTTTCTTTTTTAATTTCAGCATAAACTCAAAGTATTACTTTGCTCATGATTTAGCCTTCTACATACACCACCATCTTGGTAACAGCAATAAATGATAAATTGGTCTAGAACATGTATTAAAAACCTGAATTACATCCAAATTTCCCAGCCTTCTCTCAAAACCACTGTGAATCGGTAGAAGTGATAACATTTTAAATGAGTACCATCAATTAAATGCAGTTATAACGAAATAAGCTGTATAATAATGTCATTTGAGCAGTGCAAACCTTGGAGGATGAAGTCTCAAATGAGAAAATGGTGCTGGGAGAGATTTCTAACAGGCTGTCAATGAAACTTGCTCACTTTTACCTGAAATGAGGACTTATAATCCCATTTTACTTTATGGTACAACTATTCTAGCTTCTCCACCGTCTTCCTCCATTCCCCCAAAATTTGTGAAACACCTGCAAATGAGAGTGCACCTATAGCAAACTGAATTGGACACACTTCTGATTATAAAAGAGAAAATCTTCAGGGAAAGACATAATTTTGCATTTTCTTTGAGCTCTGGGTTAAGCTGTTTCTCTAAGAGAACAACTCCAAAGAAGGGATGCAGCTGTTTGAATATTAGGGGAAATTATGAATAGATTTTATTCCACTTGTAAACCACTCTGGATCACTGACTGGAAATAAAACCAAAAAGTGCAAATCATCTCAGAGTACTGATGTGGCCTCAGAAGATTTCCTTCCCTGTATTTGTTGCTTTGGGTTATAGCTTTGGGTTATAGTTTGTTTTATAGCTGCAGTAATTTTAAATGCATTTTTCTCTCTTGTGAGGTGCACTCTTTCAGCTTTCCTTGAGGAAGCTTGAGGCACTATTTATGGCCAGATATGTGTGAATATATCTGACCGTAAAACACATTGTACTTTAGTATATATGGCTAGAAGACAGACAGTATTCCAGATGCAGTGTCTGAGTTATGTCAGCCCTCTCTCTTGCTGTATGCAGGTACCATAACATCCTGTTAAAAATAAAACTACATCTGGTTTATGAAATTATTTATAAAAGTTTTGCAAATGTAGGATTTCAACCTTCATTAATGATAAAAGGGAGACCTCCAATATTCCAGTTTTACTTATAAAGGAATCTTAATTTTGGAATTTTCAACCCATCTATTTTTAAAATATGGATGCTAAAAACATTTTAAATTTCCATTCTCAGATTTAAAACAGACAGTTTTCTTCTCCTTATAATGAATGAAAAGTGAATAATGGTATTAAGGAGTCAGAAATGTGAAGCTACATCTGAGCTCAGGCTGGGAGTGTTCTGTGACCACTGTGCTGCATTTGCTACATGGTTGTGTGGTGGGGCTGCCATTCTTGGTCAGTGGGAGGGTAGAAATAAATTCTTTTCTTTCAATTCTATTAGTTATTTAATGTAGTAACACTTGAATTTCTAAGAAATACAGACTCATTCATGCAATGTGACTAGAAAGAATGAAAAATTGCTCTGACTTTGTAATTACATACTCAGATTTCAAATACTGAACCTTAGATGTGCTGTATCATCTAGACTTGTGACTTCTATGAGAAAAATACCAAGTGAATAATGCAGCATGAGAACTTGAATCTTATGAAAAAAGTATTAAATATATGAATAAAATATTCTCTATTCATAAGCTCTCAATAATATTTATAATGGCAGCTGTATAAAAGCTCACGGGCAGTAAATGAGACTTTCACAGAATCAAGGAAAGAGCACTGGACTTTCATAAGATCTCTAAAGGATCAGCCCCTGTGATAGTGTTGAAAACAGATAATCACAGAATGATTCTATGCAGGTGCTTTATTGAAGAGCTCTGGGAATCAGGGGTGCAGACCCAAATCTGACTCCCACATGGGTCCTAGATGAACATGTTTTTATACCCTTTTAATTATATAACTATGTACTAATTATTAAACCCATATTGTTCTATTGTACACTATATACATATTGATCTTATCCAAGCATGTGTTCTTGTAATTTTCATTAGGCCCCCTCAAATATTCTTTCTCATGATTCCTGTTATGATTACATAGTTTCTCATGATTCTTACTACAATTAAACAATAATCATATTCAATTTCCAAACAATCGTTACATTTAACAATCATTTATCATATGATGATTACAGGTGTAGCTTCACATGATCTAGAAAGAAACAAAGCTCAATATTCATTCCCAGGGCCTAGTTCTCTTTCCCAGGCCTACCAAACCCAGTCTTCCTTTCCACCCCCCTGAACCTATTGCATGCAGTTCTGATTTTTATAAACATTTTAACCCTATGCTATCACCTGCCCTTCCTATCATAAGACTGTAAACCAAATATCTGTGATTACAATGCCTAAAACAGAGGTAAAATCTCCAGCACACAAAATTCAATGTTTCTAATAATCTACAAGTTTTCAGTTCTGCTATATTCTTTTGAAAATCATAATTGAACTCATATCTGATGGAAAGTGTCCACAAAGCACCATTTTTCCACTGCAGAGCTGCTTCCCAGACCAGCTGTTGTTCCTGTTTTTATTATCAATACATGGTCTGTCCAGTGGTAACAGTCATAGATGCCAGTGTTGCAAAGTGCTGCTTCTAACAGCAAGGCAGACAAAGAGTTTTCCACAGTGTCCACAGACAGCTCAAAATTGTCATGTGCCTTCAGCAGCACGACTGGGTGCTGATTGTTAGGATCAGCTTTAAGGCTTCTTGCTTGAAAGCAGGCTTGTCCTGTAGGAATCAGTCTACAGAATATTCAGAATATCGCCCTTTCCTTTGTTCTAATTGAGGGACATTAGAAAGAAGAAAAAAGTGTTAACACAAAAGGTCCAGAAGTTATGGGGGGGATACTATACAGATAACCCAAGGCATGTCTTGTATGTGAATTTAAGGCAAATCCTGATGATCCATACAATTAAAAACCTGTTCCCTGATTCCTCATAATCTTACAGGTATTATCTGTGAGAAGAACAGCTACAGCTAGCAGTTTAGAGCTGGAATGAGACTGCATGCTTCATGGGGAATAAATATTGCCTGAATTCTGGCATTTAACTGCCCTGCTAGCTGCATGTGCTGAGACATAACCATTTATGATCCAAATACTTCTCCTTAAGAACAGTCAGTGGAACTAATTTTGGCACCAATGCAGCTATTTAATGTTAAGGAATGAGTCAACAGCATTTACAAAACCAAACAAACCACAAACAAAAAAGCCCCAAACAACAGTAACAAAAAAAATATTTATAAAATAAATTTAGATTTAAATTAAATTCTTAGCTTCTGAAATCACAGAGACAGGAATACAGTAATTTGAACAGCTATGATGAGCTGTCATTTCTCTGCTTCCCTCATGACATGTATGTCTCAGCACTGTCTACACAATTGCACAGCAAATTTCAAATTCCTGAACCTACCTATCAGGCATGCAAGCAACAGAAGCACGTGCACATTTATTATTATTGTCTTCATTTGGACAAATAATTGACATATATAGGAGAGAAGACAGGTCAGAATTCCACAGCACCATCTGGGGAGGATGGAAAGGGGGTCAGGGGGTCAAACTTCATACAGCCCAACCTGAGCAGAACAAGGGTTCTGTGTTCTCATGCAGAGACATCTGTAACATCCCCATAACCACTGACATGACGGAATATGAAATTGCTTTTTATTAGCAAATGCCTGCCTTGCCAACCCATGAGTATTTGGCTTAGAGCTTCTGAAGTTAAGATTTGACCCACAAGAAGTGATACAATTTGGCCAGACTTGCTATCATAAGGATTTCTTGTCTGAAGAGTAGTTCCCACAATACACCTTGTTTAGCACACAAGACATATCATTCCCTTTTTTATGCTGCAGCTAACAGATTCACTGTATCTGAGCTTTTAATTGTAAAACTACCTCAGAATTCAGAACCTTTTCATATACAATATGTATTGTCTCATATTTAGACATCAGGCTGGCATTTAAGCAATTCCCTGCTTTGTTCAGCCTCTAATCCATTAATGGAAAAACTCTTTAATTTTTTGAATTGTACCTTCCTCATTCCTCCAAGTCTTGAAAATGCTACAGTGATTTTCTAACTGAGAAGCTGATAGACTCTTACAGAGTACTTGATTGAGGCATGTTTCTAATTTATACAACTCCTCCATTATGTAAACAAGAGCAGTGTAAGTGGAACAGTTTGCATCACTTAATGCAGCAAACCATTATAGAAGCCAATGCTTGGCTGACAGAGAAAGCTTCATTAACAAGGTATCTGGGTAGCAGCAATAATAAACAAGCTTTTTTGAATTGTTCATTACCTTTTAAAGAAATCTTCAAGAAAAAAGTCACCCCTTAAATATCCGATTGAAGAAAATACCAAGGGAGCCTTTCCAGCTCATTTGAAGTCTGAAGGCTATTGTACACATTTTTTAAACCTGATCGAAATTCAGTCTGCTATTTGTTACTAAATTATGTATCTCTGAAGCATAAATGTGTTAGCATTAGAAAGTTACAAATTAGTGTATTTCCATACAGCTTGGGAAAATATAATTTTAACCGCTTTGTTTTGGGTAGGAAAAATATTGCTTGTATTATAAACACAGGGGAGCTGTCAATAAACATGGCCAGACAGTTTTTTTTGGCAGCAAGATTCTCAGGGCCTTACAAGCAAATTACTTAGAATTATTAACAGTATTTTATATAATGGCTGACTTTATAAATTTTTTTTATAGAAATATACATTTTATCATTGAATTGTGTATATGAAGACATTTTATTTTAAGGTCCATCTTCTTATTCTAAAAGAAACTATTCTGACCCAGAATATTTGCTTCCTCTATGTCTACTTGAGTCTATAAACTCTGAGCATTTGTAACTGAATAATTTTGTACTCGTTTATCTTATAGTGACAATTTGGTTACAGTGCCTAAACTCTTCAAGCAGAACTGATGACTTCTAAAAGTGGCATCAATAAAAGAAATAAAGGCCAACTGTTACTGTAATCAGAAAAGGTTGCCATGGATTTCAGTAGCTTTAGGATCAGGATTTATGGCAGGAGGTAAGAAGCAAGCTAATTAAAATAGATGACATATATGAAAAAAGAAATATTAAAAGAGAGACACATAAATGGACCAAAGGGGAAAGGAAGGAATTAAAAGAGTTAAATCAGGGGAAGCTGAATAAGCCAGAGGAAGAAAACTGGATAATGGCATTTTTAAAAAACAACATTTGCAAAATGAAAGAAAACTAACAGAAACAAGTATGGATAAAAAAGACAATTCCCCTCCTCAAGCATATATTTTATCAGGCTAAACAGCAGAAACCCAGGGCATATCATAATAGTTTTAATTTCTACTCTTCAAAGCTGTGAAAGGAAACAATGCCTTCAAACTGGAGTAACAAAAGGAAAATTTGAGATTAGACCACAAGCTTTTATGTTACCACTGTTCATTTTCACTAATGACTACAGTATTAGAATCCATCCCATTTTTGACACCTGCAGTATGGTTTTCCTCATATGTGTGTGTCAGCCATTGTTCTAGAGGCTGGATATGTTTTTCCTTTTTTATCTCCAGGATATGAAGGAATAATGTGATTTTCGCAATTAGTAGCTGTGTAGAGAGAGGATTACTAATGATGATGATCAGAACTCATAGTTTTAACAATAAATCTACTGATCTAGCACACAAAGGACTTTCTTGAACAAAATCTGTAAATCTGAAGGATGAGTAAAAGCTACAAATTTCTTTGTATTTATCCTTTTCTGCCCATGGAAGATAAGTAAGCTAGTAAGTATGATGGCTGATTTTTATTTCTGACATGACAATTGCAGCTCTATTCAAAAACATTTGAAAGGCAGCAACAAAATCAATGACAAAGGATATTTTTGTTCCTTTTTAAGAACTCTTTTTGGGTCACAACTTCAGCTTCTTTGAAACCATTTCTTAGTGAAAACTATTTAAAACTGCAATTTCTTTGCAGACTCATTTTGCTATCAAGATAGGCAGTGACCTCACATCTTCTTTTCTGATAGAATATTATTTAATTTGGAAAAGTGAAACTGGTAAAGCTTTGCCTCTCACTTATCTTGCCTATTTTTTAAGTAATTCAATGCTTTTAAACAATTTTTAGCTTTCACTTAGTCGTGTTGCAAAGAAATGCTTAAGTGTAGCACTTGAAGTAAGTTTTGGGGTTTTTTTGTCACAAATGGCACCAATGCCATGTCACATTTTCTAGCTGGTCCAAAGTCTACAGCAGTTAGGAGGAAGGCTGCAGTTCACATGGGTTCTATCTCCATGGTAACTTGTTTACAGGGACTGATATACATGCTGAAAATTCAAGGTTAACTTTCCCTTTGTTCCTGTTTTGATGTTTTTGGCAATATGAATAATGTGGGCATAATCCTAAATTCAAACAGTTTCATGGCAGACTGAATCAAAACAAAACTCTAAACAAAATGTGCTTTCATCACCCCCATTAGAAAAAGACAATTCAAAAAGGTGCTTAATCAGACCCATCAGGTTACCTCTTCCTTTCAAACTCCAGAACCATCCTTATGCTGCATTTCAGTTTTATATCTCAACAAAGGAGGCTGTCTAAAGATTTATACTTTTATGACATGATAACTCAGGCTACATGACATGAGTGTCTGTGTTGCCTGCATACCATAATCTAAAGAATTTCCTTCGTCTAAAATCACTGCAGAAGTGAAAATGAACATACACCTTTTCCAAACTTAAGGTGAATCACATGATGGGAGTCTTTTGTGTTCAAAAAAATCAAACTAATAGCAACACACCACAGCTCTGTAACTTCTTATGAAAAAAACTCTCATAAAAGTTTCAGGCAGTTTCTTCATCCTGCACTCAGTGAAAACAATGATTGGAAATGCCTCCCCTTACAAAAACCTTCAAGGGCTGAGGTGACCTTGCTATCTCACGTGATAAGTTTAGGTATGATTAGAAGTCCTCAGTATTCATGCAATGGAATGTTGGAAAGAACCATCCTTAAAAAAAGTTTAAACCCTCAGAACTTTTTGTTTTTACAGATTAAATATAAAGAGGATAAATTATGTTGTGAATGAGGCAGCCCCTAGTTTGGCCTTGCCCTGTTTCCAGCAAATAGCTTTGATTTTTACTCAGCTGATAATATGCTTGCTTACTATATATTGTTCCAAACAGAACTTTACAAAATCAACTGAAAATCATATAATACTTTTGATGACACAGAATGCAACATGTCTTATGATAAAAGGTCTGGAGGACTTTTGCCAAAGTTCCTTTGCAATACCTTTATGTTTTTTTTAAGTCACCTTGCTTCTCCTTCCTATTCATTAAAACTGGAAATTCCTATCACTCCCTTTCTGTTAGAAGAGAAATGCTATAAAAACGTCTAGATAAATTTCACCTTTTGAACAAGGCAGTTATTTTATAGCTGCTCGATCTGATATACAGTGCCTGCTCTTTATGTACTCATTAGACAAACAGTTAAAAGCTGTCAAGCTGCTGGATAGATCAAATTCTGCAGGATTTGGAACTATAGCTACTAAAACAAGGAAAGGCATTAAGAATTCAGCCACTACATTAGGATCTCTATCTGAAACAGAATATTCTGTGTGTTCACAGCTACCCATGCAGAGCTCAATTCTGGCTGTGAAAAGAAAGTGAAGAAGATATTCCTTTAGTTCCAGTCTGAGAAAAGCAAAAAGCTTTTAGAGCCATGTCCAGTTTTAATCTAGATTAGGAAAAGCTGTGTTAGTACCATTAATGTTTTTAGTATTACTAGTAATGCTTATGTCACTTTTCTAAGCCAAACAAATGCATTTGGGAGAGTATGGAAATATCTATTTTATGTGTTTTGATAGTTCAAAATGATTAATAATTATAAAAATCAATATAAGATTGAAAAAATTGTGTATCTGTTCTGAAAATTGCTTTTAATAAAGCTTTCTAACATCTGCTTTACCTAACAGAATCATAATTGTACTACATTAGAAATATTAGGCATTTTAATCAAATTAGCATTCATGAGCTGTTAAACAGATACCTAATAGATACGTAGGAGACTTTACTTTTTCCTGCTTGGTACTAACTGAAACACTGAAGTTTTTGTTCTGTAAAAGAATACTTATATCACTTAGTTAAGGTGCAACTCCCGTTCCCATTGCCATTTTTCTTGAAATGTTGCTCATTACATGGCTCCTAATTGCCACTGTGACTGCTGGGTGCTGCTGCCATCCCAAGTCAGCAATCTGCACACTTGGCCTAGCAAGACTGACTTGGACAGGTTTTTTATAGCAACAGAAAACAAACATTCTTTCATCCTTCCTATATATATTTCTTGATTATTTTAATTGAGATAACTTTGACACTGCTTGTTAACAAAAGATGTTTTAAGATAATTGCCTTTTTCCAACTTCAGCTTTTCTTCCGTGTTTACTCTTCTGTATGGCATGGCTGAAATGTGAAGTAAAGTACTGTGGAATTTCTTTGTCTGCCTAAAGTTGCAACCCCTGGCTGTATATTAGTTTTTGTATTGCTAAGAAATCATAAGATCCAAAGCTTTTTAGCTGAAGTGCAAACAAAACAGTGAAAGAAAATAGCTTTTGGTCCCCTGATGCAGTGCCTGACAGCTGACTCGGCATAGCACAATGAACAAGACATGCATCGCTTGAGAGGAGACAGAAAATGTCAGCTGGGGCTATTCATATAGTGAATGGGATGTGATAACCTTTAAATACATATAAACAATGTGTCCTCACATACTGTGCTTTGCTGTTCTCTTCAGAAAGATACTGTCCAACAGTTCTGCCTTTGGTACAGAAAGCAACATGCCTGCCCATGGAAAGTTAATGGCTTGCTTCAAACACAGAAATAAAGCTTTCTAAAGGTCTAGTTAATTATCATGGTAAGGGGAGGTAGTCAGAATTTCAATTATTGATGTGTTCCAAGCACCAGATAAATGTAATTCCAATCTGGATCAACAGAATTTACAGAAGGAAATGCCAATATGCACACACAAACCCATGACTTTACACTGCCTCCCTCCACCTCTGTTTACAGAGGAAAACCAATCCCACAAGCTCTGCTTGGTTCACAAGGTTAATGAGTAAAAAAAAAAATTCCAAGGAAGCATTCTAGATTTGGCCCTGAAACTTTGCCTGGGGTTAGAAATCCATCAGTCATGCTCTCCCTATCTCCAATATCCACGGTCATTCATGAAGGAGCTGTAACAGATTCTGTGTCTGTAGCACTTACTTCCCCAATGACCATGAAAATCTCTTGTTCTTATCACCGTTTAATAAAGTTGTGACTAATTTAGGATATCTGGATTATTTTCATCCTTAAATGTACATACAGGTACTGATTTTGAGGAAATAGACGCTCTTCTATCTTCAGATAACATGCTGGTGCCTTCTGTAGGATGAATTCCTCACTCCCATCAAGTATTTGATATGCCTGGGAAAGATTACAGTTTGTATTCATTTCTATCATAATCATTTGGAAGAGTTATATGAGATTGGGCACCAAAGTCTGAAAAAAAAATGTAGTATTTTAAATAGCTTCAGCTAAAAAAAGTCTGCAAAGATGTCTAAGTGACAGTATTTGCTCTGGGAAAATACAGTAAAGAGACTGATTTACAGAAAATAGTGTAGGATTGCAGTGCTTAAAATGGTAATGTAAAAGTGTGGATATACACATATTCAAATAAAACAGCAATAAGATTTTAAGTAACTAAAATTAAACCACTGGGATAAAACCAAACAGTATTTGGATGCCTTTGATTGTGTTGATTAACACTGGTTCAATTACTATTTTCCATCAAAGCTAGGAAGAAGTCACAAGGTGAGGTGATAAACTGCTCATTACATTTTAATTTGTTTTGAATTAATTCAAAAGCCTGATGCAGAAATAAAGGAATGAGGAGGAATCTTGGTCATCAAGTCCAATTCCAGACTGTCACAGATATTCCCTTTACATAAGATCATTCACAAATTTTCTAAGGTTCATTACAGAATGTCTCCTCCACCTGAAAGACTATTCCAGAGACCACCATTCTTATGGTAAGAAATCCTCTAATTTCTGCCCTGCTTTCATTCAAATCTGATGATAGCTATTTACCAGTATGCCATTATCACCCTTCTGCATAAAGAGTTCTTTGCCTTTCACTGTGTTTATGCCCTTAATAGATTTAGAGACAGAAAATCACACTCTATCTCAACCCCTTTGTGCTATTTAGGCAAGGCAAGTTCATCCAGTTTGCTGTGCAGCACAAGCTCACCACTCCTCAGGTCATTCTAATAACTCGCTTGGGTATTTTTCAGTCCCCCTGTACTCTACCTGGGACTTACTTGCTGCCTGTAATTGTTGCAGCATTCCTGACCTCTGAGCACCTGCAGGGAACTGCATTCTTTCTGCCTCTCTGTTGTAAAGAACCAGAAGATATTATCTGTTTCTTATAAAATGTGACATACCTATTGCCATAAAGATGTGCAAATAATTACTTTAACAGTTTGGTGTCTCAGTCAAAATACATAAGGAAATCCAAGCAGAAATACTTCCTGCCCACGTTTCTTTCTAAAGGCATAGAATAATTTGTTATCTTCCAAATCAGTAGAAGGAATTAATCCATATTTTTGTTAACAATAAACTAATCTTTACTAACATCATCTAGTTTTAATTCCCTTTCTTGCTTTGACACCTATGTCCTGAACCCCAAAAAAACATCCCAATCACATTTCTGGAAGGGCTGAATGTGGACGTGGCTGAGGCCCAAACACACAGAGAGAGAGAGAACAGAGAGCACACAGCTGACTCCAAGATCGTGAACAGGAAAAGAGAGCTTTATTTACATTACATGACTATTTATAGAATTCCATCCATGGTCCAGCATTGGACAGTGATGGTCAAACCTCTCACCATGACTGGCTGTCCACCTTGTCCTTCATTCCTTCACTGAGGAATGCAAATCAACCCTCTGCTTATCAGAGAGAGCCTGAGAGCTGCTGGACAAGTGTGTAAACATCAGAACACCAGAAGGCAAGGAAACCCTGGGGCAACAGCTGAACACTGCCTTCAGCATGGCTGAAGAGTCACAAGTTCTTTTTGTGATGCATGACAACATTGGGGGACTCAGATCCCCTCCCTGATATCTAAATCAGACTCTTTCATTTGGGGGACCAGGTTCCCTCTCATTCCTTCCAGACAAACCTGTTCCTCAATGTGGAACACCTATACTTTCACTCTACCCACAGGAGTGAGGGAGCCTGCATCCTCAAAATTTCACCAAGTTTAGACAAAATTCAGTTTCATTCCCTGACTGAGTCAGAGACTGAAAACTTTGCCTCAGAATGATAAAAATCATAGTTTTACTTTGTCAAATTTACGCATGTGTCTTGTCTAATTATGTATGCATCTAAAAACTACTACTAATACTTAATTTATAGATACATAAATATGTACACCAACATACATATATATGTATTCTTCTGGTGGGTGACTACCTCGAGCACACAAATCTTTAAAGGTAGGCTTATCAATGCAATTATTTCAAATTGAAATAATTGTGACAGTCATACATTTCACACAGTTCTTTCCAACATTTTGACAATTGTAACTTTGTTTTTATATTTCACAATCACCAGAGTCAGCACTTGATTTTATTTGCCCAACCCTTGCCCCCTCACTTCCTGAGCCTGCCACCATTCCTTTCTCCTCTCCATCTCGTCAGCATCTCCTGCTGGCTCTGGAACTGCTGCAGTTGGAAATGCCAGGCTGGCTCTGGAGCTGCTGCAGAGCTGCCAGCATGGGTTTGTCACTGCTGTAGCCACACAGCCTCCAAAAGCATGGTCCTGCTCTCCTGTGTTCTCCCACTCCGTGTACTAGCACTCCAAATGGCTCAAAGTCAGTTTTGAGGTTTCTAAGTTCTCTCACTCAGCTGGTTTCACTTACAGGGCTCAAAATGAATTTTTAGGGTTGGTTTAGTTTTCAGCCTTCCTGGTGCTGATCCACAGACTGGATCTAATGGGTTGCACCCTGGACTAAGCAGGTCTGGCTTGCTCTGATCAGTTTTTCTTCCCCTGTATTGGAGCACCCTCTGCCCCTGGGCCATCCCAGCTCTGGGTCAGTCTGCTGGGATCCATTCCTTCCACCAAGACACCACAAAGAGCTGTCCCTCTTTTCAGACCTACCTCTGCTTCACATTAAAATCAACCAACAAACTCCCAACAAGGCTCCTCCTGTTCCCTCTGCAAGGACATGAGAAGCAGCAGAGTCCCTGTAGATGCTGTAGGGGCTGTGCCACCCCCAGATGTTCCTGATGGCCAGAACAAGGGACCAACAATGCTGACCTTCTCCTCAGCACACACATTTTGTGTTTGTGCACACACAGAGACACATACAACTAATTATATTCTACAGAAATAGACACACACCCCTAAAGGATGGCAAATAAATTCCAATAGTTACCCAAATGTTTTCATTAGGAGTTCAGAGTATAAAAAGATAATAAATTGCTATGATTTTCTACTTAAACAGCACATATTCTGCTCTCTTCAGTCTGCTGTTTTCACAGATTTGAAGATTTAATGGCACCCACTATAACCCCCAATTTTCAATATTCAGTGTCCTGTCTTGCTCCTGTTTCAGGCAGTGGGAGTTTTGCTGTTATCTCAGAAAAGCAGGGGTGAGCATGTGGTTAGTATGGCATTTGCACAATATTAAAATAACCTCTCATGATTGGAACACTGTGCCATAGTTAATTAAATATATGAATGACTTGTTTGAACAATCTTCTGTTTGCATTCTGGATCGTAGCCATACAATCTGCTGATGGTGCCAGGGTTATCTCTGCTGCTGCTTAGACTTTCTCTGGTTTGTTCTGCTTACTGTGGTTTGCTAAGCATATGTTCTTGCGAGTATTTCTAACCCCAACCTCCACTTTTTTTTATACTTATATAAACTGAAAGTGACAAGCCATTTGTTTACTGTGGTTCTAAATTAATTAGGATTCTCCAAGGCGTATTTCATACTGTTTGCTGCAGATCCAGTTTACAAAGCACTGCAGTAGCACTTTGCACCTTACACATAATTTTACAAAGGAAAAATTACATACATTTTCAAAGAATCTCAGAATATTTTGTTATAAAATGTAATTATATTATAAAAGATGGAGATACAGAAACACAGAGAGACGAGGTATTAATGTGCAGCAATTCAGTGACACAACTGAGGAAAAAAGCTTGAATGTCTATATTATGTTCATAACTGATGAGTAATTACTGCAATGATGATGCCACATGCTTACTCTCATTCCCCATAGCACATCTTGCTATAGCAAAGACTCTTCCTTATCAATGAGATGTAAAATAGAAGATACTGAGGTTCTTCCTTTGTTAACTCCTTTATTTAAACCTCAGCTCAACAGCATTTGCCATTTCATCGACATGATTTATAGCAGACATCATGCAAGATCTCATTTGTAATGGTTAGATCTGTACAACCCTAAACTCCAATGATTAAATTCCTGTTGGACTCTCACACCCAGACACATAATACTGCTGCTCACCTTCAAAAACATCCATTAATGAAGGGAGAATTAGACCATCTGTAGAATTTTTATTGGTTTTTTATTTTGCAGTTAACTACATAGTCAAGTATACTAAAAAGTAAGTATAAGCAATCATAAAAACATTCCTATTTACTAGTCTGTAATAAAACAATTATTTTGCTAATTTGCTGTAGTTCATGGTTCCAGGACAATGCCAGACAGCAGAAGTGACACAGCGAATCTGTCTAGAACAAAAGAGTGATAAAACTCCGTGAGAATACTCATATGACAATTGGCTGATGTCATACCTCTCCCACTGAGCAATCCAAGCCACCTGACAATTGAAAATCTAATATTAGCAACCACTTAAAGCCTAACTTGTGGAACATCTGGAATATCTCATGCAAAAGCTTTTCCAAGCCCTAAAGCTACACTGCTGCCATTTTTATGACTCAAACAATGGAAGTTCTCATATGGGAAGGACCCATGTAGGGGAAGTTCATGTGGGACTGTCTCCCATGGGAAGGACCCCACAGTGGAGCAGGAGAAGGGTGTCAGGAGTCCTGGTCCTGAGGAGGAAGGAGCAGCGGGGGCAGCATGTGATGGACTGGGAACTGACTGCAGCCCCTATTCCCTGTTCCCCTGCTCTCATGGGGAGGAGCAGGGAGGGAAAACTGGGAATAAAGTTGAACCCAGCAAGAAGGGAAGGGTAGGGGGAAGATGTTTTGAGATTTGATTTTATTCCTTATTATCCTTCTCTGATGTGGTTGGTAATAACTTCAATTCATTTGTCAACTCTTTTGCCTGTGATGGTAAGGAGTGAGGGATCTCTCCCTGTCCTTACCTCAGTCCAGGAATCTTTTGTATATTTTCTCCCCTGTGTAGATGAATAAGGTGGAGAGAAAGAGAGCAGCCTTGACAAACACCTGGCATTCAGCCAGGATCAGCCCACCACAGGCTGTTACTAAGTACCAGATCATTATATGTGTTCAAGCAGGAGATAAATTAAATATAATATAAATGCACATTTTAAATAGGTATTATAAATGAAAAAGTCTGATTGAGTACTAACCATTCACTTAAAAAAAAAATATTGCAGTTTTATGCTCAGTTTTATTTGCTTTCTTTACACAAGAATGTCCTATCTCTAGGCTTTAAGCTACTTGCTCAACCTAGACAAAAGGCACAGCACCTGATAATAATGAGTGCATCTCTTCCTTATCCATGCAGGATTAGGTTGCAGTTAAGAACATATTTACATTTTTCCTCTTGAGTTACTGTGTAACAGTCAAAGGCTTGCTTCAAACACTGAAATCAGCTCATAAATGAAACCCAGATTGATAAGAAACAAATCTTAAGTTATGTAATACAATAGTAGAGATTCTGTGATAAGGAAGATCCAAAATGGCTAAAAACTATGGGGAGGGATTCTTTATCCAGAGGATACAGCTAAAGAATGATTTTCCGGAAAATTAGAGCAAACAATTGTAATTAGTAATTGTTTTCTTGTAAATAGTGCAAAATCTGCCTCTTGAAACCCTTCCTGCCATGACTCCTTACAATGCAAATACTCTTACCATCATCATCAACCCCCACCCATGAGCAGAGATTTCATCTCAAAGAGAAAAAAATAATAGGGCTCCACTTACTTTATAATAAATCATGCTACTGGTATAGGTTAGATTGTGAAACACAATTTTTATATAGAATCATAGAGAACACAGTGATTTTGCATTAAAATCTATGCAATATCTAGTACAAACCTCACTGGAATTAGCTTAGTTAAGTCTTCCCAAGTAAACTTTGGCCTTTAAGAACATCTGCACAAAACGGTGAGTAACAAAATGAGCCAGGTGTCCATGCAGGCCAATATTCTGGCTTTTACTCTGAGCTGTGCTGGTTGCTGAGAAAAGGAAAATACTTAACAGGGCAAGCAGAGCAAAGAGAAACCCTCCCCACCTTTCAGTAAGCACTGAACTCAACCATCTTTAAAACAAGAAAAAGCACTTAAAGTCACATGGATAAATTGCAGGCATTCTTCTCTTGGAAGACAGCTATTTGTCCAAAGCAAATGGCCATCGAAAGAAAGGATGATTCTGATAAAAACACATAGAGAAAAGCAATTCAGAAAAAAAAAATTTGGAAAGTGAAAGAGATATTTTTTAGATGTTTTAGCAATATGTGCATTTCTTTTTCAGAATTTTTTACCTTCTTTTTTTAGCATCGTAAGTCATAGAATTGACTGATAATTTTGAGCACAATTTCTCCATTATTTTAATGACATTTTAGAATAGAAGTGTAATTAAATCCCAAGAAAAATAGCAACCTCTGGTTTTTGGTCTACTTGAACTATAGATGTTAAGTGTACTTAGCTGTTAAAACCACTGCTATACCTCTTATATCTATAAACTTTCTCTATTTGTAATCTGGCTTTTAAAATTAAAAAATTATATTAATAAAATAATATTGTTAGGATGCTAGTCTTAATGTCCTTAGCAATGACTTAAGAATAGAAGAGAAACAGCATCTAGCAGTGATCCAGGTTCTCACAGTGAAAACTTCAAGTAGGGACTCTATCTCATTAAGATGCTGTTCCATTAGCCATTTTAGAGAGGAAATCTCTTCATTATAATTTAAAAATCAGTGTCAAAAGCCATTCATCAAGAGTTCTCTTCTAGCTTAGTTACTTATACTCAACTTTATGTACACAAATTATCACCATTACTGTCAGAGCAGACGTGAGTTTCTGCAGCAACACTTGGCTTGAGAATATTTATTTGAGTTTTGATCCAATTACTACCTAGACTGCATGTAATAACGGATGTCCTGGTTTGGTTCGACATTGCCTCATTCTGTATGTTCAGTAATAGCAAATGTCTCCACTTTACATTTTTTTTCTCTCTCCAGAAAACCCAGCACTGCTCCTGGCTCTACAGTGAACCAGCAAATTGCCTGTTTGATCCTGAATGCTGCAGAGCACTGGAAATGGTGATGGCCCAGCCTTTGATGAGAACAAATTTGTCAAAGTTTGAGTTAATTTTGAAGAACTCAGAGATTTAGCTGTGGTGGCATGTGAGCCCCAGAAGGTGACTGTTAATGACGTTTTCCATTACACTGCAAGTTAAAAGTAAGCTGTGAGTTGTAACTCTCCTTTTACAGCCCTTCAGGGTTGAAATTTTTAATGTTCCTATTTCATAACAAGGTTTTAAACATCAGAATACAGTTAGTGATTAAGTAGTTACTGTTGGAACTTTACATTCAATGCAAATCAAAGGAGACAAACAATATCAGGGAAGGTATTCTACTGATAAGAATCATTGTCATTGCACAATGGTCTGATACCAGAAATGTGATGGAAAAAAACTTCATCAGACAGTTTCCAGTTACACTGCAGTTACAGACAAGACTTCTTAAATAATATTTCACATGTATTTCCAACTTTGAAATTCTTAAATCTAGTACTAGTCTTTAAGCATGTGTGAGTGCAGTTGTGCTCATACAACTATGTGTAAACTTCTCAACTGGTTAATGTTTCATTCCCAGAAAAGACTGGTACAATCTTGATGGGTTTTGAAGCTCAGCTATAGCACAAAAATAGGGTACTTGTCTGGCATTCATCTGCTATCTGTCAGCCTCCACTTGTTTTCTAACACAGTTAATTTTCTACCACTTGATAGAAATATAGAAGAGCCAGGCAAAGAGAATGTCTATATACCAAAGGAGAACAGAAAAAGAATAAAAGACTTACTCACAATTATGCCTAGCTTCATGTGAGACAGTAAGTGAGAACCTTGGAGGCTGATGACAGCATTCCCCTCTATGACAACTTTCAAGTAAAAACTGTTCCAGGGGCCACAGACTTCCAGTGGACAAAGATATCTGGAGTTTGCAAATACTGTCTATGTCATAGCTAATGATTAATAACAACAGCGTGGCTTCTCTTTTCACCTTTAATGAAACAGAGCAATATTAGGTACTCCAGAATCAGAAATCTTGCTTCAAGAGCAAAAAAGATCTTATGTGACCCAGAGCTAAAACATAAGAATTTTCTTTGCAAATAAATTGACCTTCCTGGAGCTGGGAAGAAGTGACCAGATTTTTGAGATTAAGAGTAACAGAGAACATGGTACTCTTACTCACTATACTGGCTCATTTCTGAGTACTTTTTCTGCATCTTTCAAAAATTCATTGTAATAAAATGTAATTCAAATTTCTTTTCACACTGAAACATATTTATTGAGCTGGACACTTGTGCTGCAGTGTGAAACTAAGAATACATAAATTCCCTTTTCTTAGAAAGGTAAGTTAAGCTCAAAACATCAGCTGTGCTATATTCCAGAACTTAAATTTGCTGGCTGGGAAATTTATATATTCAAATTGTCTAAGTGTTTTTTAAATACTATCCTTGTAAACTTACGCTGAAGATTTTATACACACAGGGAAAAAAAAGGCTCTTGAATATTTGAAGAGTTTTGAAGATTTGAAGGCACATTCAAGACACTCAACTATACTATTTTGGATACTCAATGAATTCCTTATGGATCAGAGACAACAGCAAATGAACCAGTACTGCCATCAGCAAAGACCAGTAGGCTGCAAAATGTACCTTGGTACTTCCTCATATGGTTTCAAATATCATTCCTGACAACTTCAGACACTCAAATATTTGAGAGTAAAAGAACTTAATATGCATGAAATCATTCACCAAAAAATAAAGGATAATTAACAGTATAGAAAAATTACTTTATTTACAAACTGTCAGGGAACAGGAATTGTGCTCCAGTTCTAACTAGTACAGAAATACTTATTAAAATTATTGATAAATTAGATCACACTTGCACGCAACAAAATACAGCACAGAAAGTAGTATGTTTGTCACACTTTGGGGGGGGGGAATTAAGGATCCAGGTTAGATATTAGAAACACATTGTGGAACTGAATAATTAGCTCTAAAGCCTTCAAAGGTAAAGGACAGGATGAATATCTATGAGTGAAAACCCGTCTATTGTAATGCAGGAGTATAAACCCTTGAGGTTCTTTCAAACTTCATTTTATACTTAAAAATGCTAAAGCATTCAAGATACCACAGCAAAATCATTTGATTAACCTTACAAGCTCAAAGTTTCCTAGTCATCAAAATTGTATTCATGAAATTAATAATTAAGTTCCTCAAAGCAAATAAGCCTAACCATATTGTTTTATAAGCTTCCCAGCTTATAACCCCAAAATTTTATCTGCAGTTTTATTACCATTTTCCATCTGTAAATTTATCTCACGTTAAGAAGCTATATCCTTCAAACTAAGTGGTTAGGGCTGAGGAATGTTCAGTAGACCATAAACTTAGAAAGCATTGTTCATACAACTATTGTTTTTAAACAAAATTGCTGTCATTTATATAATTGCTATAAAACTCCAACTGTGCCAATTGGAAACCAAGGAGCATTTGCTGAGTCTTAAGATCATTTAGTTGTTTTTAACTTGGCAGGCTCCTGGATGATATTGCTTAATGCAAACTTCACGTAATTAAGAGTGTACAAATTATCTTCTTTAAAAACCACTTGCTCAGAACTCAAACAGCAACTGATTTGTTCAGTTAATTGTCTCTATTGGTCTCAAAAAAAAGGAAAAAAAAAAACCCAAAAAACCCCAAGCCAACAGTGTTCCACATTAACATGGTTATTCCTTCTTTTATTTCCAATCAGCCTTACAAGGGCAAAACACAGGCTCTGAAGTGCAGGTATTCCCTTTATGGTGTCCTGTTCATTCCCCCCGAAGTTCAGCTGTTTGCTAAAGGGTGGGGTCCAGGAATTCCAGCCCCCCAGGTTACCACAGCACTCAGCCCTCCCTCTCAGCATGACTTATGGAAACCCCACAGGATTCAGATTCACCAGCCTGGCCTCTGCTCATTCACAATCGTTCACTCAGGAAAGTTGGAGACTGGGACCCACTGCTGTAGCTGAAATACCGAGCTCACAGACACAAAATCAGAAACACAGACACACACGCAGACACACACAGACACACAGAGAGACACACACAGACACAGACACGCAGAGAGACACACACACAGACACACACATACAGACACAGACAGAAGCACAGACAGACACAAACATACAGACACACAAACACAAAAACACACACACAGACACACACAAAAACACACACACTAACACAGACGCACAAACACACACAGACACACACAAAACGATATACATACACAGATGCACAAAAAGACACACACAGACATACACAAAAAGACACATACAGATACAGAGACAAAAAGACACAGACACAGACACATAAACACACCGACAGACACACACACACAGTCGTGTGACACTTGTCTTTGTCTCTCTCACAGGTCTCAGCTAATTTATTAAATTAATTTGACCAACTCTTAAGCCCAGTGGTCTACTCAGACCTCAGATTCTTTTGCTGTGTTTACATTCCTAGCAGAGAATTTTTTAATTAACTGTTTGTCTTGGCCACTAAGGAAAAAAATTTAAAAAAAAAAAAAAAAGAGAAAAAGCACATACAGAATTTTTTAAAAGTTTTTCACATCTAAATGTAGGGCATCCAGTTGTATAGAGGCAGATATTTTGCTTTGCATAAGCTGTTGCATTAATTTAAAATACTGTCTCGCTATTGATACACTCATCAAAAATGCTTTTAAAAACTGCTAGAAAATGCTAGAAAAAATATGGATGTGATATTTATATCAAAATATGACATTATCAAAATAGTATCATAGGGAAGCATTGGTTCAAATATATAAATCTTATATATTGGATCTTTTTGTCCTTGGTGATGAAGAATTTGACTTGTGCTCCAGAGCACTATCCTAAGTATCATGTTACCTGTTATTTCATGTCATGTGCTGTTGCGAAAAAACACTGAGCAAAAATCCCCATATTTTTTGTCATTTAAAATTGCACACGTTGTCAGAAATAGCAAACTGCCCAATCTATTTGCAGATTGGCAGGGATCCAGGGTTTGTCATTTCCCAAATCATAACTGATTCCTCTGGCAGACCTCTAGCTATGCCACTGCTCTCAGTGCAGTGAGGACATAAAGCTCTGCCTTGGTTATAATTATTTCAAAAAAAAGAAAAAGAAAAAGAAAAAGAAAAAGAAAAAGAAAAAGAAAAAGAAAAAGAAAAAGGAAATTAGACGTTAATAAATAGATGACAAAATAAGCTTCAAAGTATGATGTTGTAGTAGGAACAGCAACCAAAATAAAGAAATCCTATACAATGTAATCCAAACACAGGATGTTAAGCCAGTGTAAGGACAGTATGGTGTTATCCTTATCCTGGTGGTCAGCACAACTGCTATCCCAAGACACTGCAAAATTCAGATCAGTTTGTCACTTCTACAAACTGTAGTTGTTTGTTACGCTAGAGAATTCTGCAGGATGTGCCTTCATATGTTATATTTTCCTCATCAATTAAGTGAAAGGAAAATAAAGGGCACAGTGAAAGAAGGTTCATCTAGCATACAATACAAAAAGAGGTGCTCTGAAATAAGAAGTTTAAAAAAAAATCAAGACAGTTTCTCCCCAGATTTGTTTTAAATAGGTGTCTTGTTAGCTGTGTCTTTCATAGAAGCACTTGCAAAGTGAAAGGTTAATTTTGCCACACAGATCCTCTTGTTTCAAAATACATATCTGGCTATAGACAGTCTGGCAGTAAATGAATAACATTTTTGCAAGCCAGACTATTAATCCTTTGCTACCAATTTGAAAAATCCTGCTCAGTTGAGCTGTGTGAACTCATTAGCTGTGTCACCAAAAACTTTTGAAGTAAAAAGCATTTCAAATTAATGTTACTCTAAATTATGATGTATGTAGAAATCATAGGATTTTTTTTGGTCCTCTCTTTTTTGGTCTTTAACATTTGGCTTTCAAGATTTTGGAAACTCAAGATGGATTAGAGGAACTACTACTTGATCTAGAGCATAAATAATAAGTTTAAATGCTCTTAATGCAAGTATTCACACCGCAAAAAAATAATGAGAAGTCTCATAAAGTATTTTGAGCCTGCAGGAGCACCCATTTTATTATCAGCAACAAAAAAATATATATGATGGCAAGTGTAAACAATCAAACAGCTAGAAATTATTGCAAAAAAACCCTAGTATGGTGTCATAAAGGGAAACACATTGGTTTATAGCCGAAGCAGTACAAATAAAACCCCCTGAGCACAGACGTGGTTGGGATCACTCAGGTAAATCAGCCCAGCAGTGCCTGCAGAGCAGAGAGCAGCTTGGGGAGCTCTGGGCCAAAGCTCAGCACAGTTCTGAACGATGCTGCTCGAGTGTGTGTCTCTGATCACTGTGATTACATGCAAAACACTCTCGGAATATAAAGTGCCAAACATGACAGCAGCTCACCCACATCCTTGGGTTGAATTGTAGAGAATGTTGCTGCTAAGGCCACGATGAAAGGAACAAATGTGTGAGTGACACCCCTGATTACCCATCCAAACCCCTGGGTGCCACACTTTACTTTGTTCCTGATAGAGGACACACTCTTAGTGCTTTGTGTGGACCATTGTCCACCAATATTTGTGCAATTAATTCTACCAAGACAAGCCAAGAGTTCAAATCTATAAATATTTACTTCTCACCTCGTTGACTTTCTATTTATTCCTTTGGTGCTACCATGACAGAGGTTTTAACACTCCTTTTCGCTGCCTTTGCCAGAGCAGCTTTACTCATCATGCTGTACCAAGGTTGAAAGAGCATTATAATGTAACTCACAGAAGGCTACTAAGGGTAATAAATGCCTTTTCATTGACTTGAATAGCCTGTGCATAACAAGTGCATTCCTCTCTCCCAACTAGAGCCCTGAACAGATGATCATGCATGAAATAAAAAAGGAAATAGAAGAAATTTTTCTTAAATGGTTTGGGGTAGATTTTAAAGACACTAGGATTGTTCGGGAGCTTGAAAATATTCCTTGTTCCTGGACAAGACAAAAAAGGCTCACTTCTAAAGTGTTTGTGTAACATCCAAGAGTACATAGTGCAAATTCAGGGTAGTTGTTTGCAGGTAATATACGGAGAAATTATTGTCAGCAAACCATCATTTACTCCCAACACAAAGATTAGCTGTTCTACTCTGACATTTGACAAAAATTGTTTCAGTTGTCAGTGAAACTGATTAAAAAATGAAACTTCTACATGTAATGAAAGTCCATCTAAACATGCTGGTGTTTTGGGCATATCCCTTCCATGAGCAATAGGATAAATCTTAGTAACTTTGGTACTAATAGGCTATTGAATGTCAAGAAGGGATGAAAAGGCAGTAATTTCTGCTTGAACTATTGCACGGCTAATTGTTACTGAGTGGTGTGTGGGGAATGTCTTTACTAGAAATGAAATATAGACATAAAAGTCAGAGGGTGAAAAAGAATATTTCTTTTTGTCTGATTATGCATAACCTCATTAATCTTATATTAAACTCTTCTTCCTAAGGTAATGTTTAAAATATGAAACCAGCAGTGCTACTGAGAAATGGTGAAGGAGGAAAAAAAAAACAAAGAAAGTCAGGTAAAGAAACAACATTGACTTTGGAGCAAATATTCCTGTAATGGTTATACAAATGTACAGCATTATTTTTGGCTATGATGAATTCTGCCATCTTTTTCCACTAATGCACTTATTGTAGTTACAAGGTACAAATCTTGTTGAAAGTGCACCAATTCTTTTAGAGTAGCAAGCCATGCCAATAACAACATCTGCTTAATAGAAAGGTCTAAGCTGAAGTTTGAGTATTTATTGCATGGAAAAAGCATCATTGTGAAATTGTTTCCAGCTTTTAACTGGCAGTTTTTTCTTTCCAGTGTTGAACTCCTTTTATTTTGCCGTTTTAAAGGGCTCCAAATGGTCGCTGCTTTATTATGACTCACAAGGGAAAAGTGCATGTTTGAATTATGAAGCTCAGCCATTCTCTGGGGAACTGTATATGTATTACAAGAGTGGGTTTTCCACTGATTGATTGAAAACTATTGTTTCTGAGCTGTTGATTGCAGGATATGTCAATTTACAGACCCGCTAAAAGGTTTGTCACAAAATTATACATTGCATTTAAAATAAACCCACAGTAAGTACTTTAATAAATTAGCATCAATATAGTATTATAGAGCAGTTCTATTGACACCAAAATTGTATTTTTGAAGCTTTAAGTAAAAATGTCTAGTGACTGCGTCAAGCTAAAAGGAAAAAACATTCATTTCTTTATCAAATGAGGAATGGAATTATTTCAGTGTTTCTACAGTCTGATCTTAACCTGTAACACTGAATTCCTTTGTACTAAAAAGCAGAGTTTCAATACAGAAAGCAAAACCATCCACCATATGTGTATTTCTTCTCTCAGAGATGGCAGTTTATGTTATACATCAACATTCATATAACCTTACTCTGATCCTTATAATTCTCTATAATCTGGAAAAAGAAAAATCTGATACCCTATTTTACAATGTAAATGCACTAGGAAAAATTGGCTAATGTATTACCTAACTTCAAATGTAGTTTTTAACTCAGAGTTTAGACAGACGTACAAATAAGGTACAGTAGAAATAACCTTTGAATTTTATCAAAAGCATAGAAAAATGTACTAGCACTAAATCTTCCCATGTGGTCAGTTTACAAAAAATCTTTTAGAATGTCTGGTTTTCAATATTTTATAAGTTTGAATGATCTCAACCTTACTAGGACGTAGTTTTGGACTGATGCTGTTAGCAAATATCCTGCACACTGTATTCACCTTGCCATACATGCAGGAGGTTAGCAACAGATAAAATCTCAAAAACTAAAATGTCTTGTGACCATTTTTCACATTTTGTTAAAATGTTCTGATACAGCATTGTTAGCAAAGAGAACAGTGACATAATTCTCTCAGTGCTTTAGCTCATGGACTTTAAATGATTCTCTTGTTCAGCTTAGATAATACAAACTGGAAGAGGTCAGTTGGAGAAAATGAGAAAAGATTTGCAGGCCTAACAGAGAATAGGAGATGACATTCCCCCACTTCAAGAAAAGAACAGAAGGTTCAAACCATCCTTTGACTCATATATTTATCAATTTCATTTAATAAAAAGAGGGCAAAAGGATGGAGAATATATAATTCAGGGAACTGGTGATGGGTTAAAGCTGCTCTTCATCTGCAGAAGTTACTTTTTAATAAAGAAGGTAGTGCGGTTTCTTGCAGACTTTGTGGAAAACACAGAATATGTGAAAATAAAGTGTAAAAAGAGAGTGAAAATTCATCTGAAATGCCAGGAAGATGTGAAGAACTCAGTTTAAGTTGCATTGTACATTAAAAAAGAAATAGAAAAGTGTACGGAATGCCAAGGGTGCAAAGAAATCTGCATGAAAGCTATCAAATAAGAGATGGCATTTTAGGACTAATTAACTTCTCTGACTAAAGCTGTTATATCAAAGTGCAAAGAAAGGCACTGCTAGAAATATCTTACAATAAAAATCCTTGAGTTCAGCCACCATTGGTGCAGACTGTGAGTAGCTGGCAAGGCTCCCCTAGGGCTCACTGGAGTATCTCTATAACTGCTCATCTCACATGGATGTGGCTCAAATGTTTGTGCACACCTGATGCTGAAATGCTGCTGTCACCTATATCAAAAATGAGAAAGAGACCAGGCCAATTGTAGGTTTTTTTCTTTCATCACTGTCTCTGTAAGAAAAAAACCTGATTCCATGGCCTTATTAAATAGGGGCTGCATCTTGTAAACAAAGCACACCTGTGCAGTCATATAGAATTTGGATTAATTACTCTCAAATTTCATATATCCTTCACTTTTCAAAGATGGAGGGACACTACAAACTAAGAAAGGCAACACCTAAAGTCAGCAGAACATGGCATCTTTAAGAAGTGCTCACCTACTACAATGTCTGCACTGTACAATCTATTTGCCTTGGCTGTACATACATATGGGTAAATCCTTTCATTTCAGGGACTTTATATATATATGTAAACAAACTTATTCTAGAGTTGGAGGATGACTAAAGTTCAAAGTGAACTATGTGTATGAAACAATTCCTTAATTTGCTACAGTAATTTGAGGGCTGATTAAAAAAATCAAAGTCATGGTTATAAACAGCACAGCACAGTGTCTGTCTTTCGTGTACCTCGTAGGCATTTTGTTTTTCTTGATTGCTATACTGGTACTGGTGCTTGTTTCCAAGTTACAGAACACCATAGCTGGAAATTCATGAATTTGAAAACGTTTATGGTTTCCTAAGCTTAGGCAGGGTTTTTGAATTTTACATCCAATTGTTTTCAAGGATTATTCTGTATTATATTTTCTGCATAACAAATTTTGCTAACATCCTTGTGCTTCTCTGCTTTCTCTTGATCACATTATAAAATAACCACAGTAGTTTAAATACAACTGTGGGAATAAATACATGAGATTTCCAGCCACCGTCTGACATAAATATTTGCATAATGTTTAGTTAAATCTCTACTGAAAAGAGTAAGACTTCTTATCACTGTCCAGATGGAATCCTGAATTTATCAAAGCATACACACCTTTGCTGATATTAATTTACATATTTAAAAAAGCTAAAGCTAGTTTCTGTTCACTGAGGTTTTCTAGAAGTGAAAGGGCACTGCAATGATCCTTAAAAATCATCAGAGACAGTTTCATCTCCAGGCAATGCTTAAAACCTTGGTGTACTTAATTTTGCCATCTAAAAGTGCAATATTAGAAATTTTAAATAGCTCTGGATGAAAATATGTTACATTTTTTTAAAAAGAAAAACATGTCATTAATCAAATGTCAAAAGAAATGGTTCTTTATGAAGTTGATAAAGACAGCTGGTTTCTTCTGGAAACTTATTTTGCTAAACATCTGATTATCCATCTAGATAAGTTATAGTCTCTCAACACTCACTAGACATCCAGCAGTATAATAGAAGAGCATTAAACTCAGATACTTAATTAAGTTCCAAAAAAGAATAAGCAAAAGAAAATGGGAGTAAATGTCAAATCCATTGTTTGTCCTACCTCCTGCAGCTTCTGGAGATAACCTGTTCCATTAATAATGACAACCAACAATGCAAGTGTGTCTGCTGGGAAATATCCAAACTATTCCTTTTACTGCAGCAGCACATTCCACTTCCAGACAGAAAAAATATCCTTAATGCTAAAGGAACTGAGGACAAATTTTTTATTTCATTCTCATAAGAGATTTCCTTGGTTAAATTCCTCTGGCGGCAGTGGGTCTGTCGATTCCCTGCTATATCCAACAGCATCTACTTCAGTAAAAAGTCAGTCAGGAAGTCAGGCTACTATTGGATTATTTAGTACTTTCTATGGATAATATTTAGAGTACTACTGATAAAAAGAGCGGGTGCAAGCACAGTGAATATTTCAGTATTTATTTACGGTAACTAATGTTTTGGGAATAATTACTGTCTTTTTAGACTGGACATACTTCCAGAAGGGGAGGGCAAAGACTTAAGAAAGGGACTAAATTTTCATCTAATTAAAAGCCTTCATAAAAATTGCATAGAAAGGACCAGAGTGATGACCGGTTTGGTCTTAGCCTATTTATCCTGTAAATATTTGGGTACTTGACTCTGTAAATTTTAATGTTCTTAAGAGTGGTACACATTTGCACATGGATAGACTGCAACCCATGATGTGTAACCTCAGCATCAATTACAATGGCAGAAATTGTTTCTTTTATTATGTTCACATCCCGCAGTGCCAAGGACATCACTGCACAGGATGGAGAGAGATAAGATCACAGCCAAAGGCTACAGAAATAGGGATGGCAGAAGATTCCTTCTCTAGGGTGGAATTCAAAGCTAATGAAACCTAAAGCTTAACTCCCCATCAATTTTGCCAGCAGGTACTTGAAAGGTGCAGCAGAATTTACAAAAGTACACTTTTGTACTTTTTTTTTCATTTCAAAGCTTGTTAAAATATTTTGATACAGAATTTTATTTTGGAGTATGTGAAAGGATGTAAATTATTCTGTTTAAAACTCTGTATTTGGAAATTACGCCCTATAGTACAGTTAAATAGAATATTCTATCACAATGATTTAGTAACATGTCACATTTATTTATCACTTATAAAAACCAATCACACAAGATGCAAAGCACAAAGGACTGAGGCCCAGGATGCTTTTATAAAAAGAGCAGCAAGACTGACCTCACCAGGTAATGAGCCTTTCTCTGTACAGACTTCCAGAAGTTTGCGTCCTATTCACTCACTTTGGCAGAACACTGAAACAATTTGACAGGTCAGTTTCACCAGGGCAACTTGGACATATTTTGACCTTGGACTATCTTAAATATTAAAAAATAATGCAATGGACCCAAATTAAAATAAAGTCTACTTCCCTTTTGAGTTCAGTGCTGCAAATAATTATACTGTTAAGTGGCTCCAGGTGAAAAAGAAATCATTATTTCACCTTATAAAAGATAGACTATGTGCAATCCAGAAATGCATATATGTACATATAAGTGTGAATATGTAAACATAAATGCATTACAGAAATAGACAACAAGCAGTCAATCGAACAGTGCTGGTTTTGGAGCCTCATCTCAGTTTACTGGTTGCAGTACAGTTCAGGCTCTTGCAGTTGCCTGGAGGTACATTCTCCAGACATTCTCATCCATATGAAATTATTTACCCTCCTGACTGTTCTCTCAACTGAGTATGTCAAAAGATAAACCTCAGCAACATTCACTCTTGTTAGAAGCAGTGGTTCATGGGTCTGGTTTAGGGAAGCACTCTGCCAAGAGCTGAGCTGACCCGCCTGCGATGGGGGCCCTCACTGCTCCAGCTCACAGCAGAAGAGCAGCCTTTGAAGAGGAGTGATCAATCCCTGATGCCAGGCTGCAACCTGCAGGGTTTGTTCAGTTCAGGCAGGACTGCAGGGGAAAGCAGAAACCACTGCAGCAAGGGCTGAGCATCCTGAACAGCCCCCTGCACTGGCCCTGTCCCCACCAGACACAAACTGGGATCTGTGAGACGAGGCAACACAACCACCAGAAACAACCTGAGGCACAACAGCTTTCAGTGAGTAGGGGAGGCATGAATTCTCTTGACACATATCCCAGTGCCCTCAGACTCCTGACACACCTGCAGTGGTGACAAGGTCAGAGGTCTTTGCAGTCCATGTGCACAGGGCATTTTCACCTGCCTTAATAAGAGAATTCCTGCTCAGTCAAAGCTGGATGCAGAGCTTATTCACTTCCAGGTCATGAGGAAATAATGTACAACTATTTTGTGTTTTTTATTTATTTACTCAAGTCAATCGATTTTTCCAGTGACTTAAAAGGAGGCCCAAAATACATAAGGCTGAAGGAAATAGATTTAAACTAGATATGAGGCTTGAATATTTTTTTTCCAAAAGAAAGTGTGGGGTTTGGAAAATATAAAGCTCAAGAGGAGAAAGAAAGCCAACAGCAAGTCCTGCTTCTTCAGAAACTGTGACATTTGTTGAAGTTACCTCTTTCTGAACAAAGAGGGGATCTGGGTTCCTTTAGAAGCAGGAAGATCTATCTCTGCAATGAAACACAGATGCAGGTCACCCTGGGCAGCACAGTACACATTTACCCCCACAGATCCATGTGCTGAGCCTGGAGCTGGACGCAGCAGCTGTGAGTCTGCAGTGCCTTGCACATGTCTGGATTTGTCATTAGAGTCGTGTCTGGAATTATGATTTGTACAAGGATGTGTTGGCTTGCACAGGGGACAAGATAAATACAGTGACATTTTCTACAAGAGGTGACTGTGCTCAAGGAGGTGGACTGATGCATTGTCATAGCGCTTCCAACCCTGCTAATAACCCCTTCCATCAGTAAGCCTGGCTGTGTTCCCTGGTTTCTCTACATCACAGCACAGTTAAAGTGAAGTCTGGATAATGTGCATGCCTCTAAACAGTTTCTGTTTTACCAATGATTATTTGTAAAACCAATGTATGAAGCCTTTCTGCTACAGACACTAGCTGATCCTTGTGACATCTGATTTCATATGACTGGAATCAATCATTTCTGTGCCCTTATCACGTATCATTTTCTTTCCTGCCTTCCCCCAATGAACTTAAACCCTGACCTCTTTTCAAACAGCTGCAACATTTTCATTTGGTGCTATGAGCAATCTCAGAGCTATTGCAACTGTTTGAAGATAGCAGCATTACTCATTACCTCTCTTCATGTTCGACATTAAAATGTATTTTTGAACACTCAACAATGTATTGTTTAAATTAATCATGGACAGATATACTGACATCCATTTTTCCTTTTGTTCACTGAGCTGAACTTCCTTTGATTCATGTGCTAATGGAAACAAACTCTATAATCCACAATGAATAATTTTGCTCCGCTTGAGATGTGCAAGCAATAATAAAAAAGTAAACACAAGTTATCAGAATTCCTTGTAAATGCTACAACTGCTTTCTTTGTAATGACAACAGATATTTATCTGCTGCCTACTTTTCATTTATATGCAACATAATGAAGCAAGTGAAAGCGTTTTTCCTTTCGAAAACAAAAATTTCCAGGATTAGCAATTCATACCAAACCATGGATGATCATTTTCACTGTGTGTATCAGCCCTGTCTATCAGTAAGTTAAATAAACTTCATTTAAAATTCTTCTCTGCCCATCACTTACACTTGCATGATGCAGATTTTGCAGTAGGAGGATTTTCAGAGTCATGTTTATCCATACATGACTCAGAACTAATCTATATCTAATTTTATACCTAGAGCAAGGTAGAAAAGGGTTTTTTCTAGGGTATGAATATATACAAGAGTTTGTATATTGCACTAGAAACAATATTAAAAAAAAACCTCAGAGAAGTCAGAGCCTGTTACAATAATACAACTTCCTCACTTCAGTGTGAGAGTACAAAGGAGATAGCGGCTGCAACCAACACTATCTTACCAATAATTCCCATTTCTGCAAAGGCCCACGCTACAGAACTCTTCAAAAAATACTAACAAATAGCAAGTATAGTGAACCTTAATTTGCCACCTTAATGGTAACAAATATGGCTGAGAGAGATGTTAACCCCATTAACATCATACCAGCATTTGTTCTGGGGGGCACCAAGATATTCAAATTTGTTAAGCATTGAAGGCTGTGGAAGAACATGCTGTGTCCTGGAATTCAAACATGATTTAAACAAGTGCTGGTGCAGGTTCTTCTGTCCCTGGCCTTACTTTACAGTACAACAATGGCAAATAACTGCAGGCAAATAGGAAGAGGCAAGTGAGGACAACAATTTTTTGAATCATCGCAGTTATATTTTTCACAGTTCCCTGATTTTCACCCAAAGATCTGGTTTTAAAAACAGCACTGCCAAGAGGGCTTGGACATCTTCCTAAACGTGCCCCTTAGGCACAGAGACCAGCCTGGTGATATGGTTTTCCCAGATCACACTTCATCTACTTTCTTCCCATCTTTTCAAGCTCCACAAGCGGGACTTAGACACTGCTTCCAGAAATACCTGCTCACGTTGCTCTTTCATGAAAGAAACTATTTTTTTGCCACACTTATTTGCTGTCCAATTCACTGTCTAAACACTATTCAGATTCAGAGTGCACATGGCCATGAACAGTGAAAAAATGATAATGTTTGGCCAAAGAATTCCTCTTCCTCCCTCCCTCTCATTCTTTATTTTTCAATATCAAACCATTCTTCATATTTAAATGAACGAGATTATTACCTCAAATCAAACAAAAACACTCAAGTCATAATTATAAATTAATGAGTCTAAAACAAGAGCTTAGAAAAGAAGCATTTAAGTGGTGGAAAAATATTCTTCAATAGTAAGATATGCTCTACTTATTCCAATCGAAATGCTTCATAAATCTGTTTAATATTCACAAGAAAGCAGACAGAAATAAAACCAAGTGTTTTGGTTTGAGCATGTATAAGGGGAAGAAAACATGATGCCGAGGAAAGGGGAATAATCAAAAAGTAATCTATGTCAACTAACAAAAACTGATTTATATTCCCAGTCTGAGGAAACGATCAGAAAGAAACCAAAATAAGATTGTTTGACCTATGTACTAGTCATAGCATATGCTTTAAAGAGGAGGAAAAAATAAAAATGAATGCAATGTATTCCTTATTACCTTCCATTGCTTTGATATGTCCAAAGAGAAGATGTATGAGATACATTTCTGAGGCTGAATTTTTCACAAACAGTTTGACAAATTAAACAATCACAGAAATATAAGATTTCCACGATCTCAGGTAGAATTCTCCATAAGTGATATATTGTTCTCATTAGAGTTTTAAAAACAGTGTTATGTACAAAAATAGATGCTTAAGAAGAGGAAAGAAAACAAAAAATGTTATATAGTGGGTTTTTTCCCCTCTGTCTATGAAGTGAATTAATAAACCTCTAATAAACCATCAATAAAGTTTTCTAAAACTTTTTTTGAGTTCTGAGGGAACAACCTTCAGGAAAACATTCTTGCAGTTGTATTTTCTCCAACATGGTCCAGAGTGATATGTGATATTCTTAGAGACTAGAATCAAGACTATTAGCTTCCAAGTTTAACATTTTTGTTTTGCATATGATAGTATTCTTCCAACTTCTTTCATAGGTCTGGATTTAAAAATGAAGCAAAACCCCCCAAAAAAAGCTCTGTTAATTTCAGTTCCTTCTGTCTGGGTGTTAGCAGACTTGTTTTTGGAGAGGATATGATTATCTATTCTGGAAAATCTGACCCATTTTTCAGGCTGATTCTACAATCCCTCATCAATTGTGAATAGTCATTGCTACCATCTTAGGTGGGGCAAGAAACTGGGAAAACAACTTCAAGGAAAGTGTGTTCCTAATTTCAGTAAATTGGAATTAAATAAGTGAAAAAATAATCTGCCCTTTAAATCCCCAAAGAGAACTGTTTGTATATAGTAACAGCATGGTTATTCCTTGATACTGAAATATAATTCTTGTCAATTGGACCTATATTTCCCAACATTAATCAGAATGCAGATCTTCAGTCATCTACTGTTCCAGTAAACTATGTGAAATTCTCTTCCAAACATTTAGAAGATTACAAATAAAAAGTTTGACTTGAAGACAAAAACGAAAAATAGGCATTTCAATCACAAGACCCCCAAACCAAATTTTTTTTTGTTTTTGTTTTTTTTTTAACTTTAGAAGAACATGTTACACTTGTACTACATTTAGAGTCTCAATTTTCCATTTAAGAAGATGTCACTGTGATATAAAGGCTAAAAATGGCAAAACAGTGACAAATATTGAAGTATCTTTCTCTCCTAGCACTCATCAAGGAAAAAACTAAATTCAGGTATCACTAGATTACAAGAAAAGAATGTTTCATTGTCTCCTTGATGTAGTTTGTAGAAAATATTTTTTTTCTAATGGCCAAGCAAGATCTTTGAGTTGAAGAGAGAGAATAATACTGCTACATTCACAATAAATCAACAGGTTCAATATTTTAGTACCCCAGTAGCATACAGTGAATAATTGATTGGTGTTAGTGCTCCTGCTTAACCTAAAAAAGCATAAGCCCTCCAATCATCAGAGGTACTTAGAAAGTGAAATCATTTTCTCTCATTCACAAATGTGCAGGGCTTTTCATCAATATATAATACAAGGCTGTATTTAATTAAGTGCATTGCAATTTTACTTTTGATTGCACCTAATTGTATTCCAACACAAAATATCATTCTGACATGAAAATTCACAGTAGTTTAGTCATGTCCAAATGAAATATTCTGATTAAAATTTGCCCTCCCCACTTTGCTTTCTATTAATTTTTTTTTAATAGAAAGCAATGTGCTATTACTTAGGTTAATTATATTAGTCTTGGCAAAAATATTTTTCTTTGAAATTTGTATTGAGTTATATATCTAAGACATCTGTAGATTTATATGAATACTAGAATCTCAAACACATATAAACTGTTGTGTCATTTCATATACATTAGTAGTTGTATGAAGATAACCCAGAGGTGGTTGTTTTGATTTCAGCTACTCTGTGAAACTTGAGTTTCCTCTAATTCAGTGGATTAATTTATAACTGCCCATTTTACCTAACATTAACCTTTCCCTCTTTGTTCTCTAACAGACAGCAAAACTGTCCCCTGTGACTGATCATAGAGAGATAATATTAACCAAGGAAGCCTTCAAATTAGTCCTTGCTACTGAGGGCAGCTTACATGACAATAAAGTTTGGGAAAAATTATTATCATTTAATACTAGACATATTCAGCCTTTCAAAAGACTTGCCAAACCATAAGATGATCAGCATGCCCAAGCTGGAGAGGGAAGCCTGTGTGAAGCAAGAGGCAGCATTCACAAACTGTCCAAGTGAAGAAAAAAGAGCCATACATTCTGGCCACTGAAACAGGAAAAACCCACAACAAAGCAAACAAGAAAAGCCTAGAGAGAACTTCTCTAAGGGGAGTGAAAAGAAATCATTAGAGAAAGGTTAGTATCATCACATCCTTTTTAAGGCACAGTGGAGCTTGTACACTGTACATGCCCTGCCCCAAAATGTTAAAGTTTACAGAGCTCTAAAGCCCAAGACACAGATTCATAGCTATAAAATGTAGAAAGGTCCACTAAAAGAGGCTCAGAAAAGCCTGGAACCACCTGCTACTGGGAGCTACAGCTGTACTGCCATGGACTGCTTCTCCCCTCACCTTCCACCCAGAGCAGCACTGGAGATAAAAACTGGAGATCCTGTCACTAAAATAATCATAACTGTAACAGATACTAAAATTACTTTTCTACAATTTTTGTCCTCATTTGTTTCATTTTACTTCACAATTTTCCTTTAAAATTGAGTGTTTTGTCACCTGAATTAATGTTTACAGGTAATGGATGTGAAGAGAAATTTGGAAGTCTCAGTTCTAACACAATCACTTTTCAGCAAACAACTTTATAAGCTACTTTTCAGGGAGTCTTTAATTCTATGGCTTAGACCTGACCAAGTTTATTAATGACTGTAATTATGCAGATTATAGGTGCAATACCCAAACATATAAGCAGAAACGTTTTGCAGTTACAGCCAAATACAAGTCTCCAACTCAGAATCCTGTTACCTGTTATCCTGTACCATCCTAGCATTCAGCTCTTCTCACTAAGTGCTCTAATCCATGACCACATCCTGTGAGAGTAATATTGATAGACACACTGTTTAGTGACAC
This sequence comes from Toxostoma redivivum, assembly GCA_013397375.1. Lineage (NCBI taxonomy): Eukaryota > Metazoa > Chordata > Aves > Passeriformes > Mimidae > Toxostoma > Toxostoma redivivum. Next base: position 2,237,399 of record VXBI01001219.1, read on the forward strand.
TTGCATAATTGGAGATACAGAGATTTAAGTGAAGAAGAAAGAATTATTGTCTTCAACTCATTATTTGCCTTGCACTTTCTAGGGCATAAGGTGGTCAGTTCTGCTTGGTTTTGGTACAATCTGCCCAAGAGTTACACAGTTTACAAGACAGCTGCTGTTCTTCTAGATCAGCTGGTTCCCAGCAGAGGAATCAAATCTGGTTTTAACTTCACAGACTATCACTCAGACTAAGGTACCCTAACAATATTAATTTCTGTACTTTTAAATAATTTTATTCTGCATTTTCTCCTAACACTCAAACATTTTAGTGACATTCCTTTGTAAAGCTGCTTATATCTGTTACATGAGGAGTATTAGGACTATGAAAAACCCAATTTGTCAGTCTACATCAACTTTTAAACACATTCCAGACTAGCTCACCTCTTTCCCCCTTTATTTTTCTCTGGTAAATCCTAATCAGAAAAACGCCATCACTAAGGTCCAGAGAGAATATCAGAGTGACAGTGTGACTCAAGGAGATACCTGCACTGAAGATATCTTCCACATACTAAATCAGCACTAATTCATTCTTTCATCACTCTAAGTTGATGAATATTCTCCTAAGAATTTGAATGCCACTGTCAAGTAAATAATGATTAAAAGGGCAGCTATACTTAGAGTATCACAAATACATAGCTTCAGATCTAAGGCTCTGCATTTTACACAATATGAAATAATCAGTAGCATTCTCCTGCATATTTCAGGGAAATACCACACAGAAGTTAACAGTGTAAAAATTTCAAACCATATCAAGATTCCCTATAATTTTACAAATAACATTTAATAATTCAGTTTTTTTAAATTTCTAACACTAACATTTGTGGCTTATACTGTTCATATCAGGTATTCACAGCAAAAAAATCACTTTGTATCTAATATACTTAAAATGAGGAGCACTGGAGGACTGACTTTGATTTGGTGCTTTCAGGGGGAGAAATGACAACACTTGTGAGAGGGGCAGATAGTCTGATACATGCAACAGCTGTTTATCTGAATTGTAAAGGCTGAGTAATTGTGCTACAAGGGAGAAAACCCAACAAAATAACACAATCCAACAACAACACCAAGAAGGAAAATACCCATTCTCTGAAAAGTATGAAAAGAACAAAAGTACAATTCCTTGTATAAGGTGGATTTTCTGTTCTCTTTATATTTGAGATAATTTCTGTAATAGAATGATGTTTCTGTGCATGTCACATAAACACCCCAGAGTTATTGCTCAAATAATCTCCTCAGAGATATTTGAATGTTGTCTACTTCTCCAGTCAATTGCAGTTCTGATGTTCCACACTGTTACCCCACTTGGATTCCATTAACACCTAATTTACAAGCATAAACCATGTAAATGGTTGGAGCAGATGCAGAAAAATAATTATAATTTGGGCTGAAGTCTTCATTTCCCAACCCGAACTGCAACAATTCAGTAAAAATAGAAGTATCTCTCCAAAGAGTCGACAGGAAGGCTGTGGTTACGTTGATGACACAGCCACAGTAGAGAGCGAGACACAATTCACACACACTTTGGATGAGTACAAAAAGTCCTTTATTGTTTACAACATAGGGTATTTAAAGACATCTCTCAATGAGCAAGGATTGGACAGTGATGGTCAAACTTTTCACCATGACTGGCTGTCCACAATGTCAGTCCATACTTTCTTCATCAGAGAGGAATGTTAAACAAATCTCTCTTTACAGAAGAAGTTATAGGAACAGTGAAGACTCTGACTCTAAACAACCATCACAGAAGGCAAGGAAGCTGCATGACAACAGAAGGCTTTAGGCACAAACCCAACTAAATAAATAGTTACAACCCTGGGCTTTTCATTTCTGGAAGCAGCCTATAAATGGAAAAGCAATGCAGGACATTGCTCTCTGGATAAGGATTACAATGATAAAATAATTATGGAATAGGAAATTCTTACTATCTCCATTTAAATTTTTACTCATAGCTTTAAAATGCATAGTACTTGGTTCCAAGGTAAGTTTCCTGGGTGCTGAAAAAATTTTCCACCAGGTCCTACCTCAGTCTACACATTGAGAAGCTCTTTCTCCTTTTGAGTTGATTTTGTGCAAGAACTTAAGATCACTTATCTCACAAAACCCAGCACAAAACACAGAGAATTTTGCTGATGGCACCTTGTAAGGAAAGGACAGCATAACCTCCCAATGAGTTCAGCCCTGATCTCCTGAATCACTCTCAAGTAGTTTCCAGAGGCAAACACTTGGGTGGTGGAACAAATGCTGTCTCATCTGTATTAACTTCCTTCTGGCAATAAGTGAATTTTTGTAATCTGAAGTTGTACTGACATTTATCCATCCACTCCAAGTTTTCACCACGTCCCTTTCTTTGCCTCTGTCACATTTTGTACCAATGCACATCCATTGCTGCACTGCACTAGCCAAGTGCCAAAGTTCACTTTGTCAGGAGATGAGCTCATGAGCTTTTAGTAAGATGAGAGATGCTGCCAGCCTCTCTCCAACATACACAAACCATATGAACCATGGGACAAATCAATAGCATATGAAGAAAGGAAGTGCTATAGTTATGCAAATGCTGCAAAAGTAGGTCATAATATCTGCACCTAAAGTTTTACTGTGCTAGGTTACTTTGGAATTAATAACAATGGTCACTGATGATTAGATAATTAAAAAACCAGAACTCAATTAAATTAGCAAAAACTTCCACAAACTTTTAAAGGATTAAACATTTTTACAATATTCAAAAAGTCTTGTATACTTGCACATTGATTTAATGTATTCATATGTATGACTACACTCAGCATATTTACATACCATTTTCAAAAAAATCCTGATAATCAGTACTAGGATTCTTATTTCACAAGGAAAGTACACTGAGAATAAAAAAATTTGCTACAAACCATCCACCATCAATTAATGAAGTTTAAAACATAGACAATAGTGTCCTGCTTATGCTTATTTCACAGACAGGAAGGCTAAATTACTGTTTATATTATTTGTGATACACTATCTGTGTAATTTCAACAACAGTGACTTTTTTCTATTTCTTAAATTGCACAGAAAATTAAATATTCAGTAATTTCTATTTCAGAAATATAATTGCTAACACAAAAGACCTTGTACTACATTTCATACTGCGGAAGGTCTAGAGTGGGATACTTAAAACCCCCGGCATTTTTCAGAAGACCCTTTTTGAATTTTAAAAACTCTCAGGCTAATTCAGGATAAGCAAAGTAAAACACTATAAGAATAAAACAGAAGAGAAGATCTGGGTAGCATCCATAAAAACACAGTTGCATGCTGAAATCTCAGAGTCTGCACCTGCAAAATCTCTTGTTTCAAGATAAACAGTATTTATAGTACACTGTGCATGTCACTTGAAACCAGTTTAACCTTTCTAAGGAAACACAAAATTCGTAATTCTAGCATTTACATGAGTGTTGACTACTTTGTGCTTTGAGCAGTTTAAAGAGAATATCACAGATCAATGAATTAAAGGTGATCTCTTTCTTAAAGAATTAAAGCTGAATTTGGCTTTTCCAGGCCACCATTTCACTCCTGTAACTTCTGGGGCATCTCCCAGTGGCACTGTTTGAGAAAACTGGCCAGCACTCAACAAGGTATTGCCTGCACCCCCAGCTCGGTGGCATGGAAAAGCAAGATCCAGGACTCTCTAAAAGCAGAGATTTATAATCCACACAGAGACTGCAGAACCTGCAAGGAATAGCACCACTCAGCCTGACAGCCTTGTGTGAACTGCTGTACTTCATTTGACTGACATCCTTTATGTAACTGTGACATCACGGGGAGAAGTCAAAACAAATGCAGCCAGCTTGGATAAAGAGAGAAAACAATCAGAGAATTCAAACTCATGAAGTTGAGCACCAATCACTGAAAGTACATTAAATACTACTGCAAGCAGTACACTTGAGCAGAAAAATAGAACTGTGGCATAACAGGTCTCTTCCATGACCCAGAGAACCTGGAGCACAAAAGACAGAGAACTGAGTTGGGGCATGGGAAATTGAAAAGTTTTATTCAGAGATGGCTTTGAATCTCAAGCTTTCAACAGCTCAGAAAAGTTAGTTTATCTTTCTTTCTCTAATAGAATATATTTTTTGTTACTTACGCAAATCTTCTGCACGAAGATGCCTGATTGAAAATGCAACAAGTGCAAGATGGGAGCTGTCATCATAATTGGTGGGGAAGTCAGTATTTTGAATATTCACTATTTACATTTTAAAAAATTACAGTAGGAAAGAAAGATAATGGCTGTTGGCTACCAACAGGTTAGCATATATTTTTCAGAAGATTTTATCCCAATTTAAAATAATCACACACAAAATTAAATCTTGAAAACTTTCATAGATTGTAAAAATTGGTTCTCAGTTCAGTGTTTTCTTTAAACTGAATTTCATTTTGTATCAGCTCAAAAAGATACAGCAATGCAATACTATTTCATGGATCCTTAGACAGAGGCTGTAATTATCCTTTATTGATTGTATAATTACTTTTAACTTCCTACTATATTTTCTTCTGCCTTCATCTCTCTTCCTTAGTGACTTCTACCAATTTGTTGAAACAACCTTTTCGCTTTAGCTCCTGACATTAGCTACCAGAAAAGCTTATATTTCTGTAAGGGTTTAACATAGAATATTCTTTTGTTTGTGTCAATTGAATGGATGCTTCTGTTGGCCTCAGATCGTTCTGCATGTCCCTAAAGCTCCTGGACACCTCATGGATTCCAGGGAGTTCCTGGCAGTGCAGAACTCCCTGGTGCACCTGCTGAGAAGGGAACAGGTGCCAGGAGACTTGAACAGCCAACTGAACTTGACAGCCCCCTCGGCAGTTGTGAGAGTGGTTTGGACAGAGGGGCAAGCAGAGGAATAAGGGAGATCAGAGGGCAAAGGAACCTGATGGAGGGAAATTCATTTAATTGCCTTAAGCTTTTATTTTCTTGTTTTTTTTTTTCATTTGCCAAAAAGTTAATAGAGTCTGAATGAAGGACATTGCTTGCATGTCTTAGCTCTTCACTTCTGAACTGAAGGAACTGAATTCTGCTTCACTGACCATACACTGAAATCAGCAGGCAGTCCAATATTTTGTTTAAAAACAAATAGAAATATTTCTATACGATTTTGCTTTTACAGAATTTCATTATTGAGAATGCATTTGTATCCATATTTATAAATTAGGATATTGTATTTAATTTGAAAGAATCATGGAATAATTTAGGTTGAAAAGGACCTTTTACTCAGTTCTCTCAAGCAGATCAGACGGATCAGCCATAGTCCAGTCAAGCTTTGAAAATCAGCCAGCTCGAAGACACTGCAATGCAGTTGAACAAATCTTCTATTTTAACCATACTCATGAGGAAAACATTCCTACATCTAACCAGAATCGTAAAGCAGCTTATGATCATTGCCTCTCACGTTCTCACCATAAGGCTGTAATTTCATGCTCTCTATGCTCTCCTATCAAACACTATAGACATCATCATCATCATCATCATCATCATCTCCCCTTCTCCTCTTAAGTCTTCAGCCTTAAACTCAGCCCTCTCAGTCTCTCCTTGTACCACGTGTTCTCCAGCTGACGTTAAAGACATTTAACATTATTGATCTGTGACACTGGTCACAGCTGGCCACCAGTCTTCTCATCACAACCCTGTGAGCCCAGCCAGTTTTCCATGCATCTTTCCATCCACTTCACCAGTCTGCAGCTCCCAGAACTGACTAAGCTGACTGCAGGAGAACCACACTGAAGCCCTGCTACGCTCCAATTACACAACAGCCCGCCACCAGACTCTCCAGTGCGTCCATGTCTTCCTTGTCCTAGGGAGCCCGAAGCAGATACAGCACTCAAATTGTGATCTCAAAAGTGCAAAATAGAGGGGGAAGATCACTCCTCTGAAGTTGCTGGCTGCACTCTTGGTAATGTGGCACAGTATGGGGTTGGCCTTCCTCACTGCAATAGCATCTCTGTTGTATTATATGATCTCACACAGCCTTTCCAGGGAAGAGCTCCTGCTGAGCATAAAAGACTCAACTATTCTCTCGCAGCATTGCTATAGCAATCAGGTTTTTTTGATTTTGGTAGTTCTGAACATTCCAAGAGAGAGAGAAATGTCAGTAATCCAAAAAGAAATTGTGGCTAGAGTACAGGAGACAATAAAGGTTGCATAATAACCTGCCTTACTTCCCCAAACAATTCAAAACAGGATTAAATTATTTTTGATACTACAAATAAAAAATTGCAATGATCCTGAAAGCTACTCTGTGACTGAATGCAAAAACTTCTGTTATTTTGGACACCTGTTACTTACAATAGACTATTGTGATTGTTCTGTGACAAACTTTTAACTCCCAGTTAAACCTTGTATTGCTTTTTTAATGTCCATGTGGTATCAATCGACTGTAATATTTTGGAAGACACACTTTAGCACCATGCTGGAGTGAAATCCATTTTCTCTTAGACTTTCAGTGTCACAGTGTTAAACTGGCTTACACTGGGCAGTTAATTTGGTCACTGATAGAAGCGGCTGGTCTGATAGACAGCCCCCAGAGAGCAGCGATAGGACAGCACTGGAGATTGACAAGATGTGATCCAATGAGTCCCAGCCCAGGCTGCAGAGGCTATTGGTCAAAGAGCTGAGCAGCCTGAACTTTGAACCAATCACAGGCGCTCACCTGGGAACATTAAGAGAGGTATTTAAGGTGAAGTCGGAACAATAAAAAGTTTTTTGTCACATGGATCATAGAGTGCAGTGTCTTCTGTCTCAGACACTGCGCCAGTCAACGTTACATTTCAGTGCTCCATGGGTCTGTGTAGATTATTTTGCTATCTGGTAGAAAACAGATTTTTGCAATACTATTGCATCATTGGCATCTATAAAACAAATGATGTATTTCATCTTTAATGAATTCAGCAAGAGGCAGTAATTCAAGTTTGTTTAAATTATTCTGAGTTGATGAAGATGCAAGTATTTCTAATATTGATAAAATGGGACAGCTATCAGCTCAAATTTGTTTGGTACATAGTACAATAAATTTGTGGGAATTACCTGAATTATTAAAGTCAACGTCAAATCTCCATAGTCTAAGTTTTTTATTCTAAAGTTCTGTTTCACTCAGATTGTCTTTGTTTAAAATTAATTATTACAAACTTACCTATTAATATAGCATTTTTATTTGCTGTAAAGAGAAAGCAAGATGAGTGTTAAAGTAAAACTGAAGTAAATATTATGAATAACTTGTGGGATCAGAGCAGGGAAAACAGAATTCAACTAAAGTAACTATCAGTGATAGAGAGACGACATCTGAGTTTGGATCAGAAGCCAATTTTATTGAGTATACAAGGCATTTATATAGGGATTTACTTGCATGGCACTTATATAGGGTTCTATTTTTGGTAACAATTTCCCATTGGTTACATATTTTTCATGACATCACATCACCTGGTAACACTATCCTATCACAAAATTTCATGACATGTTTCTTGGTCACTTCTTGCCCAGGGAGCATTTATCTGTGTTTGTCTCTCCCATGGTTTCTGTTCGATCAGGCCTAAGATATCAGACCCCTTTATCAGTTCCATTGTACTCTGTTTTATTCCCTATAGTAACATAGTTTTTAAAGTAAAAAATATGGGTTATTCTTACCTCTATATAAGATTTTCCCCCCTTTTTCTTATTTTTTCCCCAGAGCTTGTTCCTGAATTATTAGCTATGATGAAAAATGCCATTTGCCCAACATGAGGATGTTACATATGGTTTTAACACCCAAGAAGTAAAGAACTTACTCTATGGAAAAACAAAACAAAACAAAACCCAAAAAAACTAAACCAAAACAAAGAACCAAACAGGTCAGGTAGATTCTCCACAATTTGATAATTACATTATTTTCCAATAGAAAGAACTGCTACCTAAAGTTGCAGATGCCTCCTAACAACCTGAAGAAAATGCAAACAGCTGATGCAACGCCCATCAAGGACCATAGTTTTATATTTTCTCTCTATGGATCCCCCTAGTTAATTATTTACAGGAATTTCAATATGCACATACCTCCTCTGAGGATACCATTGCTTGGGTGAGACGGTCACCATCTGCATCCTTACTCCAACAGGTACTCTCTTACCACAATTAGCATAAGAGCAGGCAAAATTACCAAGTCATATTCCTGAAGGAGAAAGTAATAGCAAAAATTGGAATAATTTCTTGCTGATTTCAGTCAGTGTTTAAGGTACCTTATACTACACTAGCAAACACTGTGGAGGTTTGCCTAGATGAGAACCAGCAGGAATTACCACTCAGTGTCACTTTCTGAACCCAGAAAGTGCCTCTCCCTGGCACTTTACAGCACAGTTCATAGATACCAGCATATGCAATGTCATGCATCTCTGCATGGCACAGCACAACTCACTTCCCACTTCAATTTCCAACCTTTGAATGGGATTGGGAGAGATATTTAAAAATTCCTACTTCTCTGAGAGAAAGGATAACTGGCAAGATTGTTCTTCTCTTTTTCCGTTTCGGCCTGAAATATTGATAGCTCACATACATGGCAGTAGATTGTTAATGAGACCAAAGTACAGTATTTTGAATGGCCACCTACATATTTAGCTCATACTTCTGACTGCAGAGTCAAAACTTCTTTATGGTTGCTGCTCTTTTTTATTAAAAATTAATTCCATTTTTATTTAGGTGAAGAGTGCAATACCTTTAGTATTATCTGTACACAGTTGATACCTGCTCCCAGTTTGGGCTGGGAAAAACAGGGAGGGAGGAAAAGTTAACTTTAATGAGCACTTTCTCAATTTTTTTTTTCAGTAGATGCACTACAGCATGCACACAGTGACACACTGGGTGTGCTCCTGCCCTCCTCAGAATACAAACATGGTTCTAGTTGGCAAATATATGCAAATTCCCTCAGAAACACCATCCTAAAGAGAAGTCTTCCAAACTAGGTGCATCCATCTCTAAAAATCAACCAACCTTGCTTGACGAAGGCATGAACCTGGATTATCATGCATTGTTAATTAGCATGTCATTTAAGGATCATTATTTATCAATTTTCCTGCCATCACTTATTAAGAAATGATGTTTTCATCAGTCCACTAGCTCACAGCTTGTACACAAAAACTGTTTTCTAGGTTTCTACTAAATTTCATGTAACAGAATGTTTGACATCGCCATTAGATGGGAAAAACGCATTTTTCAGATGCGCAATTTCACATACCATTTAAATATTCTTTTCTGAGAAAATGACAGTAGCTCTTATCACAACAGACATGATACAAACCTTTGTGCTGGTGAACCAATTATGTGATGTCAACTCCATATTCTGAAACACCAAACTGTTAGTTGCAAGTGCAAATGCAGTTCTCTCATGCTTGACATAGTCTAACTCTTTAGGTTTCTCTTAAAATTCAAAAAAACAAGCCCCAAAACAATGAGCAAACCACTTAGAAGATGTCAGGGAGAAGAAATTCTGGTACTACAACTGGAAATTTAAGTTTCAAAGCCACATAGGCAGGAAAGAACACAAATCAAGTCATAAAAACCCAGTGTTCACACATAGGATCTCATATCTTGGTTTCATTCTGTACTTGACTCAGGACTAAAAGCACATATCTGGTTTCATTTTACATGATACTTTTTATTTGTGCTTTTATTTTAAGTCTTTCTTTCTGAAATTTTACATGATGTGGCACAATTTGCACACTGCAGAGAAAACTGTCTGGTGAATGAAACTATTTTAATCTCAAGGGCTTTATTATCTGTTAAAATAGATTTAAATATAAGCATTCAATTTTATGTTGCTTGACTTTTATAGAGGAACTGTTTTACTAAAGCAGGATTTTGAAAAGATCATAATAAATACTTGAGACTTTCACATGTAAGATCAGAAAACATGAAGAAAGAATTGCCTTAATTTTCAGAGTTATTTACATACATGAAAATATTTCCATAGGCCAGAGACCTCCTAATAGATTGTATTTGTTATGCTAATGTCTTTCTGAGATATAATGTGAAACTGTATACACCTTAGAGACACATGAAAAACCAAGCACCCAGCACTGTTACATTTAAAATTGCTGAAGCATTTTAACAACTAATTGTATAATTCTATTATTCCTCTTGAAGCATTATTGCTTGACTGTTCACAGATTATTGAATACAATAGATTCACATATTATGGAATAAAAAGGATAATCTGGTCGACTACTGATTCACTTTTGTTTTAAGCAGATGGTACAAAGGCAGCTTCACTTGTGTGAAGCTATTAATAGAAACACAGGCAATTCTTTTTATTTTAACATACTGCTGCAAGAGATCTTTACTGTAACACTTGACCAAATTGTCAGCTCTAGAGTTAAAAGGACTGAAAAACTGAACTTTATACATTAGGTTTTCCAGTGCTGTAGGCTCTTCATGCCTGATGTATGATAAAGAAACACTAAGATTCTTATGAAGAAGTAAAGAAGCAAATCATTGCAAGGCATTAAATTACATTGAACATTCTGCATGAAACTTCAATCCATCAAATGGCCACTGAAAAATGAGGTAATTACCTACAATAATTTGCATGTTAAGAGCTAATACAATATTACAAAGTAAAGTCCAGTTGCACATTAATTGTGAAAGCAATGCATAATTTCCTGATTAATGTTTCATACCTAATATTCTTCCGCGTTCTGTCAGATGCTAAATAACAATATGGCCAATCAATCTACAGAAAGTACACTCAGGCAGGGACTGAGCTTAGTCTCCATAAATCCTAATGCAACAATTGCAGCTACAGTAGATAATATTGTGACATTTATAAAAACAGCTGTTCAAATGGAACTCAAATGATCTTTTAAATAATTAAACTTCACAGTAAAATCATCTAAGACACAATTGCTGACTCTTCATACATGGAAGTAAACCTTTGCTTCTTCCAAAAGAGGGACAATGGACTGGAGATGGGGAGGGAGCTGTGAGAGGGTAATGCACTGTCACCCACATGAACACCTGGGCTCCTGGGTGTCTGGTCAGCAAAGGCTAAGCATGTCAAAGAAATGATATGTTCAGTCTCTCTAGAGGAGGATTTCTATCCATGCTCCTCTGTTGAGGCAGGAGGGAGTATTCCTCAAGGACTGAAACTCACCTGTCCTGTCAGCCAGAGACAGGGTGTCACAGTTTTGAAAGAGCATCAAGCAAAGAAGTGAAAGGATGACAAAAATAAGGAAAACCAAAAAACACCGCTAATAAATACTGCCAAAATGAGGGTAGTATTAACTGTCAGCAGCAGAAAAGCAGAAAAATTGTCTCTGTAAGAGACAATTGAATGGCCAGATTTTTATTAGGCATTAAAATTTAAAAGAATATTTATAGGACAAGAGGTCTTTTAACTTTAACTGGTTTTCTGGGAAAACCCTCTGAAAGATTTGACAGGCAAGTTACTAACTTGGTGTCACTCAAACAAAAGAATGTTTCCCAGAACTTGGAGAGGGTGCTTGGGTAAATTCTCAAAGCAGAGTTTTAAGACAGCAAATAGTCATGCTCAATGAGTCAACAGGAAAAAACCAAAACAGTCAAAAACCAGAGCTACTGACATTATTGGAAATACTGGCCACCTACAGAAAGAAGAGTCTTCAAATAAAGAATATTTGACTTTCCCTGGCTGATGAGGAATTTGTTGGAGACTTTGTGATCCAATGGATTAGTAAAAAGGAATTGGAATTTTTTTAATGAGCTATGCCACCAATTTAACAATTTAAATGACCTTGAGCTAGGCATGTGACTGAAGTGTTTCACTTCTCTCATTTGTAAAAGAGGTATTATTCTACCTATTTCACAGTGGTATTTGGAAACTCGACTAATTTACAAAAACTGCCTCCAGACTCTTGGAGGAAGGTGACTCTTAATTGATCTCCCCTAAAGCAGACAATTTTGATTAGAATAAAAATGGCACTAAAGCAACTGCAGATTTCCAAAGCCAGACTCCAGGGACAGATTCAATGTGTCTGTTTTTTAATCCTTAACTAAACAATAAATATTTGCTGGGATGATAGGAATATGTTTTGTTTTAATTTTCCTGCCTACACAAAAGCTATGTGATCAGCTTTTCAGCTGTGAGAGCTGAGATTTCACACTACCCATGTGAAAAGGCACTTCAAAATTTAATCGACCTGACAGGTATATTTCAAACCTTTCCTATAAAACAAAATCTGTCATTACTGATGAAAATTTAAAAAAGGAACAAAAAACCCAAGACCTTAAAAGGGGTTGTGTGGTTTAAAGATGTTCTGAGAAATTCAGTGGTGATTTTTTTATATTCTTGTACTGTCATCCTGTATTGCCTTCCAATCTCCAGTTGGATGTCTGCAGAATCCTACTGGGAATCTCAGAAACCAGAAAAGCTGAACGAGTCACTGCAGCAGGCAGAAGCAGCTCCAGTTTTACCAACAGTTTTCTTATTTTCACCCTTTCTCAAACTCTGAACTTGACTTTCTTTTCTGTTTTTTTTTTTTTTTTGAGGATTGCTCATTGAATTCAGACTTTCAGACCTGGCAGTTTGAATGAGTTTAACCACACTTCTGCTACTATTTCACTTCAGAGTCAATCCAATGGGGTTTTTTTGTGGCCATCATGACACTAAATGGTTTTCAAATGAAATTTTTAAACAGCAGCACTGTTTGTCATCTACTGCAAACGTTTGAACTTTGTATTTAGTTTCCAGATTTCATGGCAAATCCTATTCATGTCAATGAATGACCATACCAAATAAATATCCTAAGGCATTAGAAGCAAGAGAAAATGAGAAAAATCACAGTTTATTTTGCTCCTTTCTTGCATAAGAAGCAAAATGCTTTAATTTCCTATTGTGAGGTGCTTCTAACAGAAGTTTAGAGATGTTAGTTTTAATTGTCCTGAAAAAATTCAGCTTTCAAAACCAAGTTTGTGTGACAAAATTATTATGACAATTATGTAACATTTTGTGGAAAGTTGCTTCAAAGAAATTTCTGTAGGATAATAAAAGAATTTATGTGTACTATGCTGTACCTTAAACTCTAATGAGTCAGGAATTGACTGATGTAAACACATGCTTTTAATAGTCACAGAAGTAGAAAAAAAATGTTAATCACTTTTAAACACAATATGAAAACCAGGAATTTCTAAGCTAATAAAGTTTCAAGCATCTCCATCACATGCATATTTTAAGAGCATGTGTCATTGGCTGTTAAATTTTCTATTTTGATTGAGCATATGGAATTTTTTCACCATTCTTTTTATCTTTCTTTATTCACCATTAGCTAATATACTTTGATTTAGTAACCCATATTGCCTACTCTTAAGAGGAGTTCCATAAGCACTAGAAAGAAAAAAGACCCATTTTGTAGATAATATGTGTCATAGTGTATGATCTAAATAAACTTTTCCACATAGAACATCCTCACTTATCTTTTTAATTGCAAGTAATGTGAAAGTATATTCTGTTTATCTTTGGAGGAAAGAGAATTCACTAAGCTGGTTTCCTCTGCAATTTATGGAAAAGGAAATGTGAAATATACAACTAACTGCGAGAAAGTAGAGGGGGAAAAAAGAACTCCAGTTGACTGGCAACTATCTACAAAAATTCTTATTCTCTTACTATAGGTACTCACACTGAAACTGTTCTTGTTTGTTGCCACTGCAGTAGCTTCTCACAATTGTTGTTGCAGTAAATTAACATCTTCCCATAAAAATCGATGGAAATGGAAAAGATAACACAACTAGAAAAAACAGTACTTAAATGTATTTAGAATCGGGTCCTATAAAGACGATATTTTGCAAGGAACTCTTAGTAGAGTAAGCAGTAATATTACTTAAAAAGTAAATAATTACTTATCAGTAATTATTGTAAAGAATGTAAAGGATGGAATAGGTAGTTTGGGAACCAATATGGGAAACATTCCAAAGAAAATATTTAATTTTTCAAACCAGCAAACATTGCCTGCTGTCACTATAACTGTACTTGTGCCTGAACATCTTCTACACAGATACATTGTCAAGGTACTTTTCCTTTATTTTTTCATCTCTCTAGTTATAATCATTTCTAGTCTCCAGTTATTTAGCTGGCTACACAGAAATGGAGAGGCTAGAAGCAGCATTCACTTCCTAATTATCTTAACTGTAGGATAAATTGGAGTGTCTTTTTTTCTTTTGGTACAATCACTATTCCCTTCCTGAGTTACAATAAATAGCAAAACCCCGTAGAGTATTTCAATGTTTTTTAACTAGGAAATATATATATAACAGTCTTTATCTAAATGCACATATACATATCTATGCATATTTATATATTGATATAAAGAAATCAACTTTCTAATGCCAGTCTAGAACAAACCCTAATGAGATAGCTAACCTTTCATTTTCTGGGGGAAAAAAAACAGGTTACAAGTAAAGATAGAATTCTAAACCCTCAGGATTTATAATTTAATTACAGAGTAACAACTGACAGTGATTAAATAGCTGGACTGAACCTCAGGCTGGCTATGAGTTGTTTGCCACTGTGCCTCTTTTCACATTATCCACTTCCTTTTCTTGCAGTATCTTATCTCACCTCCTTGACTTGTGTGTTTCCTTCAGCCACTCACCTTTCAGAAACTCAGCCTAATGCAATAGGTCTATCTGGTCCTTTAATTTAGGCCCAGAACCAGAGCTGGGCAGGTTCAGGGGGTGCTAGCAAATGTACTCATGCTTCAGCCTCTGATGAAGCAGCAGCAGCACTGTTTCAATGACCAGGTTCCAGATGCATTCAAGAAAACCTAAAAGGGAAAAATGCCAACAAAAACAAAACCCCTCACCATTCCTGAAACCTGACTTTACTTGAAAGATAATTACATGAAAAAATGTCAAGCCCTATTTCCAGAGAAAGATTCTTCCCAGACAGACATCACCTCACTCCCCATGCTCTGTCATCTTCCTCAGCCTGGTCAGGAAAACATTCACTTAAACTCAAGTTCAATATGTTGTAACAAGATGAACCCGTTTCAAGTAAGCAGCTCCGATGTGATGCACTCATATTGCACAAATGTGTGTCATGTTATGCCAGAAATTAATCAAAGACAAGCTAAATAACTCCATCATGCTCTTCAGAAACTAGAGAGTCAGCTTCCTTCCCACACAGCAGATTTTAACCATCAATTGCTGTATTAAAAGAGAACTGAATTTCTCTATTTTTATGCCCATTATAACTATGACTTGCTTAAGGATCAAGCAGACCCTTAATTTCATTCAAAGCCAAATACTTAATATTTTTTAAATTTAAAATATTATAATGGTTATAAGAGTATGTATTTTCCTAATATGGACTCAGTTTTTTGAGCATTCACTAACATTGTCAGTAGAAAGTTCATTAAAATGTATTTTTTCCATTACAAGATCCATGATTTTTGTTTAGCTGTCAGAGAAACCCAGATGATGATGCAGACTACAAGTGCTTAAACATGAGAGACTATGCTATTGCAGTTCTGGTTTAGCCTGAATTATCTGTTGATGCTTTTATCTGCTGGTACAGAAACACAAAAGTTCTACTTGACTCTGCACATAACTTAACCGTGAACTTATGGGAACAATAGAAGACACATTTTGTAGTAAAATACAGGAGAAGATCAAAAATTTACTTAGAATACATATTATTCTCCATTAAGCAACAATTTTAAATAAGCTTTGCAGTTTTCTCTAGCACTACAGCCACTTTCTAACACTTTCCAGCTGTACAGCTTGAAAAGTAAATTTCATCAAATAAGGGAGACAGTACTAGAATCTGACAAACAAAACCAATCTCAATGGAAATATTGTTTTAATTGTAATGATTATACTGGTTCTGACTTCTAAACAATTTTCAGTCTATTCCATTTTAAAGAAACAAACTCAAATGTCAATGTCACTTCTGTACAATAGGAATGAATAGACTCCAAGCTTCTAGCAGGGATATTTTGAAAAATGCACTGTTATGAAAAGAAAGGAGTAATAATGAGAAAAGCATTTGACAGTATTTTTTCAAATTCTGGGTCAAAATAATTCTGAGGTGAAAAAAGCCTTCAAGGAGCAGAAGACAACAAAAGAATAAGAATAAGAATAAGCATGAACTGTAGGATCACACACATTCTTGCAGCTTTCTTCCCATCTCTTTCTTTCCCCTTATCTGTCCTCTTCACTCTACACCACCTGAACATTATTATCCAAGAAAGCACCACCCAGCTGGGGTATGTTTCAATGACAGCTGATGGGCAAGGTTTAAATGCTGTCTCCCCTCAACTCTGGCACACAGGCTCATCTTAGCAGGTATTTATTTTCAGGAGGTTTTCAAGAACAAATTCAAAATTACTTGGGAGGGCTTAATAGAGGAAGAAACCGAAGTCATTCAGGCACTTACATTGAAAACACAGTGATCAACTCCAGCATTTACAGCAGAAGAGAAATTAAAACATGGGTATTGTAATTCCTGGATACTGCTCTGGCTTGCAGATTTATGCTCTGGTACAATCACTCTCACTTTATTTTGGTCTGATCCAATTTATATGAAAGCTGCAGGCAACATCCTGACAAATTCAGCGGCACAACCTTGTCTCTGAAGATGAATATATGTGCACATAACACCTTATACTTCAGCCTTTTTTAAGCTCACTTGAAAAGCAAAGGACACTATGTACTGAAGCAATGAAAATATATTTCTACATCTGTAATATGACTGTTAAAAAAAGTTCTCAAACCTTTGTCTATCTTCTTTACTTCTAATGTGCCTTATAACAAATGTGTTCAGTTTCCTATTGCTTTGGTTGCTCAGATCAAGCACTTGATCAGCACATTTTGAACCAGAGCATTGCTTTTTTTTCAGCATATCATTTTGCAAACATTTAAACAGACAGATAATTTAGACCATAAAGTGATAAATTTCCTGAATATTTTCAATCCAAAACCACAGTGGCTGCAGAAAATTCTGGCAGGAAATCCTTGAGGTGTAAACTACTTACATGTTTAGGGCACTGTCTTTAGTGTGAGCCACCTGATTTATGGGCTCTTACCCAGAGCTTCCAAATTGTGACGAGTGGTCAGATATTTAAACACATTGATGTGCACCTCAGTTACACCCATAAAACTGCAGACACAGTAACAAAAATCTTACTGGCACACCCTCATAACTGTAGACCATTGTAGTGGCAAGAATGTATAGGTTAAATATGTACAGATCAAAAACCTTTTTCACTCTTTTCTTATTCCAGCCATTAAATAGATTTCATAGCTAGAATGACCCATATATTCTTCTGCAGATGTGAAAATCACTGAATCCTCTACACGTACTTGTTTTGGATTTATAATAGTTACTTAAAGACCTCAAAATATCAAAGAAACAATAAGGAAATATCAAGGAATAACCCAGGAAACAGCACTATGCTTTGATCTATGATTCCTATTGATTTTTCTGTTCCTTGATTTCCAGAAAAACCCTTAAAATCAGATTTTTCACCATCTTTTGCTTTCAAGACCCCCACAAATGAAATATATATATATATTCATCATAATTTTTTAAAATTAATTGAGAGAGAAGAGGAGGGCACAGAGGGTGTGGAGCAAAAAATGGGCTCACTTACTCCCATAGTAGCTCTAAAGAAACTTGAAATTAATTTCTCTGAGGATTTCTAAGATCACAAATACATGCAATAAGAGTGAGGAAAAAAGACTAAACAAAAACAACAAACAACTCAGAAAATTTTGTGTATAGCTGACCAGAAAAATTTGGCACTGATAAAAGGTTTTTAATTGCCTTTATTAACTTTTCCTTATATTAAACAACCTTACTTCAAGTGATTTTAGAGAAAGATACTTTGAAACAATAAACAGTATTTTGAT
Source organism: Toxostoma redivivum (assembly GCA_013397375.1). Classification (NCBI taxonomy): domain Eukaryota; kingdom Metazoa; phylum Chordata; class Aves; order Passeriformes; family Mimidae; genus Toxostoma; species Toxostoma redivivum. The sequence goes on from VXBI01001219.1 coordinate 2,255,298, forward strand.
GTATTGATGTAAACCAACTTCCACTTTACTAAACAGTCTTCACTAAAACAGAACCCCAGCAAGTGAAAACCTGGTGTCAACTTGATGTCACCATCTGTATTAGTGCAATAAAACAGTACAAGTATTACATATGAGACTTCAGATGTGCAAACCTGCCAGTCAAGAATCTACTGTCATATTTCATCCACTATCAGAGCTGACATAAAATACACAAAGCTCTATAGACATCCAGGAAAAACATGTTCAAAACATTTCTCTGTGAGAAAATTTGTCACTTCATGATTAAAGATAGAAGCAGAAATCGAAAGCAACAGGTCGTGCTGGTTTCCTGTGCCAGGGCCATGCAGGAATGCCACTCCAAACCAAGAGGGCAGGGAAAGCTCTTACAAGTTCAGGTGGATGTCCCTAAAGCCACACAGCCATGTCCATTACAGGTTCCAAAGCAGACAGGCACAGCACCAAACTTGACATTACAACCTGCCTTTGCGAGGAAATTCAGTGACACAGAAAAGTATATTTGACAAGTGCACAGTGAGTTCTGCTAAGAAATGTGTAGCTCTGTGTATCTGGGTGGTGTCTGGGTTTATTTCTTTCTTGAGGGCGATGTTTTTTTCTTTGTATTTCCAGAAAGATAAATAGGTAGAGAGGGGATGAGTGTATACTGATGTAATTTCTCCTTTTGTAACCTCAATTTCTATGCAGCTACATTCCCCCAATACTGAACAAGGTGTTTGTTGCTTCAGCTTGCCCTGAGCAGTACACCCAGCTTTGCTCTGGGGAACAGATTCCAGTTGCTCCTCAGTTATCCTAATGTCACTTTCCACTACCATCACTGTAAAAAGAGGTCTTTAAGAAAGCTGAAATTACGTTTATGTTAATTTTAAAATCTCTTCCAGAGATTCCTAAAATAATTTTCACATGCATAAGAATAGAGCTGGTTCGTTCACTGGTGAGCCCCGTGCCAGAGCCAGCTGACGTCATCTGCAGCAAGGCTGAAGGCTGCTACTGGTAAATGTTAAAACTGTGTGAAAATCTTCTTTCTTAATGTGTTTCTGTGGTTATGGAACGAGAGATGAAACTGCACATTACTCCTTATGTGGATATATGGCATGCAATGGAAAGAATGGACAAGGAAAGAATGAGGTTTGTCGAGAGATAAAATTACAAAAATCAGGGTGGGTAAATGCTGCATTTTAGAAAAGTTTGTCTCCTAGGTAAAATATGTAGTATAATGAGGAAAGATTTTCAGTTTTTTGCATGCATAAGTTTTCTAAGTGCAGTATTTATCATTTGCTAAATCACACTCATTTTTCTGCATTTTGCCAGCAGTTGCATCAATTGTCATTTAACTGCCCTAAATAATGTGTTCTCTTCCCTGCTGTATTAAACTATTTCTATCAAGGCTAATGATTTTCTGATTTCCACATGCCAGTGAGCTTGGCAGTAACAAATGATGCCTCTCTTTTGCATGTTGCAAGTAGCTTAAATTATATTTTACATACCCATTTAAAGGATCATTAGTTAAGTTAATATCCTTGCTATTCAGGAGGATCAAGCATTTTAGTAAAGGATAGTCTCACTATACATCCTCTGCTAGAGCTGAGTACATTTTTAGCACCCTTGGCTTGTTAAACTCACACTCACTACATATGGAGGGACTGTAGAAAGTCTAGATATCTACTGTGCCCTCTGTTGTAGTGGCTTACTCTGAGGTTGCTGTTACTCCTCAACTGAGGAACTATGTATTTCAAAACAGAACTCCAAATTTTTTATTTTTTTTACTTCTAAAATATTTTATAGAAGTAATAATAATACAAAGCAACAGAGAACAAAAAATTGTCTCAGACTTGGACACTACAGTATTTCTGAAGGCAAACTGTCACAAAGGAACATATTTATAGGCAAGGGCTTCCAAAGTCAAAATTGTGCCCCATGTTCGTTGCTGCATTCCCCTAAATGATGTCCTGACTGACTTTGAGGATATGCATTATCCAAGGCAATGTAACACAGCAGGCAGAAATTTGCCAGTGCAATAGTAACAGCACTCACTGATGTAATCATTGACAAAATAAGCATTGTAAAACTGGGATCTATTTATTTCCATTGAAGCAGTTTCATGGGACGTGGAATTACCTTTCGTCTGCAATGAATAGCTTCCAACACACTTAGTGACAATGAAATATAGGGAGGGTATTTTGAAGGCTTAGCAAATACAGCAAAATAAATTTTCTCACTCCTCTAAAGTGAAAAGAATTCCATTCTGGTTCAGAAAAAATATTTTATTTAGCTTTAAAATCTCCTTTAATCCTCTTTTATATATGTAACTTATGCAAACATTTTAAAAGGAAAACAAAAAAGACTTCCAGATTTAATAAAAATGTTTTTTCTTTAGATTTTTAAAATTCAACTTTTCAATTTTCATAACAGCTTAAAATCTAAATTGTTTTTCTCAATAAATAGACTATTTGTTCCCGTTTCCCACCATCATCTGCACACCCCCTCCTGTTAATTGTAAAAGAAAAAAAAAGGAAGAGGCTGGCTGGCAGGGGTTAATGTACAGAGGGAAATGGTATAAGCAAATGGTCTCTAAAAAGTCAAATGCAGGAAGCAGTTCCCTTCCCTGTGGCAGCATTAACATAGGAGTGAAAAGTTTAGCCACAGTAGAGTACTTTCTGATTCTCAGAAGACACTTCTTGTTTTGGGGTCTAATTATCAGGTTTTTATTTGTCAAGTACCTTGTATCTCAATGTTTACATAGATTCTATACATTAAAAAAAAAAAAAACCAACAAACAAACAAACAGACCCAAACCTGAAGAAGGAGATAAGAGGGCTAAAAGAGACCTAGTTGCTGTGTGAGCCACCACTCAGCTGAAAGAGGAGTTGATGTAGCTTCTGATTGTCACAGGTTTTTAATATGATTTTGACTATTTACAGCTTTGGCAATAGAAAAATTTTGTGCTGAACTTTCCAGTAGTTCATGCCACCAGTTTTCTTCTTCTGTCACATTTACAGTGGTCATGTTTTTGTCACTTCCACAGCAGATCAGGTAAGTAGGCAGGATTGTGTAGCCCATGCTTGACCAAGTACTACAGCACTGCTTCCAGAAATATATTTCTAAGGATTTTAGTGCTGTGCTTCCCCAGCATCTTTATTCCCAGTTGTGCAGCTGCTGGCACAGCGCAGGGTGCCAGCAGCATGCACAGGGAGAGACTCTGTCTCACCACACTCTCTGAAACACAACAGAACACAGAGCAGGTTCCAGGTATCCTCCAAAGCAGGGGGAAAGAAATGCAGTGGTTGGTGAACCATCGTCAATTTTGCCATTTAAAAATTTTGCAGTTATGCTGTCTGGTACACTTTTACCAATTAGGATCTAATTTCAATTTACTGTAAAAATATAAGCCTAGGTAACCAATACCCTGTGATGAAATTTTAATAAGCATGTATTTTTCCAAGTTATAAAACAATTAAAATTAGAAGTCCAAATTCTGGTTGACTGAAAAAAGAATTGATAAACTCAAATGTATCTTCTTAGTAAACATACAACCAAGAATGTCAGCTGAATCTCTCTCCCACTCATAAGATTGATTTCCTTGGTGAGTGCACAAAATAGCTAAAGCAGTCTCTTAAATATTTACCATCTATTAAGTGAACTTAATCTATTATGGTCATTGGACAATTTCTGATTTATGACAAGAAGTAGCATCCTGGCCATACTCTCTGTGCAAAGTTTGACAGCATCTCTAAAATACCTCTTGCTGACAATTTATCTCCCTTGCCTCACAACCCCCTATCCCTCTCTCCCCCCCATTTCTTACAGAAAGTATTTAACTATTGTAACCATGTACAAACTTGTATTTGGACCTGTACAACATACAGCCCCTAAATATTATGGAAAGAACATTAATTGACATGGTTAATCTCTGAAGGACTTGATCAGGAACAGAGGGTAGAACCTTTCCATGCCTCTGACATGAATTTCAGGTGTCATGGTTTAACCCCATGCAGCCACTCACTGACTCCTCCCTGGCAGGATGGGGAGGAGAAGGGAAAAGGTGATACCTGTGGGCTGAGGTGAGCTTGAGCCTGACAAGAGCCCCCCAGCCCAGCAGGCACTGCCAGCCTACACAGGACAAGGCTCTTCACCAGCCAGAACACCACAAGTAAGAGAACAAAACCTCAAACCAGACATTTATATCTCTGACCACAGAAAAATCAGAACTGATTAAAAAAGATTAGGATGTCTTACAGCTTCCATTTCTGGCCCACATGATGCTTTACTCTTTCCAGTACAGACTCAAAAGCAATGAAACACAGGACTTAGAAACCCCATTGCTGCCATTACTGCACTGCAGGGTTTTTCCCACAGAATGGTTCTATTCCTCACATTTTCAAATATTCAGGAAAATAACAAATTAATTCATTTAATATTATCAAATGAATCCCATTACTCTGCACTGCTTTGAAGTATTTCTGAATTTAAAATGCATATTAAATCTGAAGATTTCTTTTCAGTTTTTTCACAAAACTATACACCCAGTCTACAAGAAAGTCAAGTTAGCATGCCTATCTTCCAGTATTACTCTTTAAGTCTTGAATTAAATGTCTGAAATGAAGAAAACATTGGTTCCCTCAAGTATAAGCCACCAGCTTTTCTTGTCTGTCAAGTATCCACAGTAAAAGGAAAGCCTTGTTAAATCATTATGCTATAAGCATAGTATGTGTTCTCACTATTAATTTCTTAGCACTATAGCTCTTACAAAGAGATAATATTAAACACAAAATGAATTCTATCTAGACACCAAGGAACAACTGCATCCTTGTGTGACTCTTAGGCAGCCTTTTTAAGTTAACTGAGATGAACTTAAGTTTTCATGCGCATAAAGACCTTTCATTCTTTACACACCTTGTTTAGACCTAAATTAATCCAGGTTTTCCACTACTCCCACTACTAGTATAGTATAGCCTTGTAAACACAACACTGCTATTTTAACTATGCCATAGGTACTCCCATACATATGAATAAGACTGTAGTTCAAATGCTAGTAAGAATTTACAAATCTAAGTTCTTGAAAAGGATAGAAACATACCCACAATCTCATTGTCAGCACTTCCCTCTTTGGTATCCTTGATTTGGAGTTTTACCAAGAAAGTTGCTGCCTGTTCCTGCCTATGACATCCTGACACAGAACATTTTTATACCTCAGGGCTGTGTTTAACAGAATTCAGACTGGCTCTGCTGGTGAGCCAGTGCACATTGCTGCCCTTTTATGCAGGACTTTGGTCCCCCTGCTCCCTCCAATATCACAGGACCGATTTAATGAACCACACAAGGCTTGCTAGCTTTGATGCTATGGGAAGTTTTCTGTCTGACCATCCAGGAGCCACTGTTGCTGTCACATCCACACCACCTTAGCTGGGCTCAAGGGCCCTTTGCAGGGGCAGCCCCAGTGAGGCCATGGATGCTCTGCTCACCTCCCTGCACACCCCCATTCACACAGTCAGACCATGTTTCCTTACTGGCTCAGCCTCAGGTTTCTCATAACAGAGTCTCAGATCCTTAAAATAATTTAATCATGGTGCAAAAACAAAATAACAGCTCAAGCTGGTGCCTCTGAGGAGGAACCCGGAACAAAGGAACCCCTGGGCTTTCATACCCTCCCAGTCAAAGCATGGCATAATCTGTGGGTCCTTGTATCCTTCCACATCCCCAGGTGTCCCTCACCTGCAAGGGATACAGGTCCCTGAGCTCTTTGTTGTGCAAAGGTCAACAGGTCACAGCCTCTTGTCTTGGGCTTTTGCCACCCAGAGCTAAATCTGAAACTCCCACTGCAGCTTCACCCAGAGCCACCAGCACTGAACAAAGTCCTGAGCTTAAATTGCTAATTCAGAGAAGCTGTGGCTGCCCCATCCCTAGAAGTGTTCAAGGTGAGGTTGGATGAGGCCATGAGCAACCTGATCTAGTAAATGGCACCTGTGCCCATGGCAGGAATATTGGAGCTGGTGATCTTTCAGGTCCTTCACAACCCAAACCGTTCTAGGACTGTGTGATTCTACTTCCCCTGTTCAGGAAGATCCTGCCATTTTTATTCTAGCAAGTTAACCTGTCCTTCAGTCAACTCTGCAAGATCTCAACATTTTAGCTTTTCTTGACAGCTTCAAAAACTTGGGCAGTAATTCCCCAGAGTCCTATCACTGAAGAGCCCCTTTGCCTTCCTCTATTTAATTAGGTCAAAACATAATTCTTTCGGTAGTTGTTTTAATCAAGGGCAAATCAGGTACCAAACAAGATACACTGGTCAGAGGTTGTTGTAACTGATTATTTTGAATGTAAATGAATACAAAATGTATTACAGACACAAGGCACTTGAAAAACCATTAGCATTTTCTAAAATGTTTTTAGGTGGCATACAATGCTCACCTCCAAAAGGAGGAAATAGAATGAAAGATGATTTTTATTTTGCTTTTGGCCTCAGAAATGAACAAAGCCAGTGCACAGAAACAGTAATAAGGAGTTATCATAACCTGAATGAATCTATTAAATTTCAATTAAGAGTATAAACTTCAGGCTATAAAACTAAAAGGGACAAACATCCCTTCAGACCAGAATGAAAGGCATCTTCAAAAAATCAAATCCTAAAGGACTAGATAGATTAAATCCTTGCATGAGCTTAAAAATCCCAATTCACAACCAGCAGAAAATAGAGCTAGTCTAATTTATTCATGGTGTATTTTATTGTATTCAACAGAGTAGAACATTATTTTGCTGTGTTGAGTTATAACCCCCTACTCATAGAGGTAGCTTTTGATTTCAGTTTCATTGCCTTGGGCAAACATGGGTGAGGACCCACAAGGCTGTGTCAGATGCTGATTGATTCATTTGAAACTGGAAGATAATAGAAACTGCTCAAATTGACTGCAAGAAAAAGAAATGTGAATTGGGACATTAGACAAATTAAAAAGCAGCTTTGTAATCTTAATTTCAAGAATTACTCTAACATGAGAAGCACAAGGATTCTAATTCAAAATTTTCACATAAGCTTACTAGCATCCATTACAATTTATCTGTTGGATTACATTCTCTAAATTTCAGGGAGATTAGAGGCTATATGAAGCCTATAAAATCGAAAGTTAAAAAGGCATGTTCTAGACATTCATTTATCAAGCTCAAATTTCTTTGGTAATAAGCATGAGTTTCCCAAATAGCAGAGGAATCTCATTTAACACATTATGTTCTCATTCTTTTTAGTAAGGTATCAGTGATTTAAGCCCTCAAAGTTTAGATAATGCAATTAGGGAAACAGAAGAGGAGCAGGAGTAGCAGCACAGCCTTGAACGGCCCTGAATGGCCACACACATAAAGTGCGAGTGACAACAATCACTGAGCTCATCTGTGGCACAAACCACGTTGAGTGTCGAGGGGTGAGCGGTGCTTGCAGCAAACATTATGTCTGGAAAACATAGAAACAACAGAAACACACCTCTGTCTTTAAGTACTGAGAGTAAAGGAAAGGATCATTTCCCAGCTCTGTCCTGTTCCTGCTCCTAAACCTCTGTCACTGTACCATCAGACATGCAGAGATTAGTGCTTACAAAATTCTCCCCAGGGAGAAGCAGGAAAGGACAATAAATTGGACAGTCTGGCATAAAGACATCCTGCCTTTCAAGAGGTGTTGTCTGTGAGAGGGAGGTCATTCTCATGAATTGTTAACATCAGGTTTGGTACCACTACACAACACATGTGCCAAGAAAATTAACTAAACCTGGAATTTACCAGGAAATGAAAAAAATTCTATCAACAAATAAAGTCTGGAGTAATGACAAGGGACAATCATTGTTTTCTTGAATTCTATTAAATTGTAGATTTCTGCTTTGAAGACTTTGTTTAACTTGACAGATAATGCATACACCACTATGAAAGGTGAACAACAGACACAAGATAAATTGTACATAATCTTTTATGACAGTTTATTACCTAGGAGTCCATCATTTGGAGAACAAATTTAAAATAAAAACTTACATTTTTAACTGAAATAAATACTCATACAGAAAACATAAAAATTACTTATAAGTTGAAGTTGCTGACACCATTATTCATACTTGTCTTACAGATGAAAAGTAACGTGAATATTTAGAGGAATAACATCTGCCATGCAGATACTCAATAATACTACTACTCACTGCAGATTCCCAAATTTTTCATAAAAGACCTAGACCAATGATGCTTGAAGAGTAGAATATAGAGAATGATAATAAAGCATTAAGGGAGACAAGGAAATAGCTCTTCATACACAAATGTTCATTTATTTTGGCTTGCCTATTAATAAGGGGTAATGTACATAGACTGTTTCTCTGTGCTGTGGTTGAGGGCAGTTCAGACCCCAAGCACAGGCAACCCTCAGATTCCTTGGCTTTCCCTGGAGAGAGTTTTGTAGTCTTGGACCAAGCAAAATCAGAGTCTGTTAATTCTTGCTAAGTCATTCTAACTCATTAATGATTATCATAGAGCAGTTTGGGTTGGATGGGACCTTAAAGACCCTCTTTCCAATCTCAAGGCAGGGACACCTTCCACTAGACCAAGATAACTCCATCCAACCTGGCCAGGGACACTTCCAGGGATGGGGCAGCCACAGCTTCCCTAGGTAACCTGTGCAATAGCCTCACCCCCCTCACACAGAAGAATATCTTCCTTTTATCTATTCCATTTTGAACCTCTTGGCCTATAAAGTTTCTGTATGACATTGCCAGTCCCTTGAGCCACATGGTCCTGGATGAACTGTAGTGTTTGCAGCACATTTCTGGATCCTGACTGACTGTTGAGTCAGAAACCCTGCTGCAGACTGCCTATAATGTACACTTAATGTACACTTAAGACTCCATAGTCTTTCTTGAGAACATTTCTGTACTGGTAAGATAGTTTAAGATACTTTTTTTTAAGGTTTTGTGGTTTTTATTTTAAATTCAGATATCCAAGTCTATTTAAACTATATATGTGTTTCAAGGCTTTGCACCATCAGCAGTGTCTTCCTTTGTTTTATAGCAATTGCCAATTTACAGCTACCTCCCTTCTCCCCTTTGCTCTGCAATTGAGGTACCACTATTATGTTTATTTTCTGCCAGCTAATACAACTGCTATAATGCAGGCAATTATGTTTACATTTATTATCTGCCCTATGACTCTTTTGCTTCACTGCCATAGAAAGAGCACTTGAACATTTCAATGGGAAAAAAAATATGCAGGTGAATTGATCTAAAGAATTCCCAGAGATTTTTGTGTCACTATTTTTTACACATTTACAATATTTTTATGTGTAATATAACATATAGTTAACATATATTAAGCCAACACCTACTTAGCATACATAACTTTGTTACACTGCAGTTCAACACAAATATCAAAAATTGCCTTCTAGATGCATTATAAGTAATTCTTAAACTTTATTTACACCCCACTGGTGTCTGAATAGCCTATGGCTTTAAACACAGCACTGTACCTATGGCCTGACAACTTGCAAATTAAAGTGCAGGATCCTTTTGCTGCACTGTCTGCAGAGATGAAAAGCACACTCCAGATGCTTCAACAAGCAGTACAAATACTCTGCCCCTCTGGCCCTTGCTCAGGAGCTACAGCTTGAGGGCCAAAACCAAACAGGCATAAAAGCTAATTCTGAAAAAATTACTTTCCTGGAGCCATAGTCTCATAACCCATATGGGAAACTATTTGTAGCTATGGTTTGTATTGTAGCTGTGGTGCCATGGTTGACTTTGAATTTCTGCAAATGCACCTCCAGCCTGTGAGCTGAGAAACAACAGAACAGCCCATGGTTTTTAGCTCCTTGTCCCAATTATACTGACCATTATCCAAGGACAGGATGAAAAATAAGAACTGTAAGCACCAAAAATAGGCCAAATAGTGAATTTAAATGGTGCTCTGTGATTCACAACCTTGATCTTACAAATGGTTTCACAGAATCTTTTCAGTCATTACAGCCATACTTCACCATTTTAACTCTCCTAAAATGTGTTGTAAGGGCATGCTTTTTCTATTCATGTTGGTGTAAAAGCCCCACCATTTGGTTATTGAAAAAACCTAGGAATTTCTGAGTCAATAACAGCATGTCCTATTTTTTGTGTCATTTTAAGATGTTCCTACAATTATACATTAACATTAGAAAAAAGGAAAACACAAGTCATAATTGAAGGAGACAACAGTAAGTAGCAATTCAATTTAACTTTCTGAAGAGCTTATTCCATACTTTGAGATTAGTGAGGATTCACTGCTTCCATATGCACAAACTTTCTTCCTGCTGAGGAATTTTCCAATGTACCAGAAATAAAACACCTGTTAGTGATGATCTTTTTTCAAAATTTGGATGATCTTTAAATGCTCCTTTTGCTTGCTCTGTATAATTAGGGAATGGAGAGGCAGGAGGCATACTTAAGACAAAGTGGTCGAGCTGCAGGCAATTTCTTTAATGCCACCCAGTACAAATAGGGAAATGTTAAATAAGTAGGATGCAAAAGTAATTAAAATTTTGTAAGGATGATTCTCTGAAATATAACAATTTACATTTATTCTGGAGAGGGATGAATCAGGGCTTGGAAAGTCTGCATGCAGAAATGAGAAGCAGCAAAGGTCCCTGAGCATTAAACAACAGCTTATTTATGTCCTGTTCTGTCACACAATGCACTGAGTGGAAATACCTTGAGAATTTTGATAGCAGCAACTGAACCTGAGTAAGAGTTGGTGATGCTGCAAGATGGAGCCAGCAGTGAGGACTGCCAGGTCCATGTTACTGCTAGCTCAGGAAATCTCCAGACTGAGTTTCATTCATTTCACAACAGAGACTTGTCTGTACAATGCATTGGTTATTTCTGATGAAATCTTTATTCTGAATATATGAATATATCTACAGAAATTATGGACAGAAATGAGAATATAAAGTGCCCAAGTGATGGCCATAATTACACAAAAAATGTATTATTAAAAAAACCCCAAACAATTCTCTTTATGGACTTGCACCATAGTATTTAAAGAACTTCAGCACAGAAATGCTACTTTCCATATACCTCATCTAAATGGTAGCTATGTTATGCAGAAACCCTCTGCACAGCTATAAAATATTCAGATTCTCCTGTCTATCAAATGGCTACTCCTTGAGTCAACTTCCTTAGTTCAAATACGACTTTGTTCACCTGCAAAACTTGAACTGCTAAGTGCTAAGTAGAACTAAAATGCAAATAATAATGAGGGGTAAACAAATTCCAAAGTTCACTTCTTGCATGGCAAAGGGCAGAGTGCTGGATTAAATCTGACAAATCTCATCCTTAATCCCATTTCTCTCTAACCCACTTATTATTCTACTAATATTGATAGAGACAGCATCTTGAATGACATGTTTATCAGAGAGATGATGTAGTATCTGTGAACCTTTCTGCTAAAGGGCAAATGTCACCATGGGCTATTATTTGCATAATACATGAGGAAATGAAAAATTAGAGCTTCTTCAATCGTTTCCAAAACTGATTTTTTTTTTGCTGCCAATTATGTCTTGATTTAAATGTTTAAACAACCAGCATAAATGGTCATAAGCATTAATCACTATGCAATTAACACCTGTTCTTGTATTCAACCATACCTACTGTCAATTAGAAATGCCATGGTACTAGTAAGCAACAATGTTGTCAATTACCATCTTTGTAGGTTTTACAATACAGTGAAGCGGAAGATTTTAATTAGCACGGAGATTCCTAAAAAATTGAAAGGGGATCTCTCATTTCACTTATACCTATTAATATCTGTCCACCTGGCAAAAACCCCTAAGAAACACACTGCAAAGCTGAAAAGCTGGAAAACCATACAGTCTTGAGCTGTGACAGCCTAAAAAAATTATGAAAATAAAAATCTGTTCAACATAATGTATAGAAGAAGTTTCAAACCACAATTATATGGCAAGATTTTCAACCCAAACCTGACTAAGATAGAAGTCTGGATGTAAATGTGTGTAAAATTGGTAAATGCAAGCTCTGGTGCATATGCAGAGACACTCTAAACCACAGTCTGGGCAATTTATAGCTGTAAATTATCGGTCTGTTCTACTCAGTGTGAGCTGGCGCAGGGAGCAGGAAAAGGGATGGCAGCACACTAAGGCTTTGACCCTCTTTTTCTACTTCCTTCCTGGACAATTCTGATGATGAATACAGATCTTAGCTCCATTAGTTGAACATGAAGGCAATCTGCCTATTCATTTTCCATTATAGCCTCCATTTTGCCATATTATTCTATTTCCTAAAATCACTGCATGTTTAATGGTAGTGCCACAGAAAATGTATGGTACTGACATGTGCTGATGAAGCACATGTGATTTCCAGCTACAACACTGACACTCTAGCTCTCAGAGTTACTGTCAATGCCAAGAGTTGTTGAACCATAAGATCCTGTGTTCACTACTATCCATCTGCATCACCACTCACAAGGCAGTGAAGGTCACAACCACCTGCCAGGGAACAACAGAGGATATGTGTGCAAACCAGCAGTGACAAAACCAGGGTGGACTCGGAGCTGCTCATTAGCAGCACAAGAGGTAGGGAAAAAACAGAGGAATGTATTTCATAGCACCAATAAGAGCAGCAAATATCATTTGTGTTTCTCCATTTCAGAATGGCTCTTAAAATGTTTTCATGTAAAGGAGAGAAAATTATTTTCTCACCACCTTTCCACAGTCTTGTCCTGAGTGCTCCAAGTGTAACAAAATCCCTGCAGGAATTGTCTTTCCCCCTTCCCACCCCAGCACAAGCAGAACCTTCTACCCTCCTGCAACTGTACAGATATTTTTGTAACATGAGAGCATATAAATGTTTTTTACAACAGTAGGACTGCAGCTGCAGGCAAAAGGACAAGCCAGCTTCTCTTCTGCTTGCTCATACTAAATAAACATGGCAAGTGGCTCCAGCCCATGGAAAAGGGAGGCTGATGAGGTGTGTTTCCTAGAGCTGACTGGTAAATGTCTGTCCACACCTATGGCCGCCACAAGCAATGATGGCTCTCATATAATTACATAAAGGCCCTTTATTTTATAATAATCAAGTGAGACATGAAGCAAGTGGTGCCATGAGCAAAACAACAAAATAAAAACTGCCATGTTGCCTATGAGCAATGGCTTGGTTTGCTTGAGTGCACACTGCACAAACTTATTCAAACATAACCTTGACCATCTGATTATTCCAGATTTTTTCCGTATAACATTTTTAACAACTCCCTGGGCCATGCTAAGGCAAACTGTGAGACTGTTGAAAAATAAGATGGTCTTGCCTATAGAAATAGCCAATTAAAAGGTTTGAGTAATTTTTCTTTTTTAATTAAAGAAAAAAAATTTAGCATGACACAGAAGACAGTATCATCCTGGTTTCTTGTGAGAGTGTGGCAAGAGCTATACCAATGATAAAAAGGTAGGAGAGCTTTATTCTTATAAACAAAACAAAAATAAAACCAACAAATAAATAAATGAAAAGGTCCAGAAACCTCCTGTGATATTAATATCAGAGTTGCTCATTGTGATCCAAGTGCATGCAACAGGATTAAGGCACCTTAACATAGCCCAAAACATACAAGTATAACATGCACTGAGGTTTTCCTAATGGTAGGATAGCTTGAGATGGGAAGCTTATGAGACCTACAGATCTTCTTGGTCAGGCTAATTCTCCGGATTTTTCTCCTGCTCACCAATTTGCTACAGACCAAATAGTGAGATAATTCACATTTCAAAATCATAGATATTTAAGGAAAAAAAAAAGGAAATTAAAATAATTGCAAATTCACAATTTATGAATTTGGAATAATTCGGAGAAGCTGTTTCCAAGCATGTCAAAATCACTCTGCATTCTAATCATTTAGCCAAGTATACATCTGCCACATGTGAATGAAATATAGTCACTCTTAATTCTATTGTCTGTGTCTTATGGAAATGTTCAGTTGTGCCACCTCTCTCTTTAGAACTGCACGTGATACATTTTTCTGATATGACAGTAAACCACTGAAAATTGCTCTGAGAATTGTTTTGTTAAACAGTTTGTCAATCATAAAGATGGTTTTTCCCCTCCAAAGTGGAGGAAGATTTCAAAGTATACTTGGCATGTTTAGAAATTAAACTACATGTGCTGACTGTGGTAATTGTAGGACACACATGAAAATAATTTATCAATATCCACTTCAGAAGTATTTATTAACAAGATATGTCTAATGCAGGAAAGAAATTAACTTTTACAAAAAATTAATGGAAAGCTCCATAGAGTGCAAGGCTTTCCTCAAGCAGAACTTAAATTTCCTTTTTTTTGTCTTACATGACTCAGATCTTCCCTTATGTCTCTGTCCATGTTTTCTCACCAAGTACATGATTTTGTAGAAGTTCAGAACAAGTATTTCTGTAGTTATTCCATTCACCATTCTACCACAGCTATTCAGTAAGAGACTGCTCACATTTTCACCCTCTGACAGGTGCTGCCTTCCAGCTGCACAGCAGTTGTTGTCACTCCTTACACCTTCCCTCTGCTAACTCACAAGCTTTAGGTGTCATTGGCTCTTTTGTTTATTTTTGTTTTAAGAACTGACCATAATAAGTATATAGAAAATTACATAAATAGAACATATTCAGAAAAAAAGTTACAATATTCTCCTACAGAAAGGGAGAAAAATATTTTTTATTTGATTTGACCTACTGCTTGACTTAGTAAAATGTTTCTGAATACCTGCTACAGAGCATTTTCAAAGACCTCTTAACACTAAACAATCTGACCTCTTCTTTCTCTGCTGTCTCTACTTGATTTGCCCTATGGCTTGGCACTAAAAATTAACTACTGATACTGGATTTTTCACAGTCTTTCTTATTACTTTCTGACTTTCTCATTAATGCACAGATAAATTGAGATGAGAAATAGTCTTTTGTTGAGCTCCCCAGTAACTGTAAAGGTGCTATTGGCAGTGCACTGATAGATAGTGTAGGAACTGTTGTCAAAAGGTGCATTTCTTATTCCATTTCCTTCTTGATGTAGTAAGGACTGACAGTGGAGAGAATTCACTTTGCTTACAAAATTGATTAGTTTGGAAACAATCACTTGCGTAATTAAGACAGGTCAGGCCAAGTTTCTTTATAAATAATTCATCAGGAAACTACTCTATAAAAAGCTAGAGAAATGTCACTCCAGGTGCACTCTTTTAAACTATTTCTGTATAAATCAATTAAGGTGGGTTTTTTTGACACCCGGTGTCAGTATTTACAAAACTTAGACAGGCAAGTCCATCCCTGCAGCATGCATTTGCAAATAACTTTACTCATTAATGTTTAATTAAGACAGAGGAAAACTGTCCTTGATATTTTGCTGCAATTAGTGCTCTCTATACCCCACTGACTTTCCATGATGAATTACTTTTCAAATGCAAAGTGAAGTGATTAAATAAAGCTGAAGATTCTCCAGCCACTGCACATTGCCCACCCTACACTTTTAAGTAGATACAAATTGTACTGCTCAGCTGCAGCTGATAACTATTTGGTAAAGCAGTTATAAAACACCACACTAACCATCTAAATGAAAAAAAAAATATTTTTTTACATTTTTTCCAAACCTAAACTCTTAACTGTGGTTTCAAAGTCCTGAAAATCTGCTTGATTTGGAAAAAATAAGTATCCAAATTCAGATCATATCCTGAAGGACTCAAATTTTTTTTTAATTTAAATCAATATTCTTTCACTTTTGTGCAATGGTAAACTAAGGGACAATATTCTTATTTTCCTAGTATAACCACCATTAAAAATGCCTCAGCTGTTTGAAAAACTGCATTTTAGTTCCACTACACTTTGTCAACAGAAATATTTTTCAGACTGAAATAGGGTAAAATGCCAATAAAACATTTCAGCAATGAGTTGTGTAGTATTTTGTTCCAGATGCCCTGAAACACAGTCTTCTGAAAACAAATCCTTGCCCTGACTGGAGCCCCTGGCAAGATACTAAAGTCCTAGGGCAGAAAAAAATATAATGGCTAGCATCTTTTCCTTATGCATCTTGATAGAAATTAACCCACCTTCCAAAACATTTCAATTTTATGTAAAAATAAGAAAATCTCTCCTTTTTTTCCTGGCTCTAAGTAAAATATCATAGTTTGTCTCATGACATTTTAGCTTTTCCAGTTCCAGACCTAAAGAGAAAAATCACACACAGAACTGTGGACAGAAGCAGCTGGAGGGAGGGACCTCAGCTTACAGCCCAAGGAAAGGAAAAGAATGACAGCGATAAAGGGATACAAGGGATTATTTCAGAAACTGGACTTATACTTTGACTGTGCCTGGGGATCAAAGTTCTTTCAGCAGAATGAACACCTAAGCCAAGGTCTTAACTTGGAAGGTTTCTATGTAAGGGGATGGATTGCTCCACATGAGAGGCCCTGATGCCTTCCAAGATGTATTGGGAACTATTCTTCGTAACCTCACTGGCTGGAGAGGAGAATGCATACATTGTGTTGATTACACTGTGATTTAAATACACATAAACAAAACTCAAATATGGCGTTGATAAAGCTTAACTGAGTCAGCGAGCTGCTTAGTAAAGGCTGTTTGTCACTACTTTATGGCCAGACTATACTGGGAATAAAGTACAGAGATAGTGATGATTTCATTTGCTGACAATTTTAAAAAGTGCTATAGAAATCATATAGGATAAGGATAGTACTTCACATTGACTCATGAGTGACCCTTTGTTTATTAAGGCCATCAACCACCCCCTCTGATCCACGCCACAAACAAACCCTCTGAACTCAAACCAAAGGCCACCAGGGCCCATTTGTTGATTACCAGCCTCTCTGGGACAGGTGACCATTGTCATACAAAAAGTGACCTGTCTGTATTGTCTATAGTACTGCTGAAACACAAGTTTTGCCTCCTGCAATAAGATAGAAAGGCTGTAAGATTTAGGTTGGGAACTATGGATTTAAAGAGACCTGATTTAAAGAGCTGAATAAATTCTTTCATCTGGGATTTATTTGTGTGGTGAGAGCTTGCCTTGGGCAAGGAAGGTCAGAAGCAAATCTTTGATCTGTTTGGACTATATCTGTATCCTGTCATAGGCTTAATTTGATGTAGGGAATATCTCAGGCTTAGGGCCCCTTTATGATGCTGACTTAACAGGAATAAGCCAAATTCCTACAGAGCCCACGTACAGGCACCCTCCCATATTTGCCTCTCCCAGAAAAATCATGCAGGATACGTCTGTATGTAGCTGAAACACTAGAAATAGGACAGGTCAAACTGATAAGAATTTAAAAATAATAAATAAATTTAAAATTTCACAAACAATTGTTTGAGATACACTAGAAAACAAATTAATGGGAGAGAGAACCAGAGCTATGAATAGAGATCTTGCCCAGTAAAGTAAGAATTGACAAGGAACAGCTGATCCTATTGTGCACTTGGATAGGATGCTTTTCATCAAGTGCCTTCATCAAACGAAAGTGTACCACTAAAACGAAGGCCTTTACACTGAAATGAAAGTACCTTGCACTACAGAACTCAGGACAGCTCTTACATAATACACCAAAATATTAGATTTTCTTGCATATATTCTTCTGTTTTTTTTTCCTGAGTGCACATTACACTATAAAGAAATTGGTAGGCAGGACTTATTTGTGGGAGAGAGGGATGTCAGATGAAATAAACCCCTCATGTTTTTTTCTTTGTTCCCAAAGTAGCAACATGATTTAATACCACAGAGAGTCAGTAAACCAGTTTCTTACTCACTGAGAGCTGGAATTTTTAGCCAATGTCACAGGGCTCTCTGTACTGACCTACTCCATACCTCATGAGGAGCATATGACTAAAACCCTTTGTACATTTTCCTCTAGCAGTAGCCCACAGTGCTCAGCACACTTTGGTATGAATCTGTGAAGTGCAGGGATTACAAGAAAATGGTGAAACATTTATCTTATTTTTTGTGCAACTGCATAAGTGCACTTATGAAGTCATTCGGCACTTACAGTAGAAACATTCCTAAATCTGCTGTGCAAGTGTGAGAACAGCATAAATACCTACATGTGCTACCTACAGCATTAAACTTTGCTACTACCACTGCTTCCAGTAAAGGGCATCCTTTTCTTTCCTGCCCCACTTTATGCCAGCTCAGCAGCCTAACCACCTCTGCTTTTCGGCTGCCTGAACTTCAGGCCCCTTTACTGACTTCTACTGTGACCAGTCTTAAAGGAAGAAAGCCATTAACATTCCACATATAAATGAGAAGTATCTGTTATTGTGTCTACTTATAGTCTCTGCTTATTATCAATGAAAAGGCTGGTAAATAGGATAAATTGGGGGGGTTGCAAATTAAAAAATAATAGTTCTGCCATTTTCCAAATATTGAGGAATACAAAAATAACTTTCTGAAAGTGTCATTTCTCTCAAGAAATTAATTCATTCATGTAATCTGTTTTAATATCTCTGCCCCTCACCTGCCTCCTGTTCATCTGCTGTTCAGCCCCCCTTTACAGAAGAGCAATTCTCATTGTTACTAATTGCTGCTAATGATTCTCACCCTAGGGTACCCCAGGCACACATATTGTCCTGATCCTCCACATCACCAATTCCTAAACTAAGCCATTGGATCATTCAGGGCAAAAAGATAAACTATTCTGTGCTAACGTTCTTGGCTGCAGTTTTAGGCCCAACATAACTTGGAAAAGTTGAAATATAATAAAACCCTAGGGAAGTCTGTGTGTTGGGAAATCTGACAGACCTTTAACTGCAGCAGCCCTTCTGGATGCCACTTATAATAACAATTCAAAGACCTTGAGCTATCAAGCAGGTTTACTGATGGAGAACTCTTATCAAGGTTCCTGCTGTTAGTTCTGACACATTCACCACACATGGCTGCACATGGTTACACTCACATTCGCTCAAGTATACAAGACAAGTCTATTCCTAAGCCTCTAGGACTTTGCTATAGTAATGTTTTAATTGCAAAGATGCTGAAGAGTGACTAATACCTGATGGTGAAAGTTTTCTCATCGTAATTGAGCCTTTTCTATGATCTGAAAACCAAGCTCAAATTATAGTATTTAGTTAAATAGTCTTTCCAAAAACTCTGTACAGTATAAGGGGCTTGGCAGCCTAGAAATGCTTTTCCCCTCTGATGTAGGTCTTTGTACTGCTGGGATTTGTTTCCACCTGTATGTGCAATCGGGTGGATGCTGAACTCCTAATGAATCATATCAGTCAGCCTTCGGGGGGAGCCTGTGTTGCTCCAAGCAGATGTAGCTGCAGTGCTGCTGGCAAACTCGGGGACAAGCTGGGTCAAGGTACCTTCTTCAAACTTGCAATTATTAGTGTTACAGATAGATAATGCGATGGCTGGCTTTCACAATTAAGAGATAAATATTGTGTATATGTTAAGAGAAGTCTTATTGATGTATAGTTATGTTATTGTGATTTGTTGTTTAGACATCCTCTGCTCTCCCCACAGTCCCCTTCACCCCCTGCATGGCTGCCAAGGGCCAGCCTTGGTGGCCAGGACATGTGGAGGGAGGCCGTGTCCCTGTGCCCTCGCACGGGCCCTTGGGAATAGGGCAGGCTGGTTGCTAAGGGGCGCGGCATGACAACACCTGACTGCCAATCAAGGTGAAAGAAAGTGATCTCCACCAATGGACGGTGAGGAAGAGTTGAGTGACAGACTGTGGGAGGGGCCAGGGCTGCCTGACACAGCCCCAGGGGTACAAAAGGCAGAGCAGCCATTTTGTAGACGAGCACATGGCGGCTGATCATACGCTCCCAGTGCACCTTCCCTTTTTCCTTACTCAGTCCTTTTCTTGTATTTTGTTAAGGTTTAATAAACCTTTGAAATTTTAAAAGTAAGCGATATTTCTCACATTATTCACATAAATGAGCAGCCAGTTCAGTGCTACATCAGCATAAAATGCTGTCATTCTTGCTTGGTAGAATGTTTCATTCATTTTGAGCAACTGTAAAGGAAAATATCATGTCTAATATTGACATTGACTGTATTGACAGTGTTGGGCACCAGGTGACAGAGGAGAATAAGTCCAGACACCAGACATGCCATGCAGTCAGTGGGTATCCAGTGCTTCACAGAACAAATTAGAGAATCCTGAATCACATTTCTGCTTTGAACTACCCATTAGAAAAGCATCTCTCCACTAGCTACATTTATTAATGATTTATGAAAAAAAATCATTTAAAGCAAGAAAAATAAAGTAATAATATGAGATCAGTATTGAAGTGATTTACAGACTATTAAAAACCCAAGCCTTGAGAACTGCCTGCACAGTTACTGAGTTCTCTCCCATGTCTCATGATATGTCTTTCCCTCAAGCAGCAGATACTTACATACACCACTTGGAAAGCATAGATGTAACAGCAGCAAGGGGAAAAAAATAAAAAAAGCAAAACAAAAGCCCTGAGAATTCCCCTGATTAGAATCAAGAACTAACACTTTCTGAGACTTTCTACAAATAATTCAATACCCAAAGTATTGGCTAATAAAGCATGGATGTCTTTATAGTTTTGATTAGAAATCCACTCAGGCAAGGATTGAAGGAGTTTTCCACCTCCTTATGTATTAAAACAACCATGTTTACAGTTTCTTTCTGATGTCATGAAACTAAGTTTTTATATAAACTGAATATTTCCAGCACAAGACAATGTGCACTAAGTTGGGATACTGTGAACCAAGGTCCATGTTCTATGTTCAGCTCAGGCACTCAGCTCTACAAAGGCTCTCCAGCATGTTCCAGATTAAATAAAAACTTTAATAATAATCTGCTGTTTGTATCCACTTCTCTGTGGGCACATTTAGAAATAATCTCATCAGGAATAGATACTGAGTAATTGTTGTCTGGATAAACAAAATTATTGTCACTAGACAGCAAACCACATTAGAAAATTAAAGATAAACAGTGGCTGTGAAAAGAAAAGTACATCCTATTTATTTCCTATAAGTAGGCAGAATTCTCTCTAATAATTCAAAACAAGTAACTATATATCTAAGTTTGCATTTTGTTTAAAATCAGCTATTGCTCCTTTGAATTGTTCAAAGACCTTTCATTAAATGTACATTTCAAACCATTTATCCTTAATCACAAAGAATTTATAGGACCTAACACAGTTGACGAATACAAGTGGAGTAGTATGTTCATGAGTCACATTGCCACCAAACAGCAAACAGCTGTAGAGAGGGCAAAATGAAAAATAAATTTCCATCAGTGAAAACACAGTTCAAATTCCCATTGTATGGCTGGTGAACCAAGAAATATCTAAGTGCCCTGCCCAGTTTATCTGCAGGTTTTGCTGGGACTGCACACTGAGTTGATATTTCCTGAGTTTTAGATACTTAAATGAAAGGCCTCTTATTTTTGAAGCAGCACATCTTGGAAATTTAAGTCTCTCTTATGTATTTTACTTTTCCTATACCCAAGTTATTTTCAGTTTTTCCCTCCCGATTTTTGTTATGATGAGAAGCAATACCTCAGAAAAAGTGAAATCTATTCAATAAGATCCTGATGCCTATGACATTTTTGACAAGTTGATTTTTTTTTAACACTGAATGAAGCACTTCCTTTGGCTGGTATTCATTTTTATGTTTTCTATTAATAGACTATCTTCCATCTCGTTTGTCTTTCAAGATTCTGTGTGTTTGTGGCTTTTTCATGTCTTTCACTGTCAGAAATGCTTTGACTGACACACAGCCACTGTCTAAAAAACAACAGAATTCTGTCTCAAGGTGTCATGCTTTTCTTCTTACAGAAAATCCACCCAAGGATCAGCAGTTCTTATTTATAGGAGAGTTTTTTGGAACTCGTTATTAAAAATAGTATGCATATTTTATGGAGATTTTCCTCTTTGTTCCATTTGTTCCATTTTCTAACTCCAAGCTGAAACAGGCTGAACAGCTCCAGAAATAAAGTGAACATGAAGGAAATCCGTTCAAATCTCTTCAGTACATTCAAATCCATTAGACAGAACAGCTCTTACTTGAAAACAGAATTTGAAATTAAAAATAACTACTCGGAGAAATACATTGAAACATTAAGCATCATGACTTCCCCTTTGCAACTCTTATCAAGCCCACAGTCTACATTTCTCTTAGTATGAGATACATTTTATTATTTGTGATGCTATATATCAACTATCTTTTGATCATGACTTTTGACCATGAGTATTAGGAAGACTTTCTTCCTAAATGCTAGGAAATTTAAGAAACAACCAAAAAACCCAAGCACAAGCATTTTCTTCAGATAATTCTTGGATTTTGCACTTGTAAACTGAAATCCTTGAACAAATGGTTTTAGGGTACTCTGATGTAACTGCTCTCTAGTACTGCACTGACTTCCTTCTGCCTGAGGGTCTCGTGTCATTAGCCTGAGCTCCTCTTTCCCCTTACTAAGAGCTACCACTCAGCTCCTTCCTGTCGTTTTAATTGTGCAGCCTCTTTCTGCAGTTCCCAGGATCTGCTCCAGGCTAATACCCTCAGATAACTGCAGTAGCAAAATAGTTCCAATGGGCACCCTTAAAAGTTTTCTTTCACTTCTCAGTAAATCATAACCAGTTACTGGTGTTGCTCCTTAAAAGTACAAGGAATATCTCTTCATTATGGCTGCAGCTTATCTAACATCGAATAGGTTAAAGGAAACTTTGCAAGAAGTCACACTGGATTTTAATTGAAATAATAAAATTAATCTTGTCAATGGAAAAAAGCACAACCTTTGACATCCCCATTTGAATTGATTCTTAGTCTATCACTTAAGGAGAAGAATATTTACATAAATATTTAAAACAAAATTGTCAATTCCATTTGTCATGCCCATAGTTATTCTTTGAAGGTATTATAACTCTTAAATGGCTTCCTACTGAATCACTGCATGGCTTTTGCCATTGGTCAGTTTAACATCTCGGCAATGCACAGGAGTGAAATAGAGAGTACCTTCTTCCTTTTATACTTCAAGTTGATTTATTGAATAAACATATACATAATGTTTATTTGACATTGTGAGTATCACAATGTATCACTACACTGCAGTTCAAAATAATTGTCAGCAATGAATAACAGCTGAGATCTATTGCATTATTGTCCCAAGGGACTGTCAGAGACATTGTGTTCAGCCACACACATTGTTTAATTTGGTAGCTGCTCACTATTTAAAGCAGATAAAAAATGACAAGTGCATTTAAGAATGCTGCAGACTCTTTAATTTTGAGACATTTGTCATGTATTTGAACAGATACCCCACTGCAATCTTCCTGTCAAGCCCCCAAAGAACCTGCAATGCAGAACAGACCTGAACGTCTTAGTTACCTACATGCTGTGAGTGAAACAGCACACCACTGCCTGCAAAGCTAATTCCCATATTATCTGTGCATTTCCTGGGACAAGGAGCCATTCTGCACAAAACGGACCAGACATATTCTCCTCTTTTCAAGACTAATGAAGTGTAAAAGTGAAAAGCAGAACCTCAAACCTGTATTTTCAGGGGTGGGGTCTGATCCAGTTTTTAGACAGCATTTAAACAAAACTGTCTCCATTTGCAGCAGAGAGATCCCTCTCACCCCCAGCATCCTTCAGGTTCCCCAAACTTCTGAATTAGGTGTTAATCAGCTCTATTTCCCAGCAGATCAACAGTTTTAAGTAGACTGCTTACGAAGGAGAAAACCACCCCTTCAGGCAAGATATTGGTGGATATGGGCTGTTTGTTTGGGTTTTTTATTTTATTCAAAATCATTAGACAGTGGCCATTGTCTTTGAAGAGGGGATGTCTCTCTCATTCCACATTTCCTAAGAGATGTCACAGCTGTGACAAGGAGGAGTTTATAATGCCACAGTTCGATGCCTTCATAATTTATTCTCTCTGATTTTATGCTCTTTTAGTCTCCTGCTCAACCATCCACTAACAAGCAGTGATATTAGCCAATAAATCAAAGACATCTGCTTGTCACCACCAGATGCTTGGTCACATTGCAGCCGATTATGAGACATACAAAAGGACAATTTCATGTAGAGAGCTCTGTGGAGGTGTTCCACTGAAATTCTGTTTGATAGGAGACCAGCGTGAGGTGAATGTAGTATAACAGTAATTTTTATGCCTTCCAGCAATGGAAAAGTAAGCTGAAATAAAACTGGGAAGTAAATTAGGACCTCACCTTTATGACTATGTCTTTTATGATCCTGCATCTATTCTTCCAGTAGGCTGGCACAAGTTAGCATAAAAATAAATGTTCTAATTTGCCCATCTTGCATTGTGCTGGGCACAGAAAAAGCAGCTACTTTAATTTTCAGAAAGGGCAGGAGAAGTGTTTAATATCAATTGTTACAAAGCACATCAATTTTTCATGTGGCTGTCTTGTAAAAAAAACTAGTCCATTAGCCTTATCAGTCATATGTACAAGTAACATGCTCAGTGCAAAGACACTCTGATCTCTCTTTTTCTCTCTAATTTATTATAACAAACACCATTAATGATGAGACCTAGAGAGCATTCGGCAGAATGGAGAAGGAGAGCAAAACTCTTCTGCAGCAGTGCTGCTCTGGCTTTCTTCTCAAACTTAAACTTTATACTCCAATACTACACCACAACAGTAACTGACAAAAGATTATGGATTATTCCAATGTGCTATAAATAAAATCCATTGTCTGGAAAACCAGACAACTGACCAAGTAAAACCTGAGTATTTCTGTATAGATGGAAATGGATTTAAAATGAAGCACAGCATTAGCTGATTGCTCTCTGAAGAGGAACCCTGCTCCAAATTCTATGAGGCTGCATGGATTTAAATTCCTGGGTCACCGGCTGAAAGGAGATACAACCAGGCTTTCTGTATGTCATCATGCTTCCTTTTAGTAGTTTAATGTTAATAAAATTTAGTCTTGATAAGTTACCTGTCTTTTCCACAGTCATCTCTGACACACACAGTGTGAATGTTACCAGGATGTCACCATACCAGCACTTTTTACTCACTCATTCTTATATTTTAAAACATCAGTAGCTTTAAAAAAGGACACATATGAGCACTGATCAGACTGGTTCAGCTCTACAATCCTCTCTTGTATTCTGGTTTGATTTCTGCCCGTCCAAATCCCAGATTTGAATGCCTGAGAATTTCTCTTGCTGAACATAGGTTTAGCCACAGGCCATCCCAGTTCTGAGCAGTAAAGTCACAGGGACAATGACATCTAGGAGAGAACTTGTCCTGTGATGTTATCACAAGCCCAACCAGAAGCTGGCATTCAGTTAATTGGTACATTAACTACTACACCCTCCAGTGACTGTAGAATGTAAGCATATTAAAGAAGTGGTATTAATTTTTTTTTCTTTAATATTCTAATGAATCATGTTTTAAGCACAGCTCCAGCCAGAAGCATTTCATAGTGAAATGACAGCCTTCTCAGTAGCGCACCATGAATTTTAACTATAGCAACACTAGACAAAAAAAGTTCATTTGATTTCCTGGAATGAAGTGATTGACAGGTGCCTTTTGTTTTAAGAAGCACTTACCTATGGCAGTTTTCATCCTATCTTATTGCAGATTTACATGTCAAGCCAAATGATCTGCAGGAAGAGAAGAGCAAAATTACGCACAGACAAAATATCAGGAAGAAAAAACAATAGTGTGTTTTTTTATAAAAAGTAAAGCAGATAATAGAGAAAACTGCTGGGGACCACCTCTAGGTTTGATAAATCATCTGGTACAGTCCCCAGATGTGAGGTCTGAGCTATACTGCCCTGCTTTAAATGGCTGAAACCTTACAGAACTCACCATTAACAATGAGTCTCAAATCTTATTTTTGCATCTAGATTTTCAAAAAGATTTGAGGAATCTTAGAGAAGCATCCAGGAATTATATTCTATGTCCTATTAGGATCATGCTGTATAGAGCACATAAAAGAATAACTCTCTATTGAAAGTCTACTACTTTCATTACAGAACAAGAGAAGCAGACATCCCATCAAGTATTCCTCAAATGCACCTCCCCTGGCACATTCCCTTTCAAAACTGAAAACACTCCTTTCTACTATTAAATACTAAAGTTGCAGCCTCTAAGTTACACTTCAATTTCCAAACATACGCTTTGGAATATACATGTAGAGATATTTAGATGGAGAACTGCAGCTAACAGCTGTTTGCTGATTGGTCCAACATCTACACTCCTTTCTGAGAAGTGTTATCTGTCCCTACAAATATCATAGACAAGCACCTCACTTCCACTAAATTCTGTAATTTAAAATATGGCCACACCCACCATCCTTTTTCTTGAAAACCATTGTCAGAGAAATGTTCAGGAGTATTAAGCTCAGTCCATAATATAATGTATGGTTCAAAATAATGAGTTCGTTTTAATGTGATTGATCAGTTTTGATGTTGTAACAGTCACAAAGCAAAAACTGTGCATGTAGTGTCTATATAGCAGTGATTAAAGCTGGTAAGGTGGAAAAAAGTGTAAAAGAATGCACTAATACACAGCACAAGTGCAATAATTATTAAATAGATATATAAAAAAGGAGGTCTTAAGAATGAAAGGATTAGACACAGAATGGGCTTAAGTGTCTGTCAAGTTTTCATGAAAAATGAGAAATTTTATTGAATGCCTTGTTCCTAAAGCCCAAGATGTACACTGCATATGAACCACTGGGGGAATTATGTTCTTATGAACCTTGAACTTTTGGGTAAGGTGGGGCTGGATGTCAATTCATCCTTCTACAAACAGTCACAAACTGTGGAGTGTGGTTCCCTGCCATGACCACAAGAAGCCAAAACTGTGACTGTCCTGGATTGAAACCTACTCCTGGTTTTACTAACAAGCAACTCAGGGCAGTGAATTCACTGGGGGAGGCAAACTAGAGATACTCCTGGAATGCGGATTTATTTTATTTTCTAATTTACCTGAAGACATTGAACATTGTTTTTCCTGAAGTTTCTTGTCAGAGAATATTTTGTGAAACTCCTCTCACTTTTTCTTGAGTAGCCCTTGTTTTCTGAAGATATGCCTTTCAGAATTACCAACCGATGTACAAGTTACTCACAAAATGTTTGATACAAACTTGCCTTTGTTCCTCTCAGTATGTCTGATAGCTCCATCAGTAATTCGAGCACAATCTTTCCAAAATAATTATTTTCTACCTATTTACAGTATTCTTTTCAAAAATACTAGTAGCCCCCTTTGAGTACAGAAACATAAGTGATTTTATTTTTATTATTGTTTGCTGAAATTGAGAGCCTTTTCATAAAGATAAAAGGCCCTTTTGAAAGGTGCAGTTCTCCACATAAAACCTCTAAATATGCTTGCTCATTAGAAACTCGAATAGCTTCCATGAACTCCATGGGACAGCAGATATATTTAAAATCAATATTTAAAAATGTATGAGTCATTTAGTGAAAAGGACCTACATCAAATGAGAACTGTGATAAAGGTCTCTTTTTTCCACCATGGTCTGAGATTTCCATTGCTATGTTGGGCTAAAGCATATTTGGGTTCTTTCATAGGAGCTGAAGTATGCTTCAAAGAATCTGCTTTAGCTTTTACAGCAAATTCTGATGTCATTTGTAAGCAAGGAACTTGGAATTAAATATGACCTATTAAGGTAATAGTAGAATTCAGAGTGGGTTATTTTAATTAGTCCTGATATCCTGAACATTAGTCTTTAAGAAGGCAACCACTTGTGCAGATCTCAATTGATCTGTTTATGCTTGAGTTTAAGCATTTGGCCAAAAGAGTCTGCAGCAGCAGGATCTGCAAAGCCTGAAGAATTAACCTCAAAGAAGACTTTAAAAGAATGAATTCATCATGAACATGTTCGCCTGCTGCATGGTGGCTGACTGCCAATAATTAGAGACAAAAGATGGGAGTCTGTGACTTTAAAACAGACCAAATATGGTTATTGTTAAATAAATCAGAGAAGTGAGGTGATTTAATGGCTTTTTAATGATCCTAATGTTTTCAATTTTAATGAGTCCTTTTACATCAACTTTAATAATTTTATGAGACTGAAAAAATGTCTGCATTAGTTTGGGTTTCTGTTCAGTCCCCCACAAGGCATTATACAGGGGTGGCTAACTTGAGTCAGCTTTTATAGGAGGAAGCCTAGACAACAATTGATAACTTTATTTGGGGAAATTATACATTAGCTACCAATATAGTTTTTTGGTTTTTTTTTAATCAAAGGAACCATTTTACTGCAGTACAAGAATTCACTGCCATATACTCATTACTACTGTGAAATTGAATTAAATCTTTTCAGTATTGTGTACATGTAATGTAAGCTACTTTAAGAATTGAAACTGAATATGAGCTGCTTCATCTCTTAAAATTCACACATAAAATAATTTCAAATCAGACAAGAATCTTTCAGAGTAGACCATCTACTTGAGCAGGATCTCTGTGTTCTCTGCAGCTTTAGTAGCTGGCTCAAAGCCTGGTTTCCCCTCCTGGTTTCCGCTGCTATGGCAGAGTGCAACTCTGAGCTGGGGACACACTGGGGCAGAGAGCAGCAAGAGGAGCCAACCCCAAGCTGTCGAGGCAGTTTATTTCACCACGTGCTCACACAGAGGATTTAGTGGTGGCAGCTGAAGACACAAGTGTCCTCCCCCTCAGTTACCCCACAGCAGCTGAGCCCATGCTGCTTCTGCTGGCCATCCCACAAGGGTGGCTCTCCATGGCTCAGCAGGAGACTATTGTTGGAAAATATTTTACAATTCCTAATTATATTAACTTTTCCAGTATTTCCTATATCTTTTCCATGAGGCAAAAGAAATTTCAATCCCAGAGAAACTTAATTTCTGGTCACCAGTAGAGGAAACTCACAGCTACAGTTGAGTCAAACCAACAAACAAAATAAACTGTTTCTTCCAAAAGCTCTATTCTGAATCTCTCATGGATTGAATCTTCACTTAAGGCAAGAGTGTGTTTCAGTTAGGGAAATAGAACAACATCAAAATATTATATTGGCTTCCAATTAAAACATTACAGAAATAATTGTCTACTATTAATACTACTAGTAGTAGTAATAGTATCTGTTGACTTGAACCTTCTTCACTAGATATATAATAAAAATCAGCCCTAAACCAAGTTGAAGTCAAAATGGTAAGGAGCAAGGCTGCAATGGGCAAAAAAAAAAGACCTATCTCACTATTGTGAGGTATTTCCAGATCTCAAAGTAACCTGTAAAACCATTATAAAGTTATATTGCCCTGAGTACTTTTTTCCTAGGAGAAACAAAGAGTAGATACCAGAATAGCTGTCCTAACCCCCTGTCTATGCTTACCTACCAAACAGAGCAGGAAGTTAATTTCTATAATGCCAAAACAAATTTGAGAATACAAATATTAGGTTCACTGCTTTTCTTTCTGTTGAATTCTGGGTTTGGAACTTTTAATATTTATGACTTCAAACTTCTCCAGCCATGCTGGCACAAATCTCAAATGTTCTTTTACTCAAGCCAAGGACTTAGGTTACATTACCTCAAGTATTGTGAATTGTACAATAAAATAATGAATGAGACATTTTGGGTATTTTGTTATTGTTAATAGCAGCAGTGTTCTCAAACACTCCATGGATGCTCTTCTGTTAAGGAAATACTTGAGAAATTCTTGTCCAGTACATTTTCATGGAGTTTCATTCACTATGTATCATTCGTCTTATATGTGCACATTATATTTCTAAAAAGCTGGAAGAGAGTTTAGGTTGCTTTTATCTTGTATTCACTTACCAAAGCATTGTCAACACCAGTTAAAAAGTTAACTAATACAAAAAATATTAAGAAAAACATTTAAGCCAACTAAAATTTACATACATACTTAGATACCTCAGAATTTATGTGTTTCTCTTTGGAGAATGTTCATGAGTATTATTACTTATACACATTTATCCAGCTGTTAAAATTTCAAGTACAGCATATTAAATTCAATATGCATTTTCTCTAAAATATAATACCCCAACAAATGCACTTCTAACTAACTTTGACTCCCACAACCAATTTTGGTGCAGTAATCAAAGCCTAACTTATTAGTAGCAGGAAATAAATAATAACAGCTCTGTATTAGAGCTATCAGTATCCCAGTGAAGAATCCTAGGTTTAGTTATAGAGAAATCAGTCTGAAATCCCTCCTGCCAGCTGGAGGGATCAGTGAACATGAACTGACAGCCTCTATCAGCCTGACTGGAAGGAAAGGGGGCCTGGGGATGAAAACGACAGTCCTCAAATGTGTGGAACAGCCTTAGGAAGGACTGTGGGAAGAAAATCAATCAGACAGACTTATGGGAATCCTGGGCTTAGCAGGAATACTGAAGAAGCAGGATGAGGAGGATACAGCAGGGAAGTTCTTTTCCATGAGAAAGGAAAAGAACAGATCTTATCCCAAGCAGAAAAGGGCTTGGCTGTGTGGAGTGCCAGGGTGAGAGCAGCCCTGTCTGTGTGCTGCCAGCACAGAGCAGAGTTCTCCCAGAACAGACCCCCAGGCACAGCAGAGCCCCTGCACAGGGGGGCTGCTGCCAGCCCTCTCCTCACCTGAGCCATCACAAACACAAATCAAACCTATTTTCTTCCTTTATTAAGATCCTTGAGGTGAGATGGTTTGGCCCCAAATCAGTTTTTGGTTGAGAAGACACATCAAACATTTAACTGTGGATTTAGAACTGGTCAAGAAATTACATCAAAAATTGGAGAAAACAACCAACTTCAGGGGCTGACACAATGCATTTTAATAGTTATGATTTTATTCCATTAATTGTCTTGATAAGTAATTGACTTCAATAACTTTTTAATTTATCCATTTCAAGAGTTATTATTTCAAAGAATCTAAACATGTGAAACTTCTTATATGATTGCATGTTGAATTTCAATCTGCTACTAGGAAAAAAAAAAAGTCAGAACAAAACCAAAGAAGATAACCAGCTAATATCCCATCAACACTGAACTCTACAGCATGGCCTTACAAAAAAGTTTACACCTTTTATAAGCCAATGTATTTCAAATTAAATAAAGTGTAATTATTAAGAAAAATATTTTTATATATATTGTCAGTTTCTTGAAAAATCATTAGATTTTAGCTAGCATTATTGTTAAATTTTACTCACAGAAATCTCTGGTACTTATACTCTCTTTTTATATATCTTCTATGTTATCCCAGACATGTAATTCCATTGTGAAAATGAGAAAGTATCATCTTCATAGTTCTATATTCACCCAAATATCTTCGGTGATTTGGTGATATTCACCAAAACCTTTAGACACATGTGGTATTATTCAAGTACTACATACACATTTCTTTTTTGCAAGAAGGAAATGCAAATTTTGTGTTCCTAAGTTATATGTGTAACTATTCTTGTCCATCTAAGTGCTACCTCAGCTGTTGAAACCACAGCCAAATTAAAATAGACAATTTTCCATCTGCTTTTCATACAGTAATAGTTCATTTTTGAGAATACAGAAAGTATAGGAAGCTAAAAGCTTATTTATGTGACTTAATTTTGAATATTTGAATACACTCTAAATCTCTGAAAGAAGGTAATAAAAGGGTCATTAAAAACAGTCCTGAGAAACTAATGCAGTCACTGGCAACTCTGCAAAGGAGTTTCTCTAAGGTACTGAAAAGGTGCAGGCTTGTTTTAGCTCTAATTTCCAAGTGCACCATCATCTTTTTTACAAGTTCATGAAATCTCAAATCAGCTTTCTTCTTGAAACTGTTTTCTACCAAGACAAATAATGACAGGCAAAAAGAAAAACTGAAAGGTTAGTGGTACTTAGAGTTAATGTATAATTACACAGATCTGCTATCTACATGTGCTCAAAGTAGGCATCAGCCAATATAATGACAGCATCAAACGTAAGGAGTCAGGTAATGCTCTCATTGAACTATTGAACCCAATTCAGTCGTGTACCCAGCCACGTTAAAACTTTTCCTACAGTGGTTTCTTCTCTATTTGCATGTCATTACACTGTTTAGTTCCACATTCTGCTTTTATTTATTACATTTATTCCTTTACTTATAAAATTTCTTTAACCCAAACCACTTGGTTAAGTGCTACAAATGGAACTATTCTTCAGGCAGGATCTATACCAGAAAAAAATACATAATCATCTCATTCCCAGAGATTTAACCCACCAAATTAGTTTTGAAAACAGTCTCACTTAAGATTCAAAATTTGCATTCTGTATTTACTAGCATTGACTTAAAATATGTTGTTCTGCAAGAAATCCTGGCTATAGACTCCTGCAGATGAAGTATTCCTGAAAAGGAATGCCGAATGGATACCAAAACAAATTCCATGTAATTTCATTATTCATTTGTACCTAACATCGACACATTAGGCACAGGAATGCTTGAAAGGAGGTGGGCAAATGTGTTCAGTAGGCATGGAAATGAGCTTGCCATTCCAGATGGGAGAATATGGGGATCATTTGATGTATTCTTACAGATGGGCTCTAAGTAGCTTAAAGTGTCTAAATATCCGTGAATAAGTAAAAAGAAAACAGTTAAATGCAAAACAACTGTTATAACAAGGACACTTGTGTGTTCAGCTCTAGTTTCCTACCCGAGGAGAGAGAAACCAGGCAGTTACAGATACAGCAGATTTTCCAGTATCCCATTTCAGCACCATACCATTGCAATACCATTGACTCCATCCCTGCACACAGAAAGATAAAATAAGTCCTTAAAATGATTTTACTAATGGACCAGCATCTCCAAATCTGTGAAATACAATCACCTCATCAATCATTCACAATCATTATTTTTTATACCTTCTATAAAAGGAAATGAAAGAGTAGATTACCAAACTCTATATCCATGCCTCCCCAGTTCTGCCTAGTACTGCATTAACAGACCCTGACAAATGGCACACCAGCAACTCCTGAACCAGTGACATAAGTGCAGTGATAAGCCATATAAAATATTCATAACTGGAACTTTAGATGCAGGCAGATGCCCAACAAGAGCATACAAGCTTTGTCAGGAATCATTGAGAGATTGAAAGCATACTTAAAGGATTTATTAAAGCAATCAGAAGAAGCCTCTACTCAGTCACCATGATTGCAAGGAGTTTATGGCCATGCATTTAATCTCCCTGCTCTGTAACAGATAAGTTATGCTTTCTTGTGATTTGTGCACAAAGAGTTTTTTTTACACTTTTCTAGCACTATAAAAATCAGAAGTACCATTTCTGCCTTGCTAAGTGAAGCATTAATAGGAAAGCCAGCAGCAAGATGGAACATGTAATAAATATGAAGGTTTAACATTATAGAGATTTATATTGCACAGAATATAGTCCTAGATTATGAGATAACATTATTACCTTCTGATATAGGAAAAAGTCATTTGATGGCAGGGATTTCTTCTCTCCATCATTATATTCAGGGACACCAGAGTTCAACCAAAAAAATGGTGTGAATGTACCAATAATAAACAGTTGTCTTAATAGCAATTAACCAAACAGAACACCAGATGCTGCTAACACACATCAGTTCACCTTTTACAGAGAAGTGCATTAAAAAAAGTTTTTTTAGTTCATAAAAAATAAACTTGTTATTAAGGTCAGCTAGCAGGAAAAGTTACTGAAGGAGAGAAAAAGCAATTTCTAATTGAAACAAAAGAACAGAAGCAGGAAATTACACCTAAAATTGGGTGTATACATATACAGAGAGCTTACACTGATGTAAATAAACCCTTGCATTATCTCTACATGATGTGGCTATATTCTTATTTGACACTGGCCATTATAAGCACTCGAGAGCTAAGCTTGTTAATATATCCAAAAAATGGAAGAATACACTTTCTTCTCTCATTTTGACTTAACTGCCTACAGTTTCTTGTAGTTTGCATTGACCTTTCCTTATGGAAGCCTTAGAAACATCAGCTGCACTCTGGAGCCATTCAAAATATTTCACATGCAGAACAGAACCAACAGACCTTGGCTTCCCTGCTGAGTTTGCAAGAACTATTGAAAAACTCTTCCTTATTTTGGATCATTTTTCTCTTCAACAAAATCAGTGTGCACATAAGCAGCTTTCAAGTGTTTTCTGATAGGCAAAAAACCATTGCTTCATGTGGAGATGAAACTACACGGAATGCAGGATTTGTTGCAGGAACTATATTGTTATCATCTTATGCTTCTTTTTTTTTTCTTAATCTGGCACAGGCCCTGTTTCCCATTGTGAATGGCTGTCATTAAAAAAAATGGCTTCTTTTTTATTTAGAAATGTGCACATGAGTCTTGCACGCTTAACATAAAATAAGGGACTTCTCAGCCCTGGAAGGGCAAAAATGCTGGTGTTTTTTATCCATTGTTTTTGCCCAGAACTATGGCAAAAAAAAAAGAAAAAAAAAAGAGCTTAGACATAGTCTGAGGACTTTTCCTTCATCTCACATTCTTCATCTGAATTTAATTTTAATCTAATCAGATCACATGAGTTGCCCATAGTGAATTTAACATTTGTCTTTCACTCCCACTCTTTGCTGCACCTTTGTTATAACTCAAAGGAAGAAAGGTCTGGTGGCCTGATCAAAGGAAAGTGTCACATACTTGCTGAATTGGGCATTTATCCAAAATCAGTTTTTACATAGAAACTATGAAGATTTTGCATTAGGCGTAAACACTTCCATATAGAGTAATTCCAGATATTTTATTACAAATACTCTATACCAGCTGTAAGTGCAGTAACAAGACTGAAATTTCCCCAGGTATTTAATATCATAAGAAGATCAAAGCAACTCTTCTAAAAAACTTAAAGAACATAACCATTACCTTTGTTCTACTGCAATTAAATTCATGCTTCTTTATTCACACTAAAACTCAGACTGCTAAAATATTTTGCAATGTAGCATTTTTCTCTGACAAACCATAGGAAATAGGAACTCTTCCTTTCTCTGCTGACCCTGAGACTTTTGTGTGTTTAATACATGTTATGCACATGAGCGTGACATATGCATAATCATTTTCTAGTCAGAAACAAAACCATCTCTCCTACCCACTTCTATTCTCTTCTAGAACAGAAAAGTCATAATGAAATTCCAAGATCTTAGCAATCAAGACAGTATTTACTTTACATTCTGCTCCAACAGAAACAGAATGCACAGTGCAGAGAGGAAAAAGAAGACATGAAATGGTGGCTTGGGAAAGCTTACAATTCTGTTACTGCTATACAAATATCCCTGGGTTCTAATCATGCAATGCAGATCTGTTGTTTTAGTTTGTCTGGTACTCAAAACCCATAATTTTGTTCTAAACTTTCTAACTGAATAAAACAAATGCAAATAGCAAGTCAGACACAGTCCAAGAATTTCATGTCTTCCTCCTCAAAGTAAAAATTAATCACAGTTTGCAAAATTTGTTGTGAATGAAAACATATGTAGATCGTCCTCAGAGTTCTTGCACAGACAAAATCCACTTTCACCAACCAATCTTCTAACTACAGATATGCAAGTGAAAGTGCAGTCACTTTCAGCCTAATGAATCCATAACTGTCCATCACCCAGGGAACTTAGAAACTTTGTAAAGTTGTAAGGGTTAAACTGTCTTAGAGAATATTTTACAGGTTTAGAAAAACTTCAATCTCTTTTATGTTTTAACTGTAGCCCACATTAAAAGGTTTTATTTCAAATCAGAACTTCATATCTAACAGAGAAATTGTTATAAGAAGACAAATTTTCATGTTAAATGAATAATAAATTATAGGTTATGTGCCTCTTTGATTTTAGAGGATGCATAATTTACAACAATAAATAATTAACATATCAAAGGATTCTAATTTAACTGACGCCTTCAGCACCAGCACAGCCAAAGTACATTCTGTTTGGTGTTTATAATCCATATTTTTTGGTGGAGATGAGTAGCTATATACATGTAGTTATTATGTTTTCCAATACGTAATTTTTGCTTATCACTTAAAAGTATTAATAAATATCAGGAAGTTCAATTTCTGACATATGATCGGCAAGCATACTGCATCAGAGAGAAAAGCAAGCATAATGAACAGTGTGCTGTTATAAACAGCATTTCAGCCAGAAATACTTAACACAAGTTTTATTTTTAAGTGATGTTAAGCTTTTCATTGGGTGCCTTTAAAGATGTAGCAAAAAATCCTTGTCATAGAAAATGGCTCATTTCTGTGTTCTTACATTAGGATAACATCTATGCCTTCACCAAAATTTTTTGTAACAGACAAGACCAAGAATGACCTAAAAGCAAGTTTTTTTTCTCACTATTCCATAACTGAACAGATTATTCAAGTAATGCTGCTCCAAAATGAGTGATACAGATATTTCTGGAGAGGAAGCCAGTCTGGACCAGAGCTGCTGAGATAAACCTCTGCAAAATCCACACCTCAGAGCTTACCCAGCAAAGCCAGGACAGCCCTTTCTAGAAAGGACCACTTGGGCTATAGAGCAAGCCCTGAACCCACATCATCCCTGGAACATCCCTCAGGTGTGAAGAAACACCTGAGCCTTCCAGAATAGCTCCCCCATTGTCAGTGAGAGCATTCATGGCTTCACTTCCAGCACACACAAAGGAAATGTTTTCTCCTTGAAGACCACAATCAGGTCATCATCCTGCAGCTGGACAGTTGTGACTTCAGCTTATGGTTAGACAGAGGGTCATTTGTAGCAGGCTGAGCCTATTGCCAGGTTTATAACCAAACCCAACAATAAACCAGTAACTCATTGTTTTAGTGGAGATGTAATGGAACTCTCATGGTTTGCTTCCTTTGAGAGGGCCCAGGGCACGTGTCCCCCAGCTGGTCCATCCTGTGCCATTGACCCCCCCATCACCCATCTGTTCCTGCACAAGGACAGGGACTCAGACATGCCACCGCTCTGCACCATTCTTCACCCGACTCTCCAGACCCTGCTGTTTAAAGAGGACACTTGCCCAGCAGTGTGAGCTAAGCATGAGATGGAGCCTGCAGCCCAGAGCAGCCTCCTGCCTCTTCTGCTTTGTGACCTCCCAGTGCAGACTTGAGAACTTCTCCACCAATATCAATCAAGAGCAAGGGAACCTACATTCTGCATCATTTACAGAGGAAAGTGTGACTGAATAGTCCTGCATTTCTCAGTCCTTGATGTTGAATATGAGCTTCTGTGAGGTCACAGGAAGAATAAAAATTGTGCAGAAGATTGGAAAGAAAAATCTACAGTAGTTTATGTTAAATATATATGTACACATGCACAATTTGTAAAAGGTATTTGCATTGAAACTCAAAGGGCTATCTAGTAAAAGCATTTGGTTCTTTTTTTTTAAAAAGCATTTGGTTCCTTTTTTAGAGTAAGTGTTGTGGTTGGAATAAAAAGTGCTGTTCAGCTGCAAATGCCAGTCAAGTGCCTGAGTTCAGGCTGAGAAAAGAGAAATCAAACAAGTGTGCAATTATAAAAAAAACAGATATAATTTTCACACCCAGAAAAATACATAAAATGTTTTATGTTAATGTCAGTGGAACAAAGATTTCATCAAAAACGTTTGCATGGAGAGATCCTTAATTACAGCCATGATAAGGAAAGTGTCTCTGCAATCCAGTTGAAATCACACGAAGCCTTATGAAATACAGCTTTAAGAAGGAAAGTTAAAAGGCTGTGGTCTACCAAAAATTAGTAGTTATGTTTATTTTCTAACAAACAAGGTTTGTCAATAGCATGATTGAGGATCACCAGAGAGCAGTGTTAAAATGTCTCAAACTGGATCCAGAATTATAAGGTTTTTTTCTTCTTTAAGCACATTATTCCTGACTTTATTATATACCTATAAAAAGATGGAAGGTTAGGACTAGTATAGCAGGGCAAACACTTTAATGAGTCGATTCCTATGCAAATATTTCAATAAATCAAAACGGACTAAAATCCCAGTGGTCATTTTTGCAGTTACCTACACCTGCATATTTGATTCCTATTTAAGAAAAAGGGGTCATTAAGCACTTTGTATAACCGTGTGTATATGCTAATTATGCATTTACTTTATCCCAGGTCCAATGACAGCAGCACCTGGCTGACAGATTCAGGCAGCAACAAAATTTGGCCTTGTAGTACAAAGGATTAATCAGGATATAGACTGCACTCAGGTCCTGATAGGAGTCCTGAGAAGTCTGAAAACCCTTTCTACATGTGTTTTCATCAGCATTCAGAGCTAGCTGAAGAGCAGTGTGTCTGTGGACCATGCCACAATGCAGACATGAGAACATCACATATTGTTCAATGACATGTGGTTTGTTTGGGGTTGTTTAATGATCTGTGATTTGGTACAATTCTCTTTGTCTGAATGGAATGAGTTTACATGCCCAAGATCTCAGCAATGGAATGAAGCTGCAGGGCTATTTCAGTGAGTTTCCCTTGCTGGAATGACAGCTCAGAGCACTCAGCTTGCCCTTTATCTTTAAAGATTCTTATTTGTCTACTGTTTCACAGCAAGCAGTTCTGATGAATAGTGCAATTAACCTTTCCATTATTAAAACAATTAATTGCAAAAATTAAAGACATGACAAGGGCTAAATACTAATGCATAAATTATCAGGTTCAGGAATTGTAATTATTAATCTATGTACACTAATTGTGAAATAAACAAAGAGGACAAATTGTAATCAGAAGTCATTCCTGGAATTGATGGTCATTTGTTTTTCCTGTAAAAAGAGAAATGACCATTTTGCTTTTGACATACAGAATTAATCATAGCAAGCTTTAAACTAAAGTATTTTTTCTCTTGTGAATTATGTAGGATCCAAAAATATCTAAAGCTCAGTTTTGTTTCTACAGTAATGTATGATTACATCAAAGAAATCTACATGTCAATGTAAAAATATTGGCCTGAACTACTCCTGTAGTGAATCCCCACTTCATTTTCATTTCATGCAGCTATAATTTGAGTAAATATTGTGGCATTCTTGTAACAATGTAACATTGCGATGTTGCAAGATACAATATTAAAAAATCCACGATCAGACACCTGGCCATATAACTCTTGATGGTTTATAGCAACACTGAAGTATTTCATCTATGGGAGGAGTACCTGCCTCAAACATGGGCACAGCTGTGCTACTGAAGGTGTGTTTGCTGGGGAAGCAACACAGATAGACCTAGTCAAGAAATGATTTTTTTTTCCTATGGAAAGTGTCAACATTTCAACAGTTTCATAATCTTTCACCTTAAAGACACTCAGGGATATAGCTATGAAGATTAATTTTGACCCATTGCTCTGTGCCAGAAATAATGAAAGGAACATCCAACTTTAATCATCTGTTTACTGCCCTCAAGCAGTTCTCCTGTCTCCTAGGCCTCCTTCTCCCCCATTCCCACTAAAAGTACACTTTTCCTTAGAGCAGGACCACCTTCCTTTGAGTCAGTACTTTAAAAGGTGTGATGTTGCCACATCAGGATTCAAACACTGAGCAATGGTCTGGTGAGATAAGTGGTGTTGGGGCATCAGCTGCTGCCACTGTAGCCCAACAGAGCTGCTTCCTTCCTTCCATACTGTTAGTAACAGGATGCATTTAACAAGTTTCAAATGGTTTCATCAATTAAAAAAAAATCAAAACCAGAGAAATCAACAACAAAAACAATCCCAACCAAAACAATCTCCCCTCCACAGAACTCCATCACGTAAAGGCACAATTATAAAACATCAGGTAAGTTAGTTGTCTCTATAAAGTATCTATGCAGTTCTTGATGCAGGAATGTTTTGATTGGGAGATCTATGAAATCCAGAAGTTGGATAGTGACTATGTTAAAACCCACAGTGCCAGAGACCTTTAACACTAGAGAAAAACTTCAAACAACAGTCAGTGTGCTGAAGGAAGGATATTTTCCTCGGAGAAGGACATCATCCCCTCACAGCTTTGGAAAGAAAAGCAGACTTTTCCCCTCAAAACCAGGTCCGACTTCACATAGCATTTATTTTTGCAGGTCACCTTTGGTCCCACACATAGCTCCAGTGTCAGTGACTGGATTACTTATACTTCAGTGAAACCATGCCACCTACATAGAAAAAAAGTGTGAGAAATTCCTGAAGAACTGTTAGGCAATTATCAGCGGGCTCACCCTCGGCCTGTAGCTGGCCAGCTGACTCCAGAGTCTCATGTCCTGATATCACTGTGGCATGATTAAATAATGAGTTTATGACCTAATTTTCACACTGTCAATTTCAAACCAAAAAACAGCTCTAGATATAAGATAGTTCATTAAATTTTTCAACAAGTGCCTAGTTTCACAAGTACCATGGTTTTGACAGGAATGCATTGATGAGGACACTACTCAAATAATCCGTCTCTTAGTAAGTGTCAAGGCATAGGGAGCCATATGCAGGATCTCCAGAACCACTCACCCCTTGGTAAGGCAGCATAACTACAGTCAACAATAATAATAAAAATCAAGGCATGCTTTTACAGTGCAGTGTATGGGATCAGTAAATGGCATTATTTTTATAATCACCTTTTCACAAGGACAGTATCACAGAGAATATTAATTGATAATAAATTCTGAATTATAAGACCAAAGTTCTGCCAAATCCTCTTTCATAGCTTCTCATTCTTTTGATTACTTTGTTGTCTGTACACTGCTACAAAATTTGCATTTATTCATGCCAAGGATACAGCTAAAAAGGGCACTAGTACAGTACACATTCTGAAAACAGCCATATCACTCATAACGAGGTACAGTTTAGACATAATCCAAGAGTTAATTATAAATGTTTGTGCTTCAATGTCAATGCAGGAAAACATAATCTTGTTACAATATAAAAAATTATTATATAATGGCCTTTCCTAAAATACAGTTTACTAGAGCATAGCAGGTGGCAGACAGAAGGCTGAAAACTGTAACAAGCAATTACATTACAGAATTTTTTCCCTGCAGTTTCATTAGCTAAATTTCTTCCTATTTTAATCTCATCTTTTTAATAATGTGTCAGGACTGACACTCCAGAGGACATGAGACTCAGAAAGGTCATGGTTGAAAAAATGCATCTATTTAATTTTTCTCTTCAACTAGCTTTAAAAATTAATTGATCTGATTGTTCAGGCTATTATATAAAATTTGTTGGATTTTGTGTATTACTAATAGGTACCTTCCTTGTATTTTTGCTTGCTATTGCCTAGATGAGGTTTTTCTAGTTCTTGCTGATGGCTGATTAAAGAAATAATAAAACAGTGACAAAAGTCAATTCTGCAGAGTTCCCACAAGGCTTCAAACAGATCTGGAGTTAAGGAGAAGGAAAGCATCAGAAAGGTTTTCAAACAATGTCTTGGGGTACAGTATTATTTTAATAATTCATTTCACTTCCACACCACATACCTACATCTGTCTAATCTTTGGTGAAATAGTAAGGCATTTATAAAGGCTGATTTTAATCCCAAATAAATCCAGATTAGCTATGATGAAGAGAATGAAATTACAGTATTATACAAATGAATGGTGAGCACTGACCTTGTTTTCCAGTTTTATTAAGAAATATTGACAGTTCTTGATGGACTAGGAAGTAGTTCCCTAACTATTAGGGGTTGCAGCAGTCAAGAGAATTAGTAGAAGAAAAGAATCAAAACAATGTCACAAGATGAGGCCTTGTTTAATTTGGAGGAAACATTCACCCATCACCTTTTACCCTTGAGATGCAAAGTATTTCCCTGGCATTGAAGTTTCGTGCATGCCCTTGGTTTCACGCAAGTTTAGAAGGAATTATCAGTGGACTATTTCATTTATACCTCCCAAGATACACTAACCTAATGAATTCAAATATGCAAATGTTTTGGATCTGTAAATTAATTGCACTGCTCTCATGTAACAACATGTTACTGAATGTGTTAAACCCAAGCTTGCCGTGGATGCTGTTTGTGGCCTCTTGGGAGCTGTGCAATTTAGTAAGTATAGCTCACTGTATAGAAGTGACATAAATAAGAAATAAATTACAGTACATTTACTGCAGCTAG
Organism: Toxostoma redivivum; assembly: GCA_013397375.1. Classification (NCBI taxonomy): domain Eukaryota; kingdom Metazoa; phylum Chordata; class Aves; order Passeriformes; family Mimidae; genus Toxostoma; species Toxostoma redivivum. The sequence continues at coordinate 2,297,234 of VXBI01001219.1, forward strand.
TCCACAATTTTTCCTTTACACTCCAAAAGTAGATCAGTTCCCCTGAGCTATACAAGTTATAGATAAGAATGGACTAAAACTTGCAGATTTCAAATTTGCGTATAATGCTTTTCAAATGAGTAAACCTTGTTTAGAGACTTCAGTCACTTCAGTCTTGCCCAAATCTCAAGTAAATTATGAGATTGAATAGATTACAACTGTCATCTTCATCCTTTACTCTGGTGAAAGATTCATATTTCAAATCTTGGTTATCTTTGCATACAGTTTAATGCTATATTGTCCTTCCACCTACTAATCAAAATGTGGGAAAAATATGAATCTCCCTAAGTCAAGTATATATATCTCTCCTATTGCACAGCACAGTTTGTTCCATTCAAGGAGATGGTGCCATTATAAAAACTTCAGTTTTTAAGGGGATACTAAAATGATCTATAAAATTTTGCTCTAGAACGAAACTTACTGTGCAAGGTTATTAGGTCAGAAATCTTTTTTTCACCTTCAAATGGTATGATTCAAAAAGACATAAAACAAATGGACTTTTGGATCTGACATTTCAAAAAGTTCTTTGTACCCTAACTTCTGTGGAAAACTTGAAATGGAATTCCATTTTTTTAATTCCCCATCTTGACAATTCTACCTCATCACTTAATCATTCCTGTGCTCATTCTTAACATGGTAATTAAGACTGTATGAAGACGAGTGAGAATGAAAAGTAAGAGCAAAAAAACAAAAGACATTTGAGCACTTTGTTATCTTTGTTATCTTCCCATGTACTCAATAAAGTACATGCTCATTACTAAGTACCACTTGCTTCATTGTCTCCTTTCCCATGAAGTTTGATTGGCTTTTTCCTTTCCATTCCCTAGGCCTCTCTTGCAGACCCCTGCTCTTCCCATGCCTTTTCCATGCTCTCCCACTGGGTCAGGAGGGTCTTCTCCACTGTGCATTCAAATGACTCAAACTTCATCTAAGTCTCTGCTACGAGAACAGAAATTTTGTGGAGCAGCTGCTACAGTCTGGACCAATCCCACACTCTTTCCTCCTTGGGAAAGAAAAGCAAAGGATAAATCCCCAACCAGCTCTCAGCCCTGTGGGGAAGGTAGCACTGCAAATTCCCACCTACCAGGACACAGGGGAAGGGATGCCCATCCCAAAGAGGAAGCTTGTCACCCTTACAGCTCTTGGTGACATTACAGCAGACCAAGGAGGAAAGAATGAATGTCTTCATCTCTTATGGCCGTGATAATTACTCTGGTTTTTGCAGGGTTTTTGAAGCATAATTAAAAAACAGCAATAACTCCTCCTTTGAAAAGTTTCTAAAATCTCTATTACCCTGGCAACATCTGCTGAGAGCACTTGGAAAAGAGACTCACATCAGAATTGCACTTCTGATAGCTGATGTACTTGCCAACTTTGAAAAGCCACCTGAGTAATGAACTGTTGCTTTCTAATTGATGCCTTCTGTTTCACTCTCTTCTATTCATTTTCTTCCCTATAGAAAACCAAGAACATTTTTATGCCCTTTTTTCACCTTAAGTTCTTTTCTGAATAATGGAAAATATTTTCAATATTTGAAAGGGTTGTTTTGTTTTTTATTTTTTAAATGAAACTAAGGAGATGACTAGAGCTCATGGGCATTTGATATTAAAAGACTCATTCTAATCTGATCTACCAATAAATACAGCAACCAAGCAAGAAAAAAATAAAAACATTACAGGTTTGACCTCTTCCACTTGTTTTTTTCCTATCCTTAAATTGTAGAAAACAGGCTAATAGTACAGCATGCTTTGGAAAAACCAACTTTTCATGTATTACCAACCAGATTATCCATTCTCAAAGTTAACAGCTGCATTAAAAACAAAGGAAAAGACAAAGTTGGAAGAAGGAATTAATTATAAAGCATCATTTGATGGTATGCTTTCGTGAAGGCAAGGGCAACTTTCAGCTATCCTTTTCAACATATTAGACCCAATTCCATTTTCCAAATATGTTATTAATATGATAATTCCACACTTTCCCATCTGTAGACAGTCCAGTCTTCATAAAGGTAGCATTATTACTACAAATACACTGAGGGGAAACTATTTCAATTACCAGGAGACTATGCAGCTCCAAGTCTATTTATTTCAATTTATTCAACTGTCTTGATATATGCGTGCATAGAACTTTTATAAAGAATGAATAAATTCACCTTGAAATTGTACCAATTGACTTTGGCTGGGCTGGGCTGTGCAATGGAATCAGAATCACTTTTGAAATAAGCCCTGACAATGCTGATCAAAATGAAGTGGCTACTCATTTATTAAAGTGACAGCTCAGCAATGGTTTCAAGCAAGGGGCTGACGTGGCCTGGGGTGGCAGCCATGGCCCGGGGTGATGGCTGTGCCTAAAAGCTTTTGAGCCAGTTGTGCTCTCTGAAGCTGCATCTGATGGAAATCTGACATTTCCTAGGGCTCCTGCACCTGCCTGGATGTCAAGCAGCTGGTGTGATTACTGTCACCCGTTTCAGATTGTTATTCCACGAGTGACAAGTTTGCCCTGAGACTACATGCATGAAATTGATCCTTTTTCTCTTTGTTATGAGCAATCTGGTCAGGGAGAAAGCATCTTGGGTCAGACACATGCACAAAATGTCCAACTCCCTAATTTTACAAATTCATTAACTTAACAGCAACTGAAAGGAATCACCACTGGAAATGCAATTTAAAACATATATTTGAAATTTTTAGCCTAAGAAGTTTGTAGAATTTTTAAAGTGATGGGTTTAGTGGTATTTGCCTTTGAATGTTCAAGTACAGGATTGCTATAGCAACCCACATACTGCTTTAAAATCAATAGCAATTCGGGCAAGACAAGCTGTTAAACCAGTGTAACAGGTAGGAATGTGCTTCCTCAGTTCATTGTAGGTGTTGCTACAATGGAAGTTTAAGCTAAAGGAGGAATCACAAACTTTCTATATGATTTTGGAAAACAAGGTAGGGGATGAGGGGGATGAATATCAGTGAATTTGGATTTGAGGAAGGGCTTAGCTGAAAGCAGCAGAGCTCATGAGCAACTGAAACAAAGACTCCAGATTGTGCTCTTTGAGCTTTTGCAAAGAATGGAATTGAGTTTAAGTGAATTTGTGCTTTCCTGGAAAGTTAGTTTTAGCTTTGCTCTTATGCATAAGAAATCCTCTAAAATGTAGCCAGAGAGGTGCTCCATTGAGTCCTTTTGAAAGGAAAACCCAAAGCAGAACTAGCATGACTTCATGCAAGCTTCACTGTGTTGTTCATTAAGAAAGCCAAAGGGGGTGTTGGCACTTATTTATAATGTCCATTCAAAGCTATTGTTAAATGCTTGCAGTTCTAAAATTAGTGGGATTCAATAAGAAAATTTCTTCTGATAACCAGCTATTAGAAAATGTATCTTGTACTAATGAAAGAGGAAAAATAAGGAATTTATTTTTGGAAAAAAATATCACTTCATCTTTATGAAAGTGCATGTTAGGCCTGATGCTGTCATCTGTAGTGCACTCAGCATTGTGAGTCAGTAACCCTTTGTGGTTCCAAGCTGGGTATCTGGTGACTCCAGATGTTAAGCTGACTGACAGTTTTACAAAGGCTCTTCTCTCTGGACATCTCAAAGACTGACACACTTCAAATCTCAAATAGTAGAGGAAAAAAATGGCAAATATAAGCAAGCTTTGTTTTGTTCTAATTCCTTGAACTCTTTCTGTTTTCCATAAATATTTATAGTAAATTGCAAGTATTCATCAGTTTCAGAATAAACATCACAATAGGAAAGCACATTTCTGTGTGTACCCCGAAAAGGTGATAAGAAGTGCTTATTTCCTTGTAATGAGGAAGCACTGATTTCAGAAATTTCAATGCATGCCTGTGCAGGAATGAATACCATTTCCCAGACATTTGTAGGCGTTTGCACAAGTGTATCAAATAATGAGAAAAAATGAAGAACCTCTCGGAAGATATATTAATATTTTATATTACTCAACCTATTGACACAGCAAGATAAAATTACAATATGTGCCTACCTTCCTCACAGGTATGAAGCTGAATAAACCATCAAGCATTCCAGTGTAACTATTGCAGAAGCTCTCTTCTATCGAGAGATATCCTTTGCATTTAGGGAAAAGATGAATGAAAGTGGCTAGAAGTAGCACATCAAGAAATAGGTAAAAACCTAAGAAAGGCAAAGTAAGATCTATAACACAAATGGTGCAGATTGAATGAGAAAGTATTTTTTTGATTATTCTAATCACTCCTTTTGTTCTTACTGTTGCCATACATTGAGCTATTGGAACTGAGTCCAGCAAACAACCAGTTCTCCTTTTAAGATGCATTCTGTGGTGTGAAAATTCTTTAATGGATTTATGCTACATTTAAAGGTGATAGTTTCCCTTCCAAAATAGTCTCCTGAATGTAAATATTTAAGTTGTCCTGTTTCAGATGATTGTGTATTATAACAGTTAAACCATTTTCTTAGACCATTAAATATTTGGTCTGGTTTGGAATTAACTCTTCCTTCAATTTGCATCTTGGCATAGGAAGTTTATATTGCCCTGACTTTATTCATCTCATCAATCCTAAATTTAACAGCAGCAGGAAAACAACACTATGTTGCTTTCATTGGCAGTAAATAATTTTACTTGAGCCTTTCCGGGAAAATGTCCAGGCATTGCATCTGTGTTAAGTTATAAGATTTCCAGAGATAGTAGGAAAAAAAGCTCATTATCATTTTTGACCCTTGGTGAAAACAGTTTCTTCAGTGTTATTAGATGTTCCCGTCTGGCAAAAGTAAAGCTTCTTATTTCAGCCTGTACTCGTTTAGTAAATTACTTGAACTCTCTTGGTGTTTTCACATTTACAGAGCTACACAGGGGAAAGAAATTTCATTTTAACAAAGACTGCAGAAATGCTGTGCAGGGACAAAAGACTGACCACAAAACCTTCTTCCATAAGCACTAACAACTCCAAATTACATTCACCACTTCATGTGTGCAACAGACAGTGTCCTCATTTTCCTCCCTCCAAGAACAACATCTGGCAGTGTGCACACCTGTACTTCAGGCATTCCCACCCAGAGAGGACAGACGGTGCAGCATCATTCCAGATCACCTCAAAACACACAGAGTCAGAAGGCAGCCAGTGTTTAGCTACGCAACATTCTAAAATGCCCATGAATGCTGTGTTTTTCTGGATGTGCAAACTTTCTTGGCAACAAGTCTTCATTTTTTTCTGGTTGTTTAAGTTTTCTTTTTGCTATGGAAAAACCCTTGCTGATTTTCTCTTGCCGTATATTCTCTTGTGATATATTTCCATGTGCATGTGATTCATGCTAATTATTTTTACAACAGGGAAAAATGTTTCTTGAAGTGAAGATGATGCCAAAATCCAACATTCTTTTAGGGAAAAGACTGCAGGTCAATTGCTGACATGCAGACACCTCATGCTATTTTACTCCCTTAGGGATACTACCTGAGAATGCCTACCTGAGACTAACTTTGGCCCTCTCCAAGTCATGGTGCTGGTTTCAGGTTTCAACTGGTGTTAATTTCTTTTGAATTTTTTTAACAGTGCATAATGTCAACTTTTTAAACTTCCAAACAATGACCTCGATTTAGTTTAATTGTCTTCTTGCAGCTATCAGAAATCAGCTGCCAGTTCTTGGATGTCTTCCCTATTAGAAGAAGGAGCTCTGATCCTTTTCCTGCAGCTGACACACGAAGGTGCTAACGAGCCCCTGACAACCACAGCGCTGCCATTTGTCACTTCCTGCCGCAGCTTTACAAATCATCATTTACATCACAACTGGAGTATGATGCTGCAAGGGGAAGAAAGCTCTTTCATGCTCATTCCTTGTCCTGCCTGGTTCATAGATCACAGCACTTGATTGCACCTCATTCCCCTCTGCATGTCATGTACAGGCTCACAAACCCATGGCTCGTTCTCAACCAATCAAATGTGATGCTTCCTTTCTCCCCTCGCTGAAGTAATTCCTTACATTTTTCTTTACAACTCACAGCAACAAAGATATTCTATCCATAAGGTCTGGTTTTATTACTGTGGTTGCATAGAAAAATAAGGACATCATGCTGTGCCTTAAAAACTGTGTCCCTGTCTGCAGTTAACTCATTCCATCTCAGAGATCACTGCATGTGTCTGTGCATATCGAGTGAGTACTTTACCTGAAAAGAGATTTTGTACAATCTGAAAATGCCCAGGAGGCAAATTGTTTTATTAAAGTTCATAGTCAAAATCAACTTTGCAGAGGAAGGGTTATCTTCTTTTCCAAATTCCCTATTACAGCCTGACAGCCTGTGAAAAAGTCTGGCTAAAGAATCCCTTCATGTATGTTTAGCAACTTACAGTTTTCTAGAATGTGGGAGTTTTTGTTTGTTGGGGTTTTTTTACATTGCTGTTTAGTAGAACTACAAATCACAGCAGGGGTCAATTAGTGTAGTTGTAAATGTTTTTCTGGTAGCTTTTTTATCCTTTAAGGCACCAGGTAATACCTAGAATTGAAATGTAAGCAGTTCTCTAGTAGATGTTCTGACCTTTGAGCTACTCACTTTTTTGTAAGGCAAAGGTTAGTTTTAATTCCCTCTGTTAAAGCACACGTCCACATGTGAGAATCTTCTACCTCTGGGTGCTGGGCTCTGACCCCCCAGCACCAACCTCCTGCCCAGCCCCAGACTTCTGAAAGAGCCCCCTGTCCCCTGAGCCTCTCCAGGGACAGACAGGACAGGGGTGATGGAACCCTCTCCTTTCCTCCTCAAAAGTAGACTTTTCTTCTTGCCTTAATACAAGCAGTGCCTCCAAAGAGCACCAGTGGCATTCATTTGTGTGGAGGTGAATGAGCTGAGAGCACTAGGATCACATTTGTCTCTGTAATTTAGAATTATTCAGAGAAAAGTGATAAGTTTAATTTTTTCTTTGTAGACCTAAAGGTTTATATTCATTCATTCCTAAAAGGTCTGTGCAGTGCCTATGATCATGATGAATTTTTTTGATTACACTAAAACCAAAGCTTCACTAGGAACCTTTTACCCTTGACTTAACATTCACAGCTCAGCCTTGGTCTCTGCTGATCTCTAGAGGAGTAAGTTGCACTTTACTTGGTTACATACAGTAGTATCCACACAGAATGCATAAATCCTAAGGAATTAAACCCACACTTTTCTGTTTTCACCCCACAGAACCATATTCTGTTCTTCAGACTCTGAAATTCAGTGAAAAAGCAGGGTAGAGTGAGGAGTGATTTCTTCATGGCTGTTAATTTGAATAATGTGCTTGAATGCTTTTGATGTTTCACAGCTAGGCTTATCCCCCTTCCTACCTGTTTCCCTTCATTCTCATATGATCTACCAAGAAATACACCAAAACTAATCCTGTCACAAATCCACCAGAGAGGTGTGCACCATCAGCAAAAGTACAGCAGACTCCTTGCATAAGCTAACTTGAGGACAAGAAACCCATTTTCAATTATGCATTCTAGGGAAATTCTTACACATGAAACACTATTTGTCCAATGCCTTCTGTAGCATTCAGTCCTCTCCTTTAGTGCCTATGGCATTATTTGAATTACTTTCATATAAAAAGACTGAGATTGACACACCAGACAATTCTGGCCGTGCTGCATTAAAGGTTGGGCTTGATGATCTGAGAGGTCTTTTCCAACCTAAATGAGTATGATTCCATGATTCCCTAAAAAGCTGAAATTCTAATGTCTTGTTCCAGGATTAAAATACTGCTTTAGTGGTATACTCTAAGAATTATTTGTCTATGTAAGCTTTATGAAATGCTGTGATTGTTCACTAACTACTCTTTTTATGCCTTCAAAATAATTCATCATGAATGTGGCAGCAAAAACTTATTTTCATTCCAAGCAAAGACAAACTGAAGCCTTTCAAAATTTCTGACAACAGCACTTTGTGCCTCTGAACAGCTAACAGTCAGTGAGCAGGGAAATCAGTTGGGGTGACAGTCTCCACATCAAGTATTTCTTAGTTATTTTTTATAAAGAATGAAAATATTCCAATATGGGAGGCAGAAAGGTTTCCAGCCAGAAGAAGGCAAAACCTGGACAGGATGCTTTAGTGCAATTTGGGTGATCCAAAAGCAACTGCTGCTACCCACCCGAACAAATTCTTTGACAAATTTTTTTTTAAAGAGATCTGATCCCATACCTGATTTTATTTCTTTGGTTATGGAAATTTTTTTTTTTTACAAATACAGTTTTTTATTTAAAAAATAGAAGCACATTATCAAAACATCATGATCAATTCTGTTTGTAATCTTTCATTTTTCACACAAATGGTGATAGATAAACATTTACTTAAGTAAAGACTAGCTTTGTGTGCAAATGACTACTACAATAAAGCACTTAGAAAAACAGATCAACATTAGTTTCACTGAGAACAGAAACATGTCTGTTAAATAATTCATTTATACCTACTGTGCATAATAATCACTCTTCTTAAGTCAGTATTTCTTGGAAAAAAATCATCAGTCAACAATTTGTCTGTAAACATGACACAGAGCCTCTCTCACAAAAATCTAAACATTCATAAATAAGGCATCTCAGCTTATTAAAAATATTGAACTCTTTCAAAATGTTGGTTTTCTTGCAGGTTTTACTTGTTACAGAGCATCTAACTCCAGATTCTAGTTAAGCACATATAAGCATGCCCTAATATGCCTTCTGCCTTTGCATCATAGCTGCAAACCTGTCCTGTCCTTGTACACAGCCCTGACACTCAGAGAAGTTATCATTGTGTTCAGGACTCACTGCACTGCATGGCTGGAAACAGCAGCACAGGGGCAGTGCTTTGCTATTTGAAATGATTACAGCAGGCTATTGTCTGTGAAGTTCAAGAAATCATAACACCCAAGAGAAATATTTTCTAGTCTGGAGGATGACTATGTTCACTAGCATCACCTTTCATATCTGAGAAAGTACTGGAGCCAAACATACAACTTCCTTATTAAAAAAAAAATCTTTCAGTGCTTGGAGTCTATGTAGATTCAGATGTCAATCACTCAAGAAAGAAAACACTGCTTGTAAAAGTGAAGTTCGGATAATTAAACCCTATTGTATCTATTACTAAGAGTACCAGATACATATTTGGTGAAGTACTTTGTATTTCACCAAAGGCTCCTGACTATTTCACACAGATCACTCTTTGACTAAAGCAGCTGGTGGCCCACATAATTTTTTTTCATACTGTTAATCACCAAACCAAGAGTCCTAACAGAAAGTCAGGTTTGCAAGATGAACTGAAATGGTGTAATTTTATTTTCTTTCATAATTTACATCTAAGAGTTAAACACTCCCAGAAGAAAAAGAAAAAATTATGCATGCAGTTTGTACAACAGATGCAAATGCATACATCCTTCAATATACTCAGAGGTGCATCCCAAACCAAGCTGAAGTCATCTTTCAGCTGGTTTTGAACCGACTCAGAGTTCAGCCAGAGCCAGAGTGAGCTTCTCAGGGGACAATGTGAGGCTCAGCACTCCTGATTTGAATAGAGACAGGCACAGACAGCGGCGCTGGGCGCAGGCAGAGCGGCACAGCCACGCTGGCCCCATGCACACACGGAGGGGGAAACCTGACTGCTCATAAAACATGGACTGGGGGGAGGTGAGGAAGCATAAAATCTTGTTCAAGGCCACAGGCTGGAGGCTTCACTTTCATCATTTTACTGACATGCAAGGACAGGTAAAAGCCTGTGTGACCGGCACGTATTACGTCATTTATGTACTGTATGTGTTGCAATAACATCTTATGCTGAATTGCTGTAATTATCTTATCCCAAAGGCTTTTGTAAAGAGTAAGAGACCCATTCTATTGAAGGCTTTTCAGCCTCTATGACAAATGTAAGAAATTTCTTTGTCCTCCATGTAAGCACTTGGAAAACAGGAGGGCCAAAGGACAAAGTGTGAACTGAAGCTCATATTAAAGCTAGGTGAGATAGCTTGCTCTCTTCAGCACATTAGAAACCAACAGAGAAATCACATTTCCAAAGAGAGCAAAACCATTTGGATATAATCAATTTAAAATGTATTATGATATTGCCCTAGTCTGGAAGCAGGATACAGCAATAAATAAGAAAGTCAGTGAAGAGGAATTGGAGAGACCCCTATAAAGATCTGAGGAAAATGGAAATAACTCCCTCAGAGCTTCTTACCAGATGTTTGCAATTTCACTGTTACACTGTGCAAAGCAGATTTGTATTTCTACAACCTGGAAAAGATTAATCGGCTGCAATCAACAAATTACAATTTGAAGAATATATTCCAGGTTTCACCAAAATAATCTCTAACCTTGATGAGAAAAAAGCCATAGAAAATCTTCAGCAGTCCCTTAAAAGGAGAGAAAAATATTAAATAGCAAGATATGGTAAATTAAGTGCAGGATTTAAAATTAATCCTAGTTATATTTTTATTCTAGCAGAGGATATGTGGCATTGATTAAACAGACTGATAATTTAGTTATATCATGCTGGAAGGTCTTGGCTAGTTGCCATATGATTCTGTCTTCTAAGCAGCTGTTACTTTGATCCAAAACAGTGAATCAAATTATGTTTACATTTTGGGAGGGGCTAGAGATCTCCTCGATTAAATTTCTTTTAATTTTTCAAAACTGATAAAATGTCAGAAATTATTACAGCTATATACTTTTAATAACCATAGAATCTGAATGATGCCCAATTTCACAAAGCCCTCAGTCTCTTCCCTGTCCATCAATTAACTACTTAAAATTGTGCACAGATCTAACTTCAATGCACTAGAGTTAACTGAGATGAGGTAAGCCCTTGGCTGTCCAACCCATAATTAATTAATCATTGTACCCAATTGTCTAACTTTGTATAGAGTATATGATGCATGACTGGGTAACAATCTATTTAGCATATCAGAGGAGGCAAGGATTAATTCAGAAAGATTTCAGAGATCCCACTCAGTCCTTAGAACTCCACTTACTATCTTATGAGGTAAAATTAACTTACATACATCCTAATTAATTCATTGAAAACATACCACATGGAGCAAATTAGGGAAGTTGAGTATTCGTATGAAATAATAAACAGAACTGAAAATACATAAGAAGAAATACTGTTTATATACTTGTACATAGACCTGATGAACTTCAGCTATAAACAAGAAAGAAACTTTTGGGAAAACTGTGCACCACTAGGACAAAACCTGTCAAACCCATGGCTACAGAAGATGCATGAGCTAGAAGTGACAAGCTGACTAAAAGGATGCAGAGAAGCGAAGAGGGTAAAGTCACACATATTCAGGCAGTTTTGCAAAAATCAGAGAAAGGAGTTTTTCACAGGTACACTAAAAGTGCAATTAAGTAATTGCAAGTGTAACTAAAACTCATTGGTATTGGTGAGCTAGTTTACATCTAGATGCAATTTAACTTGACAAAGAAAAATAAATTCCTATTATTTTAATTGAACCAATGCTTTTTGTTATACTCTGACATTGTTTGTTTCATGCATTCTTTGGTCATTGTGGCTTGAGCTAAAATTGACCTTGGTGTCTGCTCATATACTTAGAATATTTTTACTCACCACAAGCAATCACGGGTGCTTCTATTTCCCAGCAAAATTAGGAACCATTCTTTAGTTATGGCGTGGTTCATGTCTTGCTTTTTGTTGATTCAATTTGCCAACATAAAGAAATCAAGACAAGATTGAAAGAAGCAAAGGAATTTCAGCACAATGAAGTCTCTGGAATAGAATCAGCAAGAAAATTGTAACATGAAAGGGGCAAGGTGAACTGAGGATCACAAAATAGGTATTTTAGCATGAGTCCCTCTCCTCTGGGTACATGCAGGTGAAACCAAGAGCAAAGGAGGAGCCTGTGCTCTGTCCTGATGCCTGGAGAGTTGAGCTGCTTCCCCCCTGCTCCCCCCCATGCTCAGCACTCTTCTCACAGAACCCTCTCCCACCTTGCTGTAGACAGCCACACTTCCATAATATCAATGGAATGTAAAACCTGAAAGAATTTCTGTAGGCTGTATTAGCACTTCAAAACATTACAAAGGAGAGGAATGTAAACCCCTTGTGCAGGATAGGGGTTTTTTTGAGTAATTTCTACAGAGTTTTGTGTGTTTAAGGGAGAAAGAGGATATTTTGCAAAGTATCAATAAAAAGATAAGAGAGGATGACAGCATTGCCTGATAAAAGCCAGAAAGATATTTATGCGGATAATTCTGATGCAGAACAAATTTCTTTTTGTCATTTCCACCAAGAACTTTGCAGAAAAAAATAAACTGTACCATATGCTGGGCTTTGCAATGGATTTAAGGTTCAGTTACTGCCATACTTCCCAGGATATTAGTATATTGACAAAAATCTCAGACTCAACATGGACAGAAAGACGCATTTAATAAAGAAAATAAATGTTCTTATTTAATTTTTCACTAGCCTGAGCAATGACTTAGATACTCGTGCTTTCTGAAGAGGTGGTGCCTGCACAGTTCCTGCTGCTCAAATGCTGTAGGTAAATCCTTTGCTGGATCTCAGTGCCATTGCAAAAGCACTAATTAGTTGACGTTACCAAAATGATTATTTTCTCTTGACATTACCAAGAGAAAACAAGAGGAGATGCATTTCAAAAACCAACTATTGCCTCAAGATAAAACAGTGATCTGACTCACTTAGAAATTTCAGATGAACCCTAAGAAGTACATCTTAAGCTATGCATGTACAAACACACAAAAACCTCAACACAATTGCAGATCCTGCCTGTTGCAGGTTTGTTTGGACTTTTTATTTAACACCTGCACTTTCACTATACCCACCAGTTTACTACTTTAAAGTACTAAGGAATTTTATAATCAAAATTATGTACAAACCCCATCATAAATCGTTGAAATCACAATTACAAGACTAGATCATAGAATCCTTTCTATGATGTCTTGGGGATTTTTTTATTCCAAAACACTACCTAGAAATAATCTGTACCTAGAAATAATCTGCCTTTTTAGATTCATTGTATATGGATTAAAGATTTGAATTACTATCATAGAGTCATTACTATCACACACAAAACTTCAGTCTGTCATGCATTTACTGAGTGAGAGCTTTTGATTGCTGACTTACTGTATTCAGGCACTGGGCAAAAATTCCGGAGCATTCCTGTGATCTGCATGGTGTTTCCCTGAACAATAACTGGAGGAGAACAGAACATACCTCTGAAGGAGTACTTCCAGGCCTCTGAAACATTACTACAGATAATCTAACTTAGGAAATGGACAGTAGGCATCAAGGTAGAATACATGGACTGTTTTAACTTTCTTGGATTCTAAACGACATATGTCTAAAAGACATAAAATCTTTCCATTTACATATGTGTGTGAACTCACCTATATATGTCATCCCTAGGTTAAACATATCTGTTAATGTTTGAGCACATTTTTTTCAAAATAATATTTTTCATTTATTTCTAAATATTTCACAATATTAATCAGGAAAATATTTCTCAATAATAATTTTATTAGAACTAAATGGAACTAACACAAAACAAATCATCAGCTCCATTTGTTGCACTTAGCAGTCATATTTTCATTTATTAACTGGAAGACTATTTCCCTGTTCTTTCTCTCACTATGAGCAAGGATTTCAATACATTGCATTTGAGAAAGGGCATTATATTCTTTAAAGAAAGCATGTCACTCAAATAATCACTAAGCATTCATGTGTAAGGCCACTGTAGATCATGCATCAACTGCAAGAATCACAATTGTTTTTATAAACATCTTTCACAATTTTAGAAAAATTCTGTTCGTGAATAAAACTGCCACTTTCAGGGTAATTGCAAGAAATTACTTATTTCACAATGTGGAACACTTGAAAGGCTTTCAGTCAGCATCATACTCAATGTAGTGTATTACAGTAGTCTTGAAGCTATCTGGTAGATCCATCAGAAGCTGACCCAGTATTTAGATGAGCATTGATACAGAGTGGGTTATCAGGCATTCTTTAAAAATCATATATTTATAATTTTTGGCTCCAGGTAATAATTAATATTTAATTCAGTATATTGGATATCAAAATACAAGCCTGTGTAATATTAATTTGGATTGAACAGTGGGATATTTAATCTTTAAATAAAAACAAACACTATATATGCCGTTTCAGAAACAAAACACAGGCAAAAAAAGGATAAGCCCTGCAATAAAATCCCTCTCTTCTTTCACTCTCCTCTCATCTTCTAATCTTCCCCAAAAAATCCAAAGCAAAAAGCCAGCTACATCAAATTAGGAATTCACACAGACAGCATAGGAGTATCTAAATGCCACACAAAATCTCACCAAAAGAGCCAATTTTGGGTGAAAAATGGCAGTTAACAACCTTTAAAAGAAAGAGCAGAAGCATAGCAAGTGTCATAACTTTGAATGCAGCAGCTACATTTTCCTTCCTGATTCCAACACCTGGCTTGTGGAGTGCCAGTAGCCATGGCAACCTTCTCCATGCCAAGGTTCTGCAGCCCAGCTACCAAACCTAGCCCTATGATTTTCCTCCAAATCTCCTTTCCTCTATCCCCTAAGCACATTAGGGGGCTTTGTCTTCTTTATAAACTTGAATTCCCTCCCTCTCTCCCCACTAATTTAAGATCGAAGCCCCTTTCATTGCTGATCATAGCTAAGGCAACCTAAGGCAATGATCCAGTTGCATGCCATAAGATGCAGCCATGCATTCAAAGTACAGTCAGACCCAAATATTTCAGCCTCAAAATAGCTATAGCATCCTTCAGAAATATTGCAAAAGGTCAACAGAAACTTGTTAAAAGAGAACACAAAGTGGCAGCTATCATGCTGGAAGACAACACATTTGGCCTTTTATTTAATAAAAAACCTTGTGCTCCTTACTCCTTTCTCAGAGACACACCTTTGAACATGTTGAACCACTCTCACTAACACACAGGCAAGGCCATGTTTCAGACACCAGATAAGCATGTTGTGGTCTGATGTGTAAAACATGCAACCTGCAGTATACAGTGCATAACAATGGTCCCCTTCCTTCCTTTATCCACCTTGAATTTATCTTCAGTATCAGAAGACACAAGATTTGAATAGATCTTAATTTAGAATCAGATGTTTTCAGTAGTGACAGAGTTCTTGCAGAGTATAAAATATCATCTCAGTATCAACAACTGATTTTATTGTCCTGCTAATGTTTCCACGTAAAAGGACTGGAAGAAACTCTTTTTGTCCCTAAAAACTAATCACAAGAATAAAACGAAAGTCGAAATTGGTGTTGGTGCAAGTTGCAAAAACCAAATGAAGGCCAAACACACAACCTCAGGAAGCCAGCTCTTTTGAGTCATTAGGATGATGTAATCAGTACTACAGCTTCACAGAAAAATTAAGCCAGTAAAGCAGATCCAGTTTGATAGAAAACTTGGTTCTTAAAAAAAACCAGGAAAAACATAATTAATGGTAGTGCTCAGTGAATTATTAAAATATGCAGAGTTCATTTAAAAAATTTGAGAACAATCACCTAGAGCAGAGCTTGCTGGCAAAACAATAATAAAGTTTTTGTGACATAAATAAGAGTGACAGGATAATGTCTCACAAATATGCAAAAAGAGATGTGAACAACTGAAAGATCATTAAAAACTTTTGACCAATATGAAACCCAAGATTCATTTACAAGAGAGCTGGAGGATTCCTAAATATAATCCTGTGCCTCACTTCATCCCCGAACACTGTATGAGCATAACAGAGGTAACATGAAGTATTGCAAGTGGTTTAACCTGGAAGAAATTTTACTGCTGCAAAAGACACCCCTTTCACCCTTACCTAGTCCACATCAGCTCCCCTCTTTGCCCTCTCCCTTGTGCAAGTGTTCAAGCCATTCTGAAATGACCCACACAGGAAATTGATGGAGTTCAAACCAAACCTGGGTGCAGGGAATAATGCCAGTTTAAGCCATAGCAACATCTCATCTGGTTCATTTCACAGTCTGCTCAAATGGATGGAAGGGAAAGAAAAGCTTCCTCCAGAGGCAGGATCATATTACCTTTAAGTGCTCATGGAACTGTAACATATACTTAACATTTCAAATAGTTTGAATAGGTGTCTTCTGCAAATTATAATAAGCCCTAAAAATGTCAACTAGCATAACTATCATCATGTCTGCTGTAGGTACAACACTTACATTGGTAAAACAGTTGATTCTAGAGATAGAGGTTTTCTTAGTTCCTAAATAAAATAAAGAGGTATCAGTCCAATCACGTTAACATGTTTACACTGAAAATACATTACTTCATTGTGCCAATTTGCTTATAGAGAAGCCTTATTAAAATAAAATTTAATTTACATTTCTATCAGTTAGAATTACTAATAGGAGGAGAATTTCTGTTGTAAATCAAGACTAAACCTCTGTCTTGTCTTGGCCTGCATTTTCAGGGGTACTTTATACTGTTCAAGGTAGGGAGTAAGGGATCAATACTGGCTCTCTGCAGTGTATTTGAGATGCACCTTTAGGAAGATCATTCTAAGCAGGAATTTTACTAGGGAATTCTGTGTACAATAGCTATCAGCTCCTTAATTTATATTTGCAAAGGAAATGTAAATTCCAGAAGACAACAGAATGATGCCTGTTCCACTAGGTCCTCTGCAAACAATTTGGAGGAGAAAATTTCCCTCCCATAAATCTTATTTAAATGAAGCATAAGAGAAGAAACAGCCAGAATTTTTTTAATAAAGTCATTTGGACAGTATCACATGAAAGGACAGTTGCCAGACCACAACTTACTTTCCCTTTTGACATTATTAGACTTCCTCTAAACAGAAGCATATGCTTGTGGATCTGGTATTTTTGATTTGAATACTTGAATTTATAAAGTATATTTTAATCAATATTATTTAAACTCTTTGTTAAAGAATTAGAGCTTCCACAGGATACTCAAAATGAAAAATCAAACACAAATATGAGAAAAAGAGAAAATGGGGATACAGAGCTGGCACACACACCACAGATGTGTGTCTGTGAGCTGGTGTGTGCAGTGAGAGGAGTATTGCAGAGAACAGTCAGACTTCTGGTGTGTCACCAGAGCAAACAGAGCAGCTGAGGCTGGTACAGACACCTGCCCTGGTGAGAATGCAGTGGATGAGGAGCAGCTCAACACAGAAGGCAAAAAGCAAAGGGAACAGGTCACTGGATCAAGTCGACAAATCTGTTCCCTTCTGCAAAAGGGAGAGAAGTCTCCTCATGTTTGAAAAGGTCACCTCTCAGTCTTCTGTGACCTTTTCCTTTCAAAGGCTTGGAGCATTATAAGTCATAATTTAAAAATCATTATATATTTTATATGTAAATCATATGGCTGGGGTACAAAAATCAGTATTACACACTAACAGAGGTGAAGATTGAGAGAGTTGAGATAAAGAGCAAATGCACAGGCTGGCCTGAACAGAGCAATTTACCTCCTGCTTTATTCCATCTCTGTTATGGCAATTTTCACCACTCTAAACAGCTGGCCTCTAAAAAGCCTAAAAGTGGCTACATCAGTCGGTAAATTGTTAAAATCTCTTATTTTGATGCAATGCCTGCTGACAAGATACAGGAAGCTACTTTTTAGAATTGGAGGAAGCAAATGCTTCAGTTGCTTCGACATTCCCTACCTTTTTCATTTCCTTGTTTTATGTCAGTTTTATTAGGCAATCAAGATTAAAGAGTTATTTTACACTGATTAAAAAAAACATTCAAATTAGATTTTGTGCATACTAAAAGCAAAGGGAGTGCTGCTGCTGAATCAAAACCAAAAGAATTTCAAACTACTGTATTTTGTCTCTGTGAAACAAAACAATTTAAGAAGTTATCAGCCAAAGCTGTTAATCAAATTAACTGGAAACTACAAAGGTGAATAAAAAAATAAAATAATCTTAGATATTTTCCACTTAAAGCACTGAACAATAATAAGCTTCCACCTGTTAACATATTAATAGTGCTGTTAAGAATATGATGTGCTTGACACGGTGCCACAGATTTCTTAAGCCTGTGCAATTTCTTATCTGTCAAGAAACACTTTTTAGCTACTGCAAGAAATGTAAGAAGGAAGAAGGGAAAGAAGATAGATGAAAAAAATATGCTGCATTAAGGCTTGAATGAGATTGTGAAAATCCAGTCACTTGACTCCTTTACCATCAGGCAACATATATTGGAAAATATATAAAAGCCCAACATTGCATCAGGAAATGGATTGTACTGAGTGACCTCAGAGAACTTTTCCATCTGTGCCATTATTAATATGATGCAGACACCATAAAACAGAGCTGGCAAAGCAATATATGTTCTCAGAGATGATGGATACGAAGGGAGAAGATAATGCTGATAGAAACAATTACTCGGTATAACAAGCAGGGGATTTTGTAAAAGTGCTATGATGTAATGAGGAAGATAAGTTGATATTCCTAAAAGTCAAATTATTAGGTTTGTAGAGCTGAAAAAGTAATATGGAAGGTTTTCAAGCTGAGCGAATAAATCAGAATTAATAATTTACCTGATGCTTTGCTCAGAAGAGGTTCTCTAAACAAATGGCACTCTCTCCATATATCTGGCTCTAAATTCTGGATTTCCATGATCTTCTATGAGAATTGGACTATATGAATTGATTGAAATGTTTTATTGTACTAGATATATGAAATTCACATTAGTTTTTGTGTTACATATGCAAGAAAAAATTCATTTAGTATTTTCTTATGGCTCATGAGTCAAGTGGTATTTACAGAAAAGTGAACTTCAAGTCTTCAAGATAGCAATCAGAGCAAAGTTTATTCAGAACTTAAAAAGTAACACATTTACTGTAGTGCATCCCTGGAGGACAAGCTTGGCTGTTTATTCAGCAAGTCTGTTCACCAACCTGTAGTATTTAAAAAAAAAAATATTACCTTCCAGAACTTTGTACCAAAGCACAGTATAAGGCGACCTGCACAACAGTAGGTGCCCAGAGGGAAACTTAAAGAGGAATGGATATTTAATACGTGCTGTTGATCAAAATTTTTAGTCTAATTAGAAGATGTGTGAGAAGACAAGATTTTTTTGATAAAAAGTAATATAGAGTTACTTAGGATCCAATAGTTACAGTGAGACTGTGTGCTACACAATACTGAGTAAAGATTGTGCATGCTGTACAGCAGCTCTGTGGACACTGTAGGACAACAAGAGGAGGAAATGTAATCATATTCAGCACAACTCCATCTTAAGGAAGTTGCGGGTCGAGCAAGGTCAGCCAAGTGACACTGTTGACAGCCTTAGGTCCCATTCACTGCCTCTGTCAGGGAAATGCCGCCTTGCTTCTCACACAGTGAGCAAGTCCTACCCTCCTCAATCATTTTTCTGACACTGTGGCCTCAATCATTTGCCCTGTCAACTGTTTAAGCCACCTCAGCTGGGAGCCTCAGTGAGAAAAGCCAGAAGTTCACCTCTGCTATCAGCATTGTGAGCAAGGTCAGCCCAGGGAGAAAGCAAATTACTGCAGAACTTTTATTTTCAATGCCTTAATCCTAGCATTGGTCTGCATTGTCAGCTCCTTGGGGTTCTAAGAAGAAATAGGCAAAGTACAGACTACCTTAAAAAAAAAGTTATCCTTTGCTGAAGTGCCAGTCTTACTTGCCACAGTTCTACATTATTCCAGACTGCACACACATTTTCCCTCTCAGCCTGTATTTTATGCAAGTGCTCTTGCCATTTCAATGCAGGGTTCAGACACAAGGGTAGCTGCTCCCTGTGCCTGCTGAGAGCACATCCCATCCTGCAGGAGCAGCTCCAGGTGCTCTGGGCTGAGGACCCAGCCCTGGAGCTGCCACCGCAGTGACCGCCAGGCACTCGCCACTGAGCCCGGCTGGGTCAGGAAAACCACACTGGCAGAATGCAGCAAGATGCTTCAAACCACCAGGTTTCAGGAGAGTCCTGCTGTTATGGTTTGAAAGCCAAACTCCTCTGGTAACTCCCCTGAATATTCACCACCCATTGAATAACCATGCATACCACTGTCCATTTGCACAGCAAAGGTATTTGAGAGCAGTGAGGTCTCTCAAGATGACAGCAAACCAGTACTTTATTAAAATGAGAAGGAGGCTTTGGTTAATTTTTAGCATAAATATCTCTAGTTATTGATTTCTAATAGCTGCAGAGTATGCTATGGCTGACAAAGACAGCTTTGAAATGCCAGTATTTTAAACATGAACTGTAACAGACTCAAATTAATGTTCCAATAATTGTTCTAGGTTTCCAAAGATTAATTCTTCAGCAAACTTGTTTTGGTAATGTCTTGCCTCTTCTGCTTTTGTTGAGAGAAGTATTTTAACTGGCATGAATGTTCACAGAAATTTAACACCAAAAGGTATTATGAGAAAAAACTTGTGGGCAAATAATTAATAATAAAATATGTTGACAGCAGAAGTGTTTTAAATGTTCATTCACCCTGGAATCAGGAGCAACAACAATCTAACCAACAATGTAGTGAAAACTGCAGCCTTGACCATGTCCATACAAAATAAATGTTTGCATAATCAATTTACCACTAATACATGACATTAAAAATGCATTCTAAGACAAAGGCATACAAAATTTAAGGTTTCTGAATAACTGGTGTGGTTCAGCAAAGCAATGATCTACATATAGACATCATAAAAGCATGGGATATGTTCAGGTTGTTGCTAGTGATTACTTTCCCAGAGTCACACAACTCTGAAACAAACTTTTTTGTTGTTGCTGGTTTGGAGGGACTTTGGGGCTTGTTATTGTTTGGTTTTGTTTGTTTGGGTTTTTGTTGTTTTTGCAAAAACAAGGGAAATCATGATGCAATGTGCCAGATTTTTCAGGGGAAAAAATAAATCTTTCAGTTTACATGCTTATTATTAATCCCTAGGCATCAAGTTTTGGTAACAGCTATTGCTGCTGCCTTCCATAACACCAGAGCACTTCTGTGCTGAGTTTCTGTGGAAATGGAAATGCATTTTGGTATATATCAAAGGAAGTGCAGTTGTATCTCTAACTGTTTCAGCACAGAATGGAATTTTTTAATACAATTATAATCAGCTGAGACATGAGTTATGGATACTTAAAGAGTACTGAATAACAAAGCTCATTAAGCTTGCTTGTCATAGCCATGGTTATCCATCAAAGATCACCCAGAATTTTCTTTCAATTGCTGAAAGAACAAATATTTGATTTCATAAGAAGTGGGCCCCTATAGTCTTATATAGCTATTAAAATACAGATTTTTAGTCCTTACCTGCTTTCATTAGCATTTAATTTTATTCCTTTCACTCATTCCTTAAGCAGTAGGTTCCTATTTAGGACCTTGGAGCACATTGTAAACCCTGTAACAATTACATAGAATCACAGAATGGTTTGGGCTGATATGAACCT
Source organism: Toxostoma redivivum (assembly GCA_013397375.1). Classification (NCBI taxonomy): domain Eukaryota; kingdom Metazoa; phylum Chordata; class Aves; order Passeriformes; family Mimidae; genus Toxostoma; species Toxostoma redivivum. The sequence goes on from VXBI01001219.1 coordinate 2,318,631, forward strand.
TAAAGTTCATCTAATTCCCAACCCTCACCACAGGCAGGGACACCTTCCACTAGCCCCATCCAAGCTGGCCTTGCACACTTCCAGGGATGGGGCAGCTGCAGCTTCTCTGGGACCTTATGCCAGGACCTCACCACCCTCACAGGGAACAAATTCTTAATTATGTCCCATCTAACACTGTTCTTTATGAGTGTGAAGCCATTCCTCTCTTGTCACCCTTACCCAAAGTCCATCTTCAGCTCTCTTGGAGCCTCTTTAAGCACTGGAAGGGGCTGTAAGGTCTCCCCAGAGCCTTCTCTTTATCCAGGCTGAACAGCCCCAGCTTTAGCAGCCTGACTCCAGAGCAAAACTGCTCCAGCCCCTAAACATCTCCCTTGCCCTCCTGCAGACTGTATCCCAGAGGTCTGTGTCCTTATGCTGGGAGCCCCAGAGTTGGACACTGTTCTCCAGAACCCTGAACATCCAGATCTTGACCAGAATTACCCAAATGTTTTTGGAGGAAGGAACTTGAGAAAACCTTTCTTCAGTAACTAGACCTTACTTCAGTGTTTTCCAAAAGGAAAGAGGGACAGTATCAATATCCCTCCTGACAGGAAACCTGCCACAGACCATGTCCGTAAAGGCTTTCCAATCCTAATATACAAAAACTTCCATAGAAATTTCAGTTGTTTGGATGCAACATTTTGCAGCTCAGACAGGTGAAAGCTTCTTTAACAAGGAATATGTTTAGTGCCATTAGGTATCACATTTGCCTAGCCTTAATAAAACGGCAGAATCCCATAGGGTGCAGCTGTAACTATTTCCAGTGTGAAGACCACACTGCCCTAAGGTTCCTCTGCATTTCCACCACCTTGCCACACACCTTGACAAATTTTGTTAGGTCTTTCAGGTTTCAACCAATAACCACCAGAGCAGGCAGAGGAGGGAGGGCAGAAAATCTCGCACTTTTAAACATGTTTGAGCCACATTTGTCAGCTGTGTTTCCTTTGTTCTCTGTGTGTTTGAGAGGGACAGTCTCAGCAGCTTTAGTGCAGGAACTGAGGTGTTACCCTTTTCCTCTGCCAGTCACACGTTCTCCTTGCATATTCACCGTCCATTCAAAGCCTGAATCAATATATTCATGGCTAAGAATAAAGTCAGATTGCACAAATATGTGCTGCATAAAGTACTTTTCTAAGGTTTTGGCATCAGACACAACATACTAATGATTTCACAGTTCCTGTAGAGCCTCTCAAAAGTGCCTGAATTTTCAGGTTCAGTACATGCCATGTGCTTTTAGCTGGAGATTTAGAAGTTATTAGATTGTCTACAGAATTGACAAGGAGCAATGATTTAATACTGCTTGTCCTTATAAAAAGCAGTCTTTAGTGAAACACAACCATACAAGTGTAAGTATAAAATCTAAAATGTTATTTATACTCAAGTTTACTGTGATCTACCAAGTTTGTAATAGTTTTATGAAGTGCTATGATAATTATTCTTGACATCCTGTTCTGTTTTTTATAAAAATTTGTATTAAGCAATTTTTCTCACCATCTCAGTTTAATTTAAAGCTGTATTTTAATTCTACTGAAATGAAATATTTGCATATGTGACAAACTTTGTCTCTCAGGTTTTAAACCTTAAACTATCTTGAAACTTACTGTTTTCTGACAAATGAAGATTTTTGAGCTGATAAATCTTCCTCCTGCCTGTAGCATTTTAAAATGCAGTAACAAGTCAACCACTCAGCACAATATCTTGGCCAGAATTTATGACCACAAAGCTGCACAACATCGGATATTACTTCAATCTAATACAATAATTAAAACATTATCCCTATTATTTAAAATGCTAGACATGCAGTATTTCTTACACAAATGGTATTGGCATTTAAAAAGGAGCTTCACAGATGCACATAGATTTTATATACCCTCTACTGCTTTTTCATGCAACAGGTTTGCACTGCTGGGTTTGACCAGGAGGAGCTGGTCCTCCACCTGATGGTCCTGTGTCCTGGACAGGCTCAGTTTCCCAGCTGAGATCACGCAGAATCTGGCCAATGAAAGGGAAACAACCATGGTTCCCTAACCTGCAATTAGCGGGTCACTAAGATATTTGCATAGCTATGTTAAGAGCAGTGATCAGATCACATTTTCCAAGACCTAACACTTTCAGGCAGACTCTATTGACATGTTTGGCTCCGTGACCCTTCATGATTTGATTTTGAAGGCAAATTTCACCACCATCAAGAGAATTGCATTCTGGAAGTTGCCAACTGTAGCTGAAAACTTCTGTCGGTGTGACTGTGCTAGAAACCACAAAGTGAAATATAATACCAGCTGGGTTAGAACACTTTAGAGAATGTTCCAATCTAGCATTTCATTCCTTTGCCCAAACAGGATACCCACAGTATGTCTAACAGCTTGGACTCAGTTTTCTTGGCCTGAAATAATTTTGCATCCTGGCAGGATACTTCATTCCCTCTGCAAATCTCTGTCTTTCACTTAATGTTTCCAGAACACCTAATTTTTCACACCATACTTTGCTCATTACTTAGGGGATCCTACATTTCCATCAGGGAGAGCAAAATAATTTGAAATAATATTGCATTAAAATGTTCCAGTGATTTTAAAAATCCACATAAAATTGCTTTTGGGAGAATTTCAGACTTCAACTTCTACTAAACTTTTGATTCATTGTGAAATCTGCTTCCAGCAGGAAGATTAAAAGTTGTTCTTTTAAGGGAAGTAACAGATATTGCAGGGTTGATATGGGGCACAGATAAGTTATAAAATGTTATACCAAATACTAGGCCTTTAATTTCTCTAGTTTCATTCCAATCTGAATTGAATCGAAATGCATTTAGATTCCTCACTGTAGAACATCCCTATAAGTTAGATAAACTAATTTTCTTCTTTTATTCAATGGTGAAAATGCTTAACTCTCATTAAACAAAACTTTTCATGTACACTGGTTCATACTGCAATTTTGAGCAGAGGAAGCATACTACAGAATAAGGGAAAAAAATATTCCCATTTTAAGCAGTTCAAAGATACTTAAAATGTTAAACTTGGCATACTTTCAATCTAATAAAATTAAAAACATGAATCAGTGTAGGAAAAATATAGCATGATAAATAAATAAATACTCCTACACACGCTAATGACAGAGTAGTTTCAAAATCTAGTGTACTTTCCTAATCAAACTGTACAAGGACTCCCCAGTTATTTTTGGCTAGATATGTTCCCTAGGATTGTGCCTGCTTCTTGAGTTGAGCAAGCATTTTCCATTAACATTTTTACCATTCCAAATTATTCACTTAACTTTGTTGAAGGATAATGCAAAAAGCTCAAAATCATGACTGACATAAATGTATTCCAGTCATTTGTGGATTAGAGCTTCTTTCTGGTGATTTCCATGAGACAGAGATTGGTTCCAAAAAAGACTTATTCTCCATACCATATCCTTATGCATAAAGATACAGTAATCACAGAATATGGAAAAAAGTGAGGTGGAAAGGGTGTTAGACCATTTAATCCATTCACTGTGGCTTATGATTCAGAAAGAAATTTGCATAACCTGCTCTAAAAAACTTTCTATGTAATGATGCTTCCTCAGTTTCCCAAAGTAATATTTCAATGCTTCATCTCTCTTACTGTTAGAAATGGATTTTATAAAAAACAAATTTTCCTTCAGGATACATTCTTCACTTTTTCCAAATAAATATCAGAGTACATCTTCATTTCTCTTTGCAGTGGCTGACTACATATTTAAAGAATTTTGATGAGTCTACTCAGTTTCCACTATTCTAACCCCAAAAATGCCAGTTCCTCTCCTCTTAGGAAATACTGAGTTTCCTATTTATGATTATTCTTAATTGTCTCCCAGTCCTTTTCCAAACGCTCACCGTCTTTTTTTTCAGGTGCCCAAAACTGATACAAGTGCTCTTTACAAAAGGGCAGTGTTTTATGTTTTGGCTTTATGCTAAATCAAATTCCTGAATATGTTTTCTACCTTGTTATCTTCTATTCCTTAAATAGAAGATAACAAGTGAGATGTCAGGTTCAGACTCCAGATGTACATACAGTGTATCTCTACTCACTCAAAGCACAGCACTACTAATATGTGCAAATCAGCAAAGAGCCTTTTACCAGATAATACACCTATATACTCAAATTCAACCTGGGGCATCATGAAAGAGAGCTCTTCCTGCTCAACTGCTTTAGGCTTGATCCTTTTGTTTAATTTATATGAGGAGATAAGTTTTTTCAAATATTTTAGGTAAATTTTTCCTAGATTTTTTTTTTTAATTACTGTTATGTAGGCAGATTAATAAATTTATTTCCACTCCCAACTTATAAACTTCTCTATAAAAAACCCAAACCAAACCAAAACACCCCCAAAACACAACAAAAAACCAAAACCAAAACCAGAAAATCTAATGACTTTCAAGTAGTCAATTTCTTCCAACTACACGTTTGAAAATATTGTGTGAACACCTTTTCTTACTTTTAGCAGCAGGAATGCACTCTGTACTGCAAAAGTCAGAACAAGTTATTATGACTTGCTGGGGAAATAGAGGGATATTACAAAACAATCAACTTCCTTTATTGATTTTACACTTTGCTCATACTCTATATGCGTAGTTCAGCTAGCACTGTGAAAGGGAAAGTGCTTCTTTGACACTGCCACATGCTTATTTATTGAAAGAACATTTCTAAATTAAAAATTTGAAAGCAAACATTCAAGAAAACCTTGATCCAGTTTGACACTATCATAAACGCCATTTTAATTTCTATTTAATTTATATGTTTTCTTAAGCTCTTTTATCCAGCAGTGTTTCAATAAACAGTAGTTACTAACATTTTTGAGCAAGTAAGAGTTTGTTCAGACTTACAGTTACAATGGATTTGTATTACTCTAGGTGACACATTTTTTAAAGCTGGAATAATCCAGAAACATTCAAGCCAATTCCCTGAATGCTAGGACAAGTGATAGTGCTTCATCATGCAGTGGTGTTATACAACCTTCACCAGTCTATGACATGCATGCAATTCAACACCTAAAGCATTACAAATGCTTAATGAAATCAATTCTCTGAAAGTTCAGATCTATGTTTTATATGCAAGCAATACTTATTTTTAATCCTCTGTTTACTCACATCCCTCTTGCATATAAAGAAATTGTTTACAACTTCTTAAACAAATTAAAATCAATCGTGCATGTCAAACAATTCAAGATAACAGCAGTTGTGCCGGTAACTTGCTGTATTTTGAGCATCGATGCTGTCTGGAAGCAGAGGAGTCCTTAAAGTCAACAAAATTACCCCAGTTCTACTGGTTCAACTTCACAGGAGTCAGCTGACTGCCACAGTGGAAGATAATTTGTTCCAAATTATTCCAGTGCTAGAGAGGCACACTCAGTAATGTTGTCTTGGGCAGAAAGGGTACCATGAAGTCTGTCTGAAATCATCAAATAGCATCTGCACTCAGTGTGAAAAATCTAAACCTACTTTTTTTTTCACATTCAAAGTCCAATCTCTTAAAGGAAATGTATTTTTAGCCTTATCTCAAAAAAGGGGCAATTGAGCAGTTTCCTACTGCAGCATGAAGTTTACATAAAGATGATTCCATCTCTGAGTGCTAATCAAATGCATTTGTAAATGATCAGAGGACATTATGAAGGCTTGCCTCTATGGAAACTGAGATCAGCTTTGTTATCTTTTATGAATATATATATTGTCCTGTATGCATATAACAGTGACTGATGCACTGTCTCTTTTTATGCCATAAAAGGCCAGGAATTAAACTACCCTGGGAAGGCCTCTCCATACAGTTCAGTAAACTCATTTCAGCTCTCATACACATAGATCTGCAGTCACTGTACAGATCAACAGCATCTACAGAACTTCCATGTTGAAAAACAAAAGTATTTCCTAGTTCCTGAATATTAACTTGAACCCTGCACTTGTTTCACACACGAGCATCAAGACTCATCAAGAAAGATCTGGAAAGAGCATCTACAGCAATTCCTTCAAATTCTCTTAGAAGGACTGGAGCTTGAGTATGGGCACAGAAACTGTTTCAGAACAATCCTTTGTTACATGAATAATAGGGAAACAGGAAATTGTAGCAAAGTCAGCAATTTTGATCAAGTTTAGATTTTTAAAAATACCTCTCAAATCCATTATTGTACTTTTAAAATCTAGTCTTAAAACACTTATTTTTCTCTGAATTTTGCTTTATCTGAATGAAGGGTATAAACAGGGAGTTTAAGGTTATTTGCTTTTCTTATCCCTTCATGTGGATGCAAGAAATACTGGCACAAGAAGAGAGAATTTAAGTAATGGATACTACTACCTTGAGTGGGCAAGTACTAAGGATTTTATCATTATGAAATTGCACTTTGTTGGATCTCAGTGTCCTGACATGACTCTTACAGAACACTATAGCATGAACTCTGTGAAATATCTTTTGCTGGTTATTTAGACTCTCATATGTATTTACACAACACTGCTTCTGTCATTGATTTTCTCATATCTGTTACAGAATGTCAGATGACTTAACAAGATGTAGAGTCAGATACTACTTATTTCAGATAGAGCATAATAAAAGGAATAGTACTTTTGGTCTCTCTAGCTCCCCTGCCCCTAAATTTCACATTCAGAGAACTACAGCTCAACCCAGTAACCTTAATGCACAGAATACCATAAATATATTTTTTTAATATTGGTATGCTCCAATTTATTGGCGCTCCAACTTATTTTATTACTAATTGGGACTTATGACCTTCATTCCAAGTAAAAACATTAAAAAAAATTCTGACCTTAAAGAGATAATAAATTAGTTAATATATTTTTATCTTAAAACTGTCACAAGGACTTTGCTTCTAAAGTTAGAGCTTTGAGGAACAGATTCTGAACACTTTTATACTGGTTTAATACTGATATTGTTGCATTATGATCAGAAGGGCTCATCCTGTCTTACAATACCATAAGATCAGAATCCACACCTCTGCAGTCTTCTGCAAATGTGAAGAAAAGCTGAAAGAGAACATGCCTTGACTTTTTCCTTACATTTGCAAAGGAGTATCAGCCTGTGTCCAAAGTACCTCCACTGTCTGCTTCATCCAAAGCAAAGGTTTCCATAGACAGCAAGGCCTTGCACACAACAGTCAGGATCAGAATCCCAGGGCAGGGCTGACTTCTCTCAGCAGCATTTGATGTTTGACAATGCAAGAAAGTTTAACTGAGGTCAACTGGAAGCAGCCCGCACTGGACTCAAGGGCTGGGGAGATAACTATTTGGGATAGACTGCATGCAGACTCAGAGATAAGCATCAGTAGAGATCAATACAGCAAAAGCAAAACTTCAAGAGTTAAGAAATCATACAGCAACAGCTTAAAAAAAAAAAAAAAA